>BRZM01000031.1:1165099-1402627 GCA_033238685.1 Lates japonicus
AAAACCAATAACATCTCATTTTTTTAATATATAGAAATATAAATATAATAATTAGAGAGCTTTAAAGGTGCTGGTGGTTGATTTTCTGCCCTCCACACAGAGCCTTTCTACCTGTTTCCCCATGTGCAGTATTCAAGCTAAGCTAACTGGCTGCTTAAAAGATAGCTTCATAAATACATTTAAAAGCTTAGAACAAGGCTAAATGGTTGGTAAAATCACCATCATGCCACAAGGACAGATAAATACTTCATACAAATACGGGTTTAGCACACACATACGCACACAATCACACACAGGACTGCAATAGCACAATAAGACACAGAGGGTGAAACCTCGAAGGATCATTTAGTCATACCACATACAGACATACAAAATGCACCAGTATAGACCCAAACACAACAGACTACAGTGCCGGGACTAATGAGCCTCACAAAGTCACAAACATGCAGGAAGTTGTGTTTAGGAAACATGTGCATCCCATTGTATCTCAGGAATGTGCAGGATTCTGCGGCTCATTTATTCTCAAGGGTCTGACATGCATCACAGAGACAGTCCATATGGGATATGTCCTGGTAATGTAACATTGTACGAAACTAGCGATATCTGGGGCTTATCATAGTAATCAGTGTGTGATGGGCCAAGCATGAGTGAAGATGAATAGCAGCTTTGTTCAGATTAGCCTCCAACGGCGCTCTAATCAACAGTAAAATAGTCTAAACAAATAAATAGATTGTCCCTTGTGTGTGGGCAGGATGGGAAAGAGGCGGGTTCCATTTGTCCATATATGTAATTTATCATGTTTAAGGATCAGTATGCAGGATAAAGGCAAAGCAAGAGAAAAGGAAAGTGGAATGAGGAGGTGGGATTGTGTGTGTGTGAGAGGGAGAGTTTGCTGAGCAACAGCTGCTGGACTGGCTAAGGCTTTTAGCTAGATCTAGTCCATGCTCGCACACATTAACGGGGAGGCCTGTATGTTTGCAAGAGGATGAGTGGAGTGTTTATGCACTTAGAGGGAGATGGCAGGAAAGAGACTCTGTTCCCTCTGTGCAACATGTGTCAGCAATCACTGACATGCTGCTGGAGCAGAGATTGAAGACGCCTGAAGTTATTGTGCTGTGGGTTATAAGAAAACACAGGTAATTTTTTTAGGTGCACTAAATGAAGAAATGAGAGAAAAAGAATGGAGGGAAGCCACCTGGGCTCCCATGCCTGCAACCCTCCACATTCCTGAAAGCTCCCTTTGCTCAACTCCCAGCTGGTTCCCATCTCAGGAGAGAGAGAAAAGGAGGGCAAGATGGAGGAAAGAGCGGAGGGACAGAGTCCAGTTGCAGCAACTGAAAGAAAGTTCTCGATAAATCGCCTCTGTGCAAAAAATAAAATTAAAAAAAAAAACAAAAAGAATCCCATGACAATCAGAGCCAAAGAGCATGTCATAAACTCTGAAAATGCATTAATACGAACGGGCTGATTGTAAATAATACCAGCTAACATGTATGGGAAATGCATTACCGACATTCCTTTCTGCTTTGGGAGCTGGAGTTGCAGCCTCCTGCCTGGACCTCCAGGGGTCACATTTTGTCTTTGAGACCAATATGTCGAACGAGCTGGGGGGTGGGGGGGTGACACAGGGCAGCAGGAGAGGGGGGGTGGGGGTGGGGGGTGGGGGTGGTTAGCAGAACTTTCGGGGGTTTCAGTCGACCCTGTGAGAGTTAAGACTGGAGGGAACGGAGCAAGGAGAAGAGGAAGGGAGGTACTCGACATCTGAAAAATGCATGCTATTGCCCTGTTGAAAGGGTGGAGACTAGAGGGGGAGATAGAGGAATAAGGAGGGCAGTGTAAAGGATAGTGTGTGTGTGTGTGTGTGTGTGTGTGTGTGTGCTGTGTGCTGGGAGGGCAACCCTTTGATCTACAAAGTCTGATAGAAAATGTCTGCATGCACTATAATCAGCCTCAATCACATAATGACACTAAGAGAACGTAATGCCTTAAGATCTTAAGATCTCTGAGCTGCACAGAAGATAACACTCATACGCAGGGATTCAAACACCCTGAAAACTGTGATAGTCTGTGCAGGGCTGCACGAGCGCACACAAAAACATGAAAGCTAGCGGGAGAATGCACATATGCACATGAGCTCTGGATTAGCATCGCTCAGTCTAACACAATGCAAAACAAGTCACAAACAAGAGTACAAAAAGTTTGGGCTTTATGAGTCATTAAAACAAAGTCGTCAGCCAGTAATTTAGAGAGCTGAGACATCTGATCTGCAGCTGTCGACTCAGGGTCCCCACTCTGCTTTGCTTCTGTGCAACGTCGCCCTCTGCAGACATGGAACATTATAACATATAGAGGCAACAGTACAGTGACATTATAATGGAGTGCTGATCCCTTCTATTGTGAGAAACTTTATTTTTGCTCGCCTCATTATTCATAGAGAGGTCCAGTTAAGCAAAGCGTGCAACTGTTCCTGGGCTGCAGCCCCTCAAGGACCTGGAGGTTTGTACAGACAGTCATGATGACCAGAAGAACTGGAACTGACTTTTCCTCTAGCGCCACCAGGAGGCTGACATATGTAATTGAGAGTGGAATGTCTGTTTCTAATGTGCCTCAGCTGTAATTTGTTTGGTGTCAATTAGCTGCTGTCAGCATGCTAACAAACATTACACTGTACCTGCTAAACATCAACAGGTTAGCATGCTGATGTTAGCGTCCAGCTCAAAGTACAGCTATGCCTAAGTAAGCTAAGCCTAACAGAGCTGCTGGCGTGGCTGTGTTATTTCAGTATATATTGTGGTTACATGGTGTATTTCTAAATTAAATTGCGCTTAATCAAATAACCACATATGAAGGAGGATCAGAGGCTAGGTTCAGCTACAGAACAGACTGAACAGTCAGTGTCTTGCTCAGGGGCACGTCAGCGTCTACTATCAAGAGGGAGACTAAGAGGTTCTTTGGTAGAGGGGTCGTGGCTTATTTCATTATCTCCTCCTCACACTTGAAGTTAAACAGCACAGTACACGTCGCTAAGTCTTACAGACCTCATGATGCAGTCCAGAACAACAGCCCATAAACACCTTCCCTACAGTTCATGTTCTCTGCCTCGTCGTTAAACAGAGGTCCACCTGACAACCAGCACTACTCAGTGTAGCAAGGGTCACTCAGTTTCCATCATGAACACAAGCTCCTCAGTGTGCAGTAACCACATCTAACCTATAGATGACACTGTCATACACAATCTGCTTGCATAGCGTGTGTATGTGTGTGTGTCTGTGCTTACAATGCGGGACAGAAAGGTGATAAGGGATATAAATGAAAACTATACTGGCAGATACAGATTTAAAAGTGTATGTATCATCTTTTATTGCAGTATCTTATTTATGGCTGTCTCACTGTGTCTTCTTCAATACCCTCTTTCTAAAATAAGATTTAAATTTTGCTAGAAGTAGAAAATGCTTGAAAGTCAGCATCAGTGACTGTCTAGTGAATGTCATTTTCAGAACTGCAACCTCACAGTGTCTGAATATGTGTGCTGACAGGGCGTGTTTCAGAGTGTGTGTGTGTCTCTGTTGTCAGGTATGCAAGGGCGTGTTCCCTTGTGGCTACAATTGTGCACTGCTTAGGTAAGTAGGCTACAGGGGAATCCACCTGAGTTGGACAATGAAAATATCTGTGACAGAAACACAGATAACAATCTCCTCTTCCTGTCTGTTCTACTTCCAATATCACAGCGCTACATGTCAGCAATCAGTTTCTCTCAGTCAGTGTTGACGCATTCCTTTAAAGTCCAAACACTGCCATTACTTTTGTCGGTTCTAAGTTTCTCGACACACCCAGCTCTGACTCTCCCTTTCGAAGAGGTTTTTTTCCACCCCACTTTTATGTTTTCCCTTCTCTCCGTTACCATAGAAATAAGCCCAGGCAGGAAGTGACAACCTCATGCCCATGCAAAGGAGGAAATTTGTTTTGCTGGCTAAACAAATCCTAAGCCTGAAGGTGGTTTGGAGCACTGCAAGGACAATAGAGGTGGACTGGCTGAGCAGGGCTTTAACCTGAAGATGACATGAATAGCATAACTTCATCGAAGAAAGACGGACATTAAGTAGAAACTCACAAACACATGCTCCTAATTCACCCACATGCTCATTCTGCCTGAGTGCAATCGCTCAACTTCTCTCACTTACTCATCGTTTCAGAAAACAGACAGGACTTGTGGCTAAGGCCATCTTTTGCAACCAGAACATCTGAGGAAAAGCACCAAACAATCTGTCATTGGACAGTGCATCATGTTATGAAGCAATGAAGCCAGACAGATTATGAAGACATTATGTATCTCCCCACCTACTGGCTTTTATATACTGTAGAAACAAAGTGCCTCTTTCACTCCATAACTAGTAATAACAAATAGAGGAATTTGTTGCAGAGGATGCATAAATATCAAACATTCCCTAGCTCCAGCTACAATTGAGCTGCATCTCTTTGTCATTAGTGATAATAAACTGCACGTGTTTAAGTTCAAACAAAAAAGGCAATTTGATCACATCACTTTGCCTTTAGGAAATTGTAATGGGCCTTTTTCACTTCATTTTTTCACAATAAATCCATCAAATATGCATTAGACAACTCAGTAATGAAAATAAGTTACTTAGTTGCATCCCTAATTTATTGAAGACCCATTCTCTGGAGCTTGGAGCTTGCTACATAACTAACATTGATGGTGTATGACTTTCTCTGACCTCTGAAGCTGCCTAATTTGGCCTCTAAAAGCTAGTTATGGGCTATGTAGGGCACAAGTGAGTGTTATGGTGAGAGAGCTAGAAGAAAGTAGCCCTGTTGTTTTTGTTGGCTGTAATTTCATTTTAAAAATTGATGAGCACGTAGTTAGTTTGAAGGCAGGGAGAGAACTTAAAACGTGCATGTAACTAAAATGAGAGTGAGGGTAAAATATAAACATATAATGATACATTAACATACAGTAGCACGTTAATGTGTATTCACATGACTTGACGTCACTTTGACAGCTGGGCCTTACCTGTCACTTCATTGTCAGACGCCGACTCTCACCTCCTTTTCTTTATTCTCTCCCTCTCTCCCTCTTTGACATTTTTCAGCTACGTCACTCTTTGGTCTGTTCAAAAACGGGTCCGCCCTACCTTCTGTTCCCGCCCCTTTACTTTACCCTCGATTGTGATTGGCTATGAACAGCGCCAGTCACTCCTTCCACTTGAGCAAGCTCCTCCCCGTCCACGGCGCTCGGTCATTGAAGCGAGGAGCTGAAGCCCGAACACAGATATCGTATGCTTTTACTACTGAGATAGGATGCTGTAGCTGTCGCCACAGAACCGTAAGCATTTCTTTTCCTTAATACTTATAACTCCTGTGAATTTGTATCCGTGTTTTCGCTGTTACTGTGTTGCTTCCCTTTGAGTTAAGCGCCAGAGTTGACAGCGCTTCTGTCTGTCTGTAGCTGACTGTGTCAGCGGTGAAGTGACATATCGCTTTCGATAGAATTATTAATGGACTTCCCCCTGGCACTTGGTGCTGAACTAGTGTGTGAGAGTCTCCATGTACAGGGGTAATGTGATGTTTGGAATTTTATCGAGGCCGCGTGAGCACCGAGTTTACAACCACATGGTTTTATTGGACATTTTTGTCTGCGCCGACAAGTTTTTAATTGCCGTGTTGGCAACAGGAACTGTTCAGGGAGGTGAATTTAACCGGGACACCTGTGTTTTCTCGCCGTGGAGTTTGTCCCCATTAATGATTGTTTAATTTAGCCAATCAGCACTGGCTGCTGAGCTGACATCATCTACAGCATGACCAAACTATTGTTCTTCACTTTTATTCAGTGTGTTCAAAGTGTATACAGAGATCACAGTGAGGATGTAGCCTTGCCAGTCAGGTCTGATTTAATGGGAGACATTCATTCAGTTTTTAAGTTGAAGAGTGCCAGTGTTTTTTAGTTTACATCAGTTTTCTAAGCTTTGTATACTAGTAAATTAAATATCTTTGGGTAATGGACCATTGGCTGAATAAATGGAAGGTTAATCAATGATGAAAATAATCATGATTGCTTGTAGCCCTACACATCAATTAGTGGTGCTTGAGTGACTATGTATTTATTACACTGTAAATCAATACTTGGCCTCAGCACCTCTTCAGTCCAGACAGGATCAGTTTATGCATGAGTGGCAATGGCAACACTACCACTGTGCCATTTCCATTCACATGATTTCCTGTGGGCACACACTGCCAGCCCAGCGTTCAGGTTAGTGTAAACAAAACTGTAACCCTGACATTTTTTTGTAAACATATCTAAGCTGAGGGTGAGATGTAATGTAGTTAAAGAATATTTGTTTATTTTTACATTATGGGAAATAATAGAGGATAAAGGCACAAGATGGGTCCAATTATAAAATCATGTACTCACTGAAAAGAGTTACTGCTGAAACGATTTGCTGACAAAAGTGTGAGATGACTTAGAGAATATTAATCCACATCTATTAGGCAAAATCATGAAAAGTTTAAGCAAAAATGCCCAAGAATTCTTTGATTTCAGCTTCTCAAATGTAGGATTTGTTGCTTTTCTTTGTTATTTTTGAGTTTTGGACTGTTCTGACATTCTATTGTGCCAAAACTATTAACCTGATAATACAGAAAATAGCTGGCAGATTAATTAATAATCAAAGTAAAACTGAATTGCATAAGTAGGCAGAGCAGTAATAAGAAGAGACCATCCAGTAAATCAACAATCTGGGTTCAAAGCCATGTGTTGGCATCCATCTGCCCAGCTGAAGTGCCCTTGAGCAAGAGTCTAAGTCAATACCAGCTCCAGGGAGCACTGTCCAAATCTGCTCCCCTTGCAAAAATGTTAGAAGGTGGCACATCCGGACAATCACTGCCACCTTCTAACATTTTTGCACTCTACACTTTACACTTTATACTTTACACTTTACTTTTTAATTATGTATATTTATGTTCCTTGTAAATATAGTTCTTGCTCTTCACTCTTTTCTTTTACTATAACTGTCCTTTAGCACCAATATACCAAGACAAATTCCTTGTATGTGCAAACTTACTTGGCAATAAAGTCTATTCTGATTCTGATTCTGATTGCTCTCAGCCAGTGATCCAAAGCAAAAAGAGGACTGTGCCTAAGGCATCAATTTTAAGTCTCTCTACCAGCTGACCACTGTCCAGTCAAAAATTTTCTTCCTGCTGCAACATTTCTGTGCATAAACATCCAGCGTGGCCGACATGACTCACTGAGTTATCTCTATGTCACTCTCTCCTTTACACAACACCCACTTAAAAGCTGGTAAATACAGAGCACTCCTGCCTTGACTAATACACCAAGTGGCCGCTCTGAAAACAGCATGCCTGTGATCTCTTCTGGTTTTGTAAGGTTATAGGATGTTGTGGCCTATTTCCAGCCAAGCCGGCCGGTCGGCACAGAGACGCGTGTGAAATCATGTTTCTGCTGGTAACGGCACACGCTCTATAAATAGACCCATGTTTTATGCCATCAGATTCTCCATAAAGAATAAGCAAACTGAGTATATTCTTGCCTTTGGTTTTTTTGTATCCATAGCAACCCATGATTGAACAGTAACACAAAATGTCCCTTGTCTCGGGCAGGAAAGACACAGAAAGACATCTTTTGTGATGCAGCTTCTCAAAAGTACATCGGTCAGGAATCTGTGGGCATGCTGGTTCTCAAGCCTCGTCTCTTTCTGTCTGTCTTTGAGTGTACATGAAAATAGCTGAATGGTGCATTGGGGCTGCTTTTTACCTCTTTGATCACTCGTTGATACCCACATTAGTTTGTCGCTTCCTGCATACAGGAAACAGACACTTATTACTTTGAGATGAAAAATGTTGTTAAAAATATCTTCAAACAAGCCAGCGCTATCAGCCGGTACACTCAGTCCGAGATGGTGTCAGAGGTCAGATAAGCTAAGTGCTGCCGCCGCCATCCAAAACCATATGCTGCAGCACAGCATATGGTTACACTATTTTGTTATAAAATTTGGGTGTTGATGTATGAAGTGGCCAGGTAATATTTCCAGATGTGAGTCTATTTAAAGTATCTTATGCTCGCTCTCAGTTTGATAATCAGTGGATCATGCACAGCTTTAACTCCATAAATCTGTGAAGAAGCTTTACCAGCAGACTCTGGAGATTTACTGGAGGTAGAGTCACAGATGGGCCATCTGCGAGGACCTTTTTGCAGTCCCAGTCAGCCAGTAATGGGGAGGATATACAACTATGTGGTCAGCTGGGTTGATGGCAGTCCTGCTGCTGGAAGAATGTGTATAGGCAGACAGCAGATGGACTGGCCGCTAAGTCAACGTCTGTGTGTTTGTCATGCCAAAACTGGAAACTCCAGCCGGACCATTCCTCAGGCTACAGCCTCGTTGTCTTGATATCCTGTCATGGAAACTGGTGAACAGCAGACAAGGCTTTGCCTCGGATTTTTTGCCACAGGTCTTTCTGTAATTATGAAC
The DNA here is from genome assembly GCA_033238685.1 of Lates japonicus. Lineage (NCBI taxonomy): Eukaryota > Metazoa > Chordata > Actinopteri > Centropomidae > Lates > Lates japonicus. The sequence continues at coordinate 1,173,604 of BRZM01000031.1, forward strand.
AATATGTGCTGCCTACAGTTATGCTTCACTCTAAAAATATGTAGGGGTGGACTGAATGACTTGTTGAACAAGTGTTGTTTACATTTAAGTTGAATGATGTCTTTAAAAGCAGCATTCCTGAACAGTTCAGTGTATTTATGTCCAATCACGAAGAGCAAAGCTTTGAGAGAGTGCTAGTGGTTAGTGTGGTGGGCCTTTTCAGGAGGCTTGGCGCTTCAGTGGCTGCTATGAATGGGACTGGTGGAAGAAAAAGTCTTTCCAGCCTTATGTGCATTACTCTGCCTTTGTCTTCTGATGCTGTGCATGTCTTAGCTCATCAAATTGTAAGGTACTTTTCTCTGTAGTTCAGCGAAACAGAAAATATTCTAGAGGGAAAGAAAGATCCGCATACCCAGGTTAGATTCATTGACAGTGCATGAGCTGGGTGTTACAGCACCTATGTTATGCAAAATGTCACCCACCATTGTCTCATCCATTCAGACAAAACCAATCCCTCCCATTTACATCTGTTCTCTTCCTCCTTCCCATCAGCTGATCTTATGCATGCTGACACATGTGATGACAAAAAAGAAACACACACAGCACTAGTCACTTTTCCATCACCTTTAAAGCTTTTATTACCTCATTAGTGCCTTGTGACTCCGCAGCATTGGCCCTTTCCATCTTAACAGATCATTTACAAGGTGTTGTGCCATTAATGATTGACTCTCATTACGTAAGACTGAAGGCAAAACCATAGCACTTCTAGTCTTACAGTGCATGAGGCTCAGCGGTGTACAGTACTACAGTAATCACTCAGTCGAGGTAAGTAGGGCACTGCACTCAGTGGGATGTTCGACGACTCACATCTCCCAGCTTCATTTACAGATTTTACAGTACATCTGTGGCAGAAAGTATTATAGACTGGCGCACAGCTTTCCCACAAGCTTTTAAGCTAGTCAAATGAGTGTCTTGAGGTAGTGAAACTTGAAACAAAATTTATGCATCTGTGCTTAGATCTTGTTTGAGGTTTTGCTCTAAGGAAGTGTGTTGTTGCAAACTTTGCTGCTGAGTCGAATCAAAGGGGAAAAAAAAGGCTGAGGAATAGAAGGCAGGGCTGAGTGTGTTATGTAAAGCGGTGCTTGGTGCTGCTGCCCTTACTCCCCACATATCGTGTATCTAATCATGGTTGTATTCTTTGCAGAATTCAGTGAGAGCTGGAAATTTGCCCTTGAGGCCTTGAGCTCTTACAATGTGCCTATACTGAATGTTTTACAATTGGATGCACCTGTTGTTCTTTAGAGTCTACACTTTGTACATATGTATTTACACTAACCTAACTCCATGGGAGCTATGTGAAATGAATCCCTGAACTTGATTTATATCCATAAAGCCTCATATGCATCTGAAGATGCCAGGCATGTCTCAGCCTGAAAAGTGCAAACACAACAGCTTGATGAGCTAATTCAAGCTCCCCCAAGTTTATCATCTGAAGCCTACTCAAATATGTTGTCTGTTCTTTTAGTCTGTGCTCCAGAGCTGTGAAGTAACTGAGCTTTCCATGTGTTTCAGTCTGCTTTTAGCCCGGTGTTGACTGTAGCTAGCTGTGTGTTATGGTGTTGTTGGAGGGTATCGAAGCACAGAGTACATTCTTTCCTGTCGATGACTCACGTCCTGGGCATGGTGCTGACTGTAAGCAAGGCCCTGGGGAACCACAGAAAACACACACACACACTTAACCCACCAGACTGTTTGCAGGAGATGTAGTCATCAGCATACTTAAAATCCAGAAGTTTACACAAATTTGCATTCATGCAAGCACACATAAAAACCACAGGCATTCCCTCACCGAGTTAGTCCACCAGATAGGGAGGTTTGCTACTCACATGTTCAGTCCACATCCACACAACCACACACAGTATCAGTGTGACTATGAAGCACACACAGAGGTATAACATACACATGCACACAGCCAGGTTGGGGCATGTCATCTGTGGTAAGGTGAGCAATTAGTGTTACATCACACTGAGAGTGAGGTGTTCTCTGCTCCCTATATACACACACAAACATGCAAATTACACAACATTCCATCAACATATGAAAGAAACAACCAAAATTCTGTTAATTCAAATCTGAGATGCTGGTACGGGAGGAGGAGGCTGGTGATGTGGAGAATAAAATTAAATTTGCTGAAAGCAGCCAGTGGTTTAGGCTGGTTAAGAAACCAGTCTACAGTTTTGTGGTTTGCAGATGGAGTGGGTGCTAAATGAGCTGCTTAGTGTTAGAAATAGGTTTTGGACAGATATAATTGGAAGATGTGACTGTAAAAACCTGCACCTATGTGAACTTGTGAAAGCTTCCATTTGTCGCCCAACCTTTTTTTAGTTGAAGGTATAGTATTTTCACTAGTTTCACTAGTATTTTCACTTGGTGCCTGCATCTGGCACGTATTATGGAGGTAGCCACTCGAGTCATAACTCATTATTATAATTTTTCAGTGGTCTTGTTTTTTATGATGCTCTCCACATTGTAGTATGATTTTTTTTTTCCTGTTTTCCCTATGCTCACATGCTTGTTTACAAGTAGGACTTTGATGATAAAACTTGTATGCTGCTGCCATGATCATAAAAACAGACTCTGAAACATATATATGAATTTATATATGTTCTCAAATTAATCATAACAGTACTCACAAAGCTAGACATCAGTCTCTAACTTCACTTGGTGTAAATTGAACCCTGAGTTTATGATAAAGACTTATTAGTCCCTCGTGTTTTTATTCAAGATATTTCTGTCTTGTTTCCGTAAAACAAAGCTGTTTTGGACTGTGGGGATTTTATATCCACAATTAGGTTCTTCACAGTTAGTCAGACACAGTGAGTAAGTGATTCCTCTCTGTTTTTATCTGTCTGGTCCTGTGTGCTGCTACTGTTCTCTTTAAAATAAGCGTAACCTTTGTGCTGTTCTGACATCAGTTTGTTTTAACCTTTCTCTGCAGTGTTGACTGTTGCGGTGTGGCCTTCAAAGGTCAGAGTGATGCTCCTGGCGGCGCCGCTGTGATCTGTGTTAGTGCGGTTTCCACAGAAACAGGACAACAGTGGGCAGAGAGCAGTCAAGTCGCAAAAAGATGACGTCGCCATCACCTACTCACAGTGATAGCAGCGGCTCCTCCAAACATGACAGCAACCAGGTGTGTGTCGGGGTCTTTGTGTGTGTTGGTGTACCTGTGTGTGTGTGTGCTTTGTGAGCAAAAAGTGCTTGCAGCCACTGTTAGCATTTCAGCCTTTGTTTTTCCTCTCACTTACTTTCAGCATATTTGCTGAATTTAAATGCACCATGTAACATGGTGTCCCTAAGGCTATAAAGTAGGTCAAATACTATAAATTTGTTTGTTGTCTAGATCAAACAGTTGAAATTGATGCAATTATTAATGGTTGTTCTCTGTGACTTAACATTTAAGTGTTCCTAGAAAGGCAAATTGCAGCCTTTAAATGCTGAAAGATGCTTTAAGCACAATAACATTTTCTTTCCAGTAACTGCTATTGCACTTAAATGCTGTCCATGATGATGACAATGTGCATATTCTTCACAGGTTCAGTGTGTTATACCTCTGTATAAGGAATATCACTTTCTAACTGATACAGTATTGCTCCTGTGTCTCCCTCCAGGACAGCTGGGAGATTGTGGAGGGGCTCAGAGGAGTTCCTGCCAGCATGCAGGAGCCTGACAGGCAGGAGGGTTTACTGCTCAAGAGGAGGAAGTGGCCCATGAAGGGATGGCATAAGGTGAGCACTTCACTGGCCCTCTTGAAACTCCAGACAGCAACAGCAGTGAGGCACCACTGGTGCTGTCTGTTAGTGAACCAAAGACCTTTTGATGCAAGGGTTGTTGGATGACCACAGGGCTTTGCTCATATTTATGCTCTGTCTGTTATTTAAGATGTTTTTAAACTCCTGAGCAAAGCATACTTCTCTTGTTTTAATATTCTGCACTGTGCTAATTAAATGTAGTTGTGCTTCTAAAAAGGAAGGCTGGTGTTAAAAAAGCCCTGATATCCATTTACTCTTTTTTTGTAATACTGTGTATTAGTATAATCTCTTAGTTGTACTTTCTTTCCTGCTGGTATCAAGATTGAACCCGTAGTGCTCTATGTCCTCCCTAAATGTTAAACTAAGAGTTCTGACCTGCTATCTTTTAATACCTCACGCTATTTCTACATTTCCTCCTCTTCACCATTATAGTCCTCTGTATTTCCTTCTTTCCATTCTTTTTATTCCCTGCTGATTACACTGTAACCCTGACTCATCTTCCTCCCCCTCGTCTCTCTGTGAGTGTGCTCGTGCATACCTGGAAACTTCGGCCTTGCAACATGACGGAATTGCCACTTTAATAGACATTATTTCAACCCACAAGGAGGCTGCAAGTAATGTCAGTGTATTCTTTTTTTTACTGGAAAACTAAAGTGAGCAAGGTGTGCTTGTAAGTATGAAATCTGAATGGCAAGGTCAAGGGAAAGTGGTCTTATTGGTGCAAAACTGCACAATGTCTGCATACCTTTTTTTATTGGTGTTTTTAACTATTGTGTAAGCAAAGATTGCAATAAATCTGTACTTAAAGGATGAACTGAGAACTGAAAACAGAGTAATTCTTGTGACTAAATATTGATTGAGTTTGATTTCTTTCCACCTAGAGATACTTTCTGTTGGAGAAAGGCATCTTGAAGTATGCAAAGCGTGGAGCTGATGTAGGTATCACCCCAAGAGCACCATCTGTCTGTCATTCTTGCATCCAGACACATGCTAACAAAGTGTTTTTGCGCAGCTGAAGAAAGGAAAGCTTCACGGCTGCATAGACGTCGGCCTCTCGGTCATGTCAATCAAGAAGAAAGCCATGTGCATTGACCTGGACACAGAGGATAACATCTACCACCTGAAGGTAATTCTTGACGCTCAGATATATGAGCCAAGTTCAGCCGAATTCAGTGTGATTCTGTGTCGTCTCTCTCTCTTTCTTGACAACGTACACAAATGCCTCAACACCTACAGGTTTCTTCTTTCATTTCCTGCTTCTGATTCACACAAAGAAACTCACAGCAGCTTTCTGCAAGTTCCCGCTCCTAATCTGACTTTATGGCACCCAGGTGAAGTCTCCAGACCTGTTTGAGGAGTGGGTGTCAAAGCTGCGTCATCACCGTGTGTTTCGACAAAACGAGATTGCCATGTATCCCCACGAGAAGCTGCTTTTCCACCCCCATGCCTCGTCCTCCCCCTCCCTCAACGACTCTCTGAGAAAAGTATGTTGTTTCAGTGCTTGTTTGTAGGAAACATTTTTGAAAAAAAAAAAATCTTTGTTGTTGCTCTTGAATTTGATGCAGTGTGGATGTGGTTATGTGCATCACCCATCCTCACCTGTCTCAAACAGAGGGCTACTCTTACCAAGCAGGCGTCAGTCCACCAGGCAAAGGTCAGCTCTTGGCTTCATTCGTCAGAGGACATGGACAAGTGCTCCAAAGGTTTGTTACTCTTTGTTTTGTCTTGTCCTGTTTCTCTCTCTCTGCTTTTGTTGCTCTTTGTTGTCTCTCTGCTTTCTTGCCTCATTAATTGTCTCCTGGCTTGCTTGTCATCCTCCCTTGTCAACAGTTTTTCTTCAAGTGTGTCTCACTGCAGCAAATCTTTCATGTTCTGTTCTATCTCTCATCACTGTTCCTGCATGCACCCAAAACTTTCATCTAATAATAATCCGTCTTTCACTCAGATTTGGAGGAATGTGAATCGTACCTGCTGGAACTCAACCTGCTGCTAAAGAGCATGGAGGTCCTCCACCGCACATACTCAGCTCCAGCCATCAGTGCACTACAAGTAAATAAAGACATACAGATTAAGTTTGGCACAGTGTAAAATGTGGAGGTGTTCTTAGTCTTTTTGCAGTAATACTAGTGAAGAGGCATTAGCAAATTTTGTGGATGTAAGAGAAAAGTGCTGAAGTTCCCATAGAATAAGAAGCAAAATAATGATATTACTCAATGAATGGTGCTCGGGTCATTTTGCTTACTACCTCCAAATATTTTTTTGCTGTTGGGCCACAGGCATCTACTTATGACATCCCCAAAAAGGAGAAGAGGCCAAGGAGGTGGCGATCCAAAAACAGTGGCAAAGAAACCAAAGCCACACTACAGGTACATGCACAGCTTCATTTTTTTCTGCTCATGATTATTGAATATTCGTTCACAAGCATTCAACAGTGAGAATGAAGGGAAAATAATGGCTTCACTTTTCTCTGTGTTTGCCCTCCAGGTCCCAAGCTGTATCTCCTCGTCCCCTCGTCTCCATGCATCCAACCCTAACCTCTCCACCACCGAGTCCAACACCCAGGAGGTCTGTCCTGAATCCCCAGACTCACCCACAGATGTGTCCCGTCTTCAGGAGGACTTTTGCAGGCTGGCCAACAACAGTGAGTCCTTGCCACAAGATTGCTCAGGAGATCTGTTCACTTTAGATACAAAAAGATTTTTTTTGCCTCTATATGGTAAGATAGTTTCCATGACAACTCTGTACCTGTTGTTGCCCTCTTTGTTTTTGTCTCTGGCATTTGCTTCGCTCCAGTCCACACCACACTGAAGTCAGCCTTTAGTTCACTGGTAGCAGAAAGAGACAGAATGAGGCACACCATCGATCTGCAGGCCCCCCAGCCAGTGCAGGTCATGGGCTTAAAGACTGCCTATGCCTCAGTGAGTAACTCTTGTGATTCAGAACTCATAATTCTGCATGATTACACTACAGTTATGTTGTACCACAGTTCCAGTGTCTCTCAACTGGCTTCTTATCATCTGAACAGGAATGTCCAGGCGGCTCCCACTCCTTGGTCCACCAGGTCTCCAATGAGAGCAGAGCATCCATCCCAGAGTCAATATCAGAGTTCTTTGATGCTCAGGAGTACCTTGTCTCCTCTTCCTCCTCTGAGAATGAGGTCAGAGATTCTCTATTATCTCATCTCTTTCCTGTTCTTGATGTTGAAAGTAAAATGCAGTGATCTTTGAACAGACTGACTGAGACTGAGTCTATAAAATGTGAGAAATTGGGAAAAAAATCTTTGAAATCACCATTGCAATTTCTCAGACTACAAGGTGACACCTTTTTAAATATCTTGTTCAGTTTATAATGATAAAAAACAAATTGTAAGCAACAAATGTTTGGCATTTTATTTTATAAACAACTTAGGGTTAGGGTTAGTCATAGAACTGGGCGCACTCGGTTTTAACAAAACTAATACCTCCAGGTCACAAATATACAATATGCTGCTTTTTTTTTTTCCCACCCTGACAACTGAAGACCCATCAGTTTGTGTGTTTTTGTCTTTTGATTCTGTGCTCTGGACACTTGCTGACCTTTCACCATCGATTTCCTGTCTCCAGGTGTCCGACGATGACTCCTATATCAGTGATGTCAGTGACAGTGTCTCCATGGATACCTACAGCAACGAGGGAGGCAGCGTGAGACACAATTCTGGTACGCAATACAGTAATACAGTAACAAGTTGTGTATTTGTGCATGTGAGAACAACAGAGGAAGAGACCTTATTCTGTCAGAGAGAGGCAGAACCTGTCTATCTCTGCCTACTTTAGTGAGACTGTGACTGAGCCTCTGTGTGTATTTTTCAGTGTCAGCATGAAGTAAATTATGAATGTCTGGAGTCAGAGTGATTACTCACTTGCTCGGAGAATGTGTTGAACATGACCACCGCCGACTTCCAGAGATGTTTACATACTCAGTGCAATGTTTCATCATACAGTATGTGACAAAGCATCTGTGAACAGGCATCATTAATTCACTGCTGCAGATGGTCCTTGTTGTATATTTTCACTGCATAAACCTTTGCCTCTGTGTAGTACAAAATAGAAGAAAATGAGACTCAGTGAAGTCATTCAGTTGCAAATAGAGATGTTGGTTTTAACTGGATTCATCTGGTTTAGATCATATTATTGCAGCTTGTGCAGTGAAAGGAGTAAAGATTTGTCGTCGTCTCTTCTTTTTATGTTTAAATACATTTGTTGGACTCTACATTAACTGGGTATTTGAATGCTTGTGCCAGTATAATGAGCATTTCTGGACTGAAGCTGATAAAAAGCCAACATTTGTGTCAATATACTGTTTTGTATATTTGAATTCAGCCATTTTCATTCAAAAAAGTACACAACACAGGAAAAGACTTTAGAATTTAGACCATGATGGGACATTCTCCACTGAAACAGTTACACTCTCTTCTTAATACTTCATCTTCATCAGATCAGCTTTGTATGAACATCAGAGTCTTTACAACATCTAATTTTAGACAATGTGCACTCACCTCTCTTAACATTTCCGTTACTGTTTTTAAAAATATCTTTTTTCCTCTCATCCCCTCTCCACATTTTCTCCTCCAGTCAGCAGCGTGGTGACCCTGGCTCGTCGGCGTTCCACGCTGCCGTCTCCCTGTCCCACCAGCAGCGTGAGCTTGTGGAACATCCTGAGGAACAACATTGGAAAAGATCTGTCCAAGGTGGCCATGCCAGTACAGCTCAATGAGCCACTCAACACCTTGCAGAGGTTGTGTGAGGAGCTCGAGTACAGCGAGCTGCTGGACACCGCCAACCAGACCCAAGACCCTTACCAGCGCATGGTGAGAGGGGAGAACACACACGATAATATTGCATTTATAAGTCTGCAGACACAAGACAGGAGGTTTGTTCTCATTATGCTTAAAAACCTGAGGTCTCATGTACACACAATAATTAATACATCTACGTATGTGCATAAACTAGCTTCAGTTAAGCAGTGACTAATGTTTTTTTGATAGCAAAAAGAAAAGGGGAAGGTTCTAACTTGCAGAAAGTAAAAAGATTTATTAGGTCTTCTGATGTGCACATCAGCAAAAGCCAAGAGAGAAAAAATGAACATCACAATAGCTGCAGCAAATTACATAGGAAATCTGTTTTGAACTCAGTGATCCTCCTCAGGCAGCTTTTTAAATGCTACTCTGATGTTCATCTTTTGTTCTGTCCATGCTTCTGTTAGAGGCTGTAATACACGAAATCAAATACATTTTACTAGCAAGAAGCTTTCGATTATCTTCTGTATGTTCTGATAACATCGTGCAGTTCTTGCCTGGCAGACGTTCATCTGTCCTCTCTGATTTTCTACGCAGGTGTATGTTGCTACATTTGCAATCTCTGCCTATGCATCCACCTACCATCGAGCAGGAAGCAAACCCTTTAACCCAGTTCTGGGAGAGACGTACGAGTGTGACAGACCTGATAAGGGCTTCAGGTTTATAGCGGAGCAGGTAGAAGTCACACAGTTTACAGCGCACACATGATTCACTGTATGGGAATACACCCACTAACTGTACAAGAACTTTTAATACAAAAAAATATACACTTTGAATTTAATATGTAAAGTGATTGAGATCAGACTGATTTTCCTGCTAATTAAAAGTACTGTAATGGATAATATGTATTTAAGTTAAAGTCGCCAGATTTAGTAATTCAGAACACTGATATGTAACTCTCAAACTGATTCCTCACATTTCTATCATGTCTCATATTAGAGCTATTAAAGAGGACCTTGTGGACTGCAAGAACAGCGCCCTCTTCCTGCTCTGTGCTTTAAAGCAATTGACAAGACATCTCACAAAATCTAGTCTAGCAACAATGTAAAGCAGTAAAGACCTGCACTGACCTGCCAGTCTTCTCAGTGGTGGTCTTGTTTGTTTTATAGTAATATAAATCTCAAAATATGTGTAGTAGTAATTGTTTATAGCTGGCAAAAAAATGACATTTATCACTTTTCCCACATTTTGTGTTTGTCTGATTGATGAGTGCACCTCCATGAACTACAAAGTGCCTTTATCTTATCTTGTATCTCTTCTTTCCATTTCCCAGGTTAGTCATCACCCACCTGTGTCAGCTTGTCACTCTGATTCAAGGAACTTCACCTTTTGGCAAGGTGAGCAGGATAGAGCATGTTTTGAATAAACATCTCCTTTTCCCCTCTGTTTGGCTGGGCTTACTTGGAGATTGCCTCAGTGCCGCCACACCTTTGCTTTTGAGTATTTGTTACATGCCGTAGGTTACATTTAAGGTGAAAACTGATGTTGTGCAAGAGTCAGTAACCTCACTTAGAGACCTTAGAGATCTCTTTGTATTTTTTCCATCATGGGATAATTAAGTACTTGATATTTCCACAGTATGACAACTTACCATACAGATTGTACCAATGTGACCTCATATGTTAACTTTGACACTTTGTTGCTCAGGAACAACTGAGCGGCCATTGGTTGTCAGAGAAACTGCAGACTCTTGCCTTGTTTGCATTTCTCTTCGTGCACATGAATAAAGAACCTGATGTATAAAAAGACGCTATTGTTTGCTGAAGAGACCAGAAATAGAACCTTGAAGATCCAAATTAGGATATTATGGCAGTTTCCATTGTCACAAGCACTCAGCTGTTATTCTGTCATCCATTCTCTTTCAGATGTCCGATGGAAAAATAAATTCTGGGGCAAATCCATGGAAATTGTTCCCATGGGAACCACACATGTCACACTACCTGCGTAAGTTCTTTACTTACCATGTGTGGGTGTGTGTTTGCATGTGCATACATGTTTACACTCTTCTAGTATATTTATAATGAGGCTTTACATCAGGAATGAAACATCATTTCTTTGACTTATTAAGTACAGTATGTGTGTGTGATTTCTCCAGCTTTGGGGACCACTACGAATGGAACAAAGTGACGTCCTGCATCCATAATATCCTGAGTGGCCAGCGATGGATCGAACACTACGGAGAGATGGCCATCAAAAATGTCAACAGTGACGCCTGCCAGTGTAAAATCACATTTGTCAAGGTTAGGAAAAACAAATATTTAAATCACTATCTGCGTTTGTGAATGGAAGCTGATATGCAACAATTTATGGGAAAGAAACTGGGGAAAACATATTTTTCATAGCTTAAAAATGCAGTCTCTATGAGTGGGTAACCATTAGCCTTTACTAATTAGCACATAATTTTTTGCTTCATCATCCTCTGAGCAGACTTTAAATTTGTTCTTTTATAAAAAAATAAATAAATAAAGTACTGCATTTTTTATGCACTGCTGCCTACTCAGACACACATGCTGACTCCCTGTATGATGTACCATCAATATTATCATAGCACGCCCTCTTCTGGAACTGACATTTAAAAAAAATTAAAACGAGAAAAATGAGCTGATCCTTTTCAGCAGTGACATAAGCCTAAATCATGCAGTATTTATGACATTGTAGTTATAAATAATACATTTCAGTTAATATATTTCCTCTGTCTTTTGCTCTTTCAGGCGAAATCATGGAGCTCTACAGTGAATGAGATAGAGGGTGTGGTTACCGATTCAAATGGAAAAGTTGTACACTCCATTTTTGGAAAATGGAACGAGTCTGTATTTCAGGGGGACCCACCCTCTGCCACGTGTGTCTGGAGAGCAAGTGAGTGACTGGTCCCTGGAAATGTCAGTTAAAGAGCTTTTATGCAACAGCAGCTCAATCATAAAACAAAACTATACTTGACATGACAGCTGCTAATTTCAATGTGTGCGTATGTAGACCCCATGCCAGTGGACCAAGAGCAGTACTATGGCTTCACCCAGTTTGCAGTGGAGTTGAATGAGCTGGACTCCACCCTGAGACCTCTGCTGCCCCCCACAGACACACGCTTCAGGCCGGACCAGAGGTTGACATTCTGAATCTATCTATAATGTTGATTTCTGTTAGTTTGTCCACAGACATCATCCCTTCCCTTTAAAGACACTCAATACTTCATTATTTTCATTACTTTTTAACCATGTGGTATATTTATTCTTATCCTAATGACTGGTACAGATGACCCTGTAGTGTAAATGGATTTAAAACTGCCAAAACTGATCATTTCACACCAAAAGGTTTTTGTTTTTGTTTTTTTAAACATGATTTTGTGGGCTAAGTCTAACCAAGTGCATGTGGTGTGAAGCACTACACATCAGAAATATGACCATAACCATGGCAACAGTCTACATGAGTTTAGATCCAAGAGGATGAAGTCACACAAATACCAATGTCCACTCATTACAGAAAGATTATATTTTATAATGCTCATGAAAAAAGTTATTAAATGTCAACATGCCCCATTTAGCACATGAATAAAACCGTACTGGTGGAATAAGTGTCTTTACAGTTTGAATGCAGTCTGCAGATTTAGTAAAACCAAATTTCTACAGTTGCCCATCCTGGCTCACTGTTTCTGTCTTGTGTGTCCAGGCTGCTGGAGGAGGGGAACCCAGAAGGAGCCGAGGAGCAGAAACAGAGGATAGAGCAGCTCCAGAGAGAGAGGAAGAGAGTGCTGCAGGACAACAGCATGACACACCAGCCACGCTTTTTCAAGTATGCTGTCCTTAACTCATTTGTGCGTTCTCTGCGTATGAGTCTTTGTGTGCAATCGGACACAGTGTCCCCATGTGTTTTTCCATGAAATTGCCCTGTCTCAAATGATCAGAGGCCTCCACAGCAGTCACTGTGAAATGGCTGTGACTGAAGAGTCACAATCTGCAGACTTGTGATCAACACACGGTTCTTAAACTAAGTTTCCAGTTCATCATGGCAAAAAAAGTAATTATTGCACTTTATGTCATTGTCCATTATATCATATCTATATAAGAAGTAATGGTATGAGACTCATCACTCATCAGATTTGTTACACCCAAAAAAGTCAAAATACAATCCTCGCTTACATTCCTAGATGTTCTCTATCAGACATTTTTAGTTTTACAAGAGGCAGTACAAAAGTTATGAAACTTCTCTGACTCACAGATTCTTCTCTAGACTAGTCAAGAGAATATTCTGAATATACAAAATGTATTTGCCAGAATCGTTTTTGGATGATTAATATTTATATTTATGTTTAGTTTTCAACAAAATTATTTCAGAGTAACCAATATTATTCTGGAAACTGATATGGTCATTCAGTATGCTGTGTGTTGGACTGGTATGTATCAGTCAAGATTTCAATCATAAACAAATGTTGTTCATTCATTTGTTCTTGTATCAACAGGAAGTCTAAGGATGACACGTGGTTGAGCAACAACACATACTGGGAGCTGCGGAGAGACCCTGGCTTCAGCAAAATTGACTTTCCTGTGTTGTGGTGACCTCTGGATTTAATCAATCCTCTCCACTACAGCTTATTATATAGAGGGAAGTGTAAAAATTGAAGTGAGACCAGCCTTTAAGTGTCCTGACTCGGTTAACATGAATCACTTTATGTCACGGTAACCCAAACCAATATGGACTTCTGATTGCACTTTGAAGATGGAGCAGAACCTGTAGAACATCTGTTGTTGTTTCTGTTGTTTCTCATGTTTCTCATAAAGGGTACAGTTTCTTCTTTGATTATCATGACTTACACATTGTCAGTGTAGACTAAATATTCATATCATTATGTTCTGTCACATCTCAGCATTTACCAAAGTGCCTTTTATTGCAGTGCTGCACTCGATCAACTGCTTTAGCAGTTATGCAAAAACACTTTTATTCAGAGACTTTAAAAACTCCTCGTTTGGATAATGTCAACATATGTGGACTTTACTGGAGAGAAAGGATCATGGTTGGAAGTGGACTTGTTCAAAAGGTCAAAAGTAAGTCAAGTATTCCTCCATCCAGTCAGCATCATGACTTTCTGATTGTTTTAGCCAGTGACTAATCACATGCTCTAATTCTATAAGAGGGACTTCAGCCTTATTTCAGTGTGCTGCCTTGTTGTAATCAGTCATGACTGACGTAGGACTGTGGATGCAGTTTTTTACAAAGGGGAAAACAGCAATAATACTTGATGTTAAAGTAGGACAATAAACTGTAATGGATGGACAAGTTATGGTGTGTCACATGTTGTCTGTTTTCCTGTGTGTCAGGGATGAGCTGAGATGTTGTTTACTTGTTTCACTCACTGCTGCAAACAAGTAAATCCCTTCCAAAGATAATAATCACCAATAAGTGTTGCTCCTTTGAGTTAATGATGAAGTAAAAGATCCGGAAACAACTGTGGTATTATGATTTATTTTACTGTGAATTAATTACTCTCAATTAATTCTAAGATTTGAAAAACCAAACAGCCATTCTGCTGTTGCAAGTGGGCTAAAGCAGTGTATTGTTTGTATTATTTATTTAGCTGTGGAGATGTAGGAAAGGGGAGATGGGTGGGGTGGTGTTCATAATATACTACGAAAATGTCCTAGGAAACATCTTTTAACTATAATGTAATGACAAAATGTCAGACAAAAAGTTTGTCTTTTGCTGCTGTAAGCAGGTATTTTACAGCACATTTTTCTGTTTTTAACAGCTAAAGTTACTTGCTACATTATAAATGATCTTATTACAAAGAAAACATATGATGATCTTATAACTTTACTGAATTGTTTAACTACTCAACAGTGTATGAAATAATTAGATATAGCTTGACCAGCTAATAATAGTTTGTTATAGTGCTTACAGGGGCCATTGTTTGCATTGAGAACATTTAGTATTAACATTTTAGAGTTAGATTGGCATCTGACATGAATTACAAAAAAAAAACAAAAAAAACAAAAACTTCCTCTATGGAATTACTGCAGTGAGGTAACTTTGGGTTTAACCTTCAGTTTCTGTTATAAAAAATGTTGCGGTTATGGCAATTTAAATTTTATGCAAGTACAATTACAGTGGAAGGTTACTAGGTACATTTATGAGGTGGCTATGGCTCAGTAGGTACAGTGGGACATCCTTCAATTGCATGGTTGGTGGTTTCATATCGGGCCCCATGAGGCCACATGTCTATGATGTTCTTTAAGTGACTCCACTCCTCCAGTTCTTACTTCCTAGTTACTTAGCAGATTAATATTTACAGAACAAACGAAAAGCGACAGCTTATATATTAAAATGCATAAGTAGAGATTTAACAATCACAGTATATTAGGTAGTTAAATTTACAACATATTAATACTATTAATACATAAATAACAAGTCTCTGAAAGTGCCCACTGTATGAAATGAGTGGTAGTTATTTTTGAAATTATTACTTATACTCAAGTAAAACCTCTAAATACATGTTACATGACTGCTAACAGTGATAGGAGGGGCCTTAGCAGCTTGTTACTGTAGTCTTGGACCAGCGACGACAACAAAGTGTTTGTGCATCTGGTTACATCCATACCTCTGTGAAACAGAAGACCATCATCTCAACATCTGAGTGACAACTCCCAGTCAGCCCTTAAAAAGCTACTTATCTCCACCAAGCACATCACAAACCAAAATGTACCCACCCACTCACATGCACACATCCTCCTAAACCTATTCCTTAAACAACTGCCTTTAAATCTGAACCCACACATTTTAATAATGCAAACCAACAACACTTTAACAGAATATTGTGTTCTTTCACTTAAAGGGGATTTCCAACCATTTTAAAAACTCACACGTCACGTCTTTAAAATGAGGTTTTTGTGACCGAGGTCATCATGTGCCACTCTCTCAGCTTAATGTTAACATCTGGCACTGCTCCATGGTCAGTGAATGGACACACTGATTTAGTTGGCTTGTGAGATACTTGTATGATTTTAAGAGAAATGAATTTCTAGTTGAAGCATATGACTGAAGGCACAGGTGGTTTTGTGGTTAGAAAATCACCTCTGTTATATAGATGAGCAGAAAAGTGAGTGACTCAAAATGTCATGGTTTGCGTTTGGTTTACGTTTCCTGTCAGAATGTACTTATTTACTTAACAAAAATTCAGAAAATCAAAGAGGCAAGTCTGATCATGTCCTGAAACAGACACACGCACTCAAACACACACACACACACACACACACAAACACACACAAACCAGAGTTCATAAGATCACGATTGCCTCTTCAGTGAAAGTGGGAGGAGGAACGTGTGGATGTACTATCCCACCACTCGGGCACAGCTATGACCGAGCAGTGAACAGTTTTGTCTCTTACTGATTTCCGTTACTGTCCTCGTTGCTCCACTCCATTAAAATCGCGCGAGAGGGTCGTCGCTATTAAATCCAGAGGACTATTTCTGTCCGTGTTTGGACAACTTGGGTCTACTTTTACGCACGGCAACCTGGGTGACACTCCAGGACGGACAGCTGAACAGACAGGAGCTCCGAACGTAGGACGATTAGCCATCGTTAAAGAGTTGTTTTTAAGATTATTGGAGGTAAGCAACATCTTCATTTATTCACTAACGGAGTCATGTATCTGCGCTTTTTGACATAGAAATACAGTAAAAAGGGGGTTTATTGGCAGTTTACTTTATTCGAACCCACTACTGTGGTTAGTTTGTTGTGATAACGCGGTCAAAACATGTTTTTTCCACTTGATTTCTTTGATTTAAAATTCATAATCTCATGCGCGGCTGATCTCATCGTGCAGGCACGCGCAGCACACCCCTGGCCGGTTACAGTTAGAGTTGGTGGGTTGCCGGGAACTGGCGCACGTGTTAGTGTGTGTGTGTATTTATGTAATTCATATGCACAGGGATGCTATGCTCACCCAACAGTTTATACTGGCAAAGATTTTCATATAAAATTGTAGTCTATATTCCATTTTTCGCTTAACTTCTTCTGATACGGGCTCAAGTTCAGTAAACTGTAGTGATGATGTTTGTCACATTAAGTACATAAGTAGTTTATCATGTACACATGGGTAATACTTTTCTAAAGGGTGTTTGCTTTATGGTGATCAGTCACTGGAGGTATTTAAGCAACAATTATATTTGCCTTTACATTACTGGACATAGGCATAAAGACACTTGCTCACACATACGGTGAAATGTTTAGCATGCCACCTTAACCACATGTACTATATGTTAGATTATGTTTCCTCCCTCAAATGTTAGATGGTTAGTCCCATTATCGTGTCTTTTTCCCTCTTGTTTCCTTGGTTCAGATCACACTAAACAAAAGAAACATAAAATATGTCGAATCTGCATATTTGAGCTTTTGGGATTCGAGTTTGGGGTTAGAGAAAGGTCCTCGCTGACGTTATGTCAACTCTTTAATTATTCAGACCAAATGACTCAACACACTGAAACCGTGTCAAGTCAAGGGGAGTTTGTTTGTTCAGAATGGGAAGGTGGTGGCGTTCTTGATTTCATTCAGGGTTAAACCTTCAGAGGTCTGTTTTCTATTTATTTCCCCTAGCTGCCCTCTTTCTCTGTCCCTCAGCCAATGTTCCATTCTTCAAACATCCCTCAAACCAGCTTCTTCCTCTCTTCCCTCACAGCACAAATCCCCCTTTATGCCTGATTACTTTAAATATTTAAGCTATGAAAGCTGAACCCGCAGAATAAGCACGCTGAGGTGTGTGTGTGTGTGTGTGTGTGTGTATTTGTGATGCACGTGTTTGCGTTCACACTAAGAAGTTAACAACATGCAGGGGACTTTCTTTATGCCTTATGAGTCACTGCCTACTGTTGCAGGACACAGGGAGGTTTGGGGTTACATTATGTTCGCACACACCCATACAGGGCCTTCTTGGCCTTACCGGGACTTCTCAAGCCTACATAAACTTTATCAAGAGGGGAGAATACCAGGGGGAAATCACCCTTAGCAGTTTACTTTCATGAGAGCACATCAGAACTCCCGCCTTCGCTCTAAGTGTCTTCCAGTGGACAAAATAAACTCAAATTGAGGTCCCTCTCTTCCAGCTGTCTGCAGTCCTCGTCTGCTGAAGCCATGTTTTCCAAGGCCACTGCCAACTTCGTCCGTCAGATTGACCCGGAAGGAAGCCTCATCCACGTGTCGCGACTAAATGACTCACGTAAACTGGTTCCCATGGCGCTCGTCGTCAAACGCAACCGCATCTGGTTCTGGCAGAGGCCCAAGTATCAACCGACAGATTTCACCCTCGGCGACTTGTTGCAGGGCGACACGGTGCTCAGTCCTGGTATGTAGGTGTGCACGCACAGACTGTTTGTGTTCAAAAAACCTCAAGCCACATGAGTAGAATATTTTATTTCTGGGCAATGTATCGTTTTGTAGGTATTTTCAAAGTGCGTGAAGCATTTCTCAAACACCCCTAACGCCACATGTCTTGTCAGAAGTGTGTGAGACAGATTTCCTGACCTACGAGGGCACGTTTGGAGACAAACTCTTGGGGAAGGTGGACACCAAGGCTGTCGTAGTGGAGGGGCGGGGCATTTCCAAGCTCCAATCATGTTTTGGCAAGTTGAAGAAAGAGGAACTGATTGTGAAGAAGCTGTTACGCGACTCCAGCGACAGGTATTAAATAATTCCCTTTTATATTGTTTGCACACCGCAGCTAGTCAGAAGGTGGCAGGATGATGACTTCATTATTGATGAGATGAACAGTCTAAAAATGTAGTTAGACATCAGACATTTGACTCTTCAGACCAGTGTCATGCAAATACTTAACCACAACTACAGAGATCAGTGGCATCATATTCCTTCAACACGCTGCACTTAATCCCCACATGTTTCTTTTGATTGGATGTCTGTTTCAAAACCACTCTGCCCATGTGAATCTCTCTAAATGCACATTTAGCTGTTGTAGATTAAGACCTCCTCCTCGTCTACTCTCCAGGCTGGTGGACATGACGCACGTTCTGGTGAAGCAGGTGGAGAAGCAGGCCGAGGTGCTGGCAATAGTGAAGGAGCGGATCCTCACCACCAACTCCTGCTCCATCAGCCAGACGAAAAAGAAGCAGTGCACTTTTCAGGGGGTGCTCGGGCTGCTGGGCATGCTGGGAAGCTCTGTTAAGGTGAGTGTGGTTGGGGTTGAGTATCAAGAAACTTTGTTTTTTTTTCCATTATTACTACATATGAGTTCAGTATATAGATTACATGTTTGATTGGCAGATTCATTTTATTATTCATCTCTTTTTGTCGTGGAAATACTGAATATTTCTATTTGTTTTTTATTTTGTTTAAAGTCTGTGTAGACTGTACAGTTATCAGAGCTTCAGTGGAAAAGTATTGTAGTCAGCATCGAACTCTATAAACCAGTGCACCTGTGCATGTGTATTTGTTTATATGTGTATCCTCAGGTGTGTGTGAACGACAGCAACAACATTGAGAGGGACAGTGATGTTTCTTTGGAGATCCCCTCTGGTACAGTCATTGCGTACAGCATCTTGGAACTGGAGATTAAAAAAAGTGGACACTATGGTGAGTTCTTGTGTGTTTGTGTGTGTGTGTGTTTACGGAGAAGCACACTGGGATTGACATATGTTAAGACAAATGTTTGAAGAGAAAAGAATGAGTTACAGTGTCACTTCTCCATTATGGCTTTTCCTCATTGCCTACAAATACAACCATTTCCCATAAATCCCCTGGTGTGGCTTTTCATCTTGAACACTATGCAGTTTGTGCACCTGTTTGTGCTAGAATCAGTTTTTTTTCTGCACCCATGTTTCCTCCTCTCTGTGTTGTGACAGAGCATGTATTTTCAGATATATGCCTACAGCCTGGCGCAATAGGAGGCTTTGAAGCAGACTCTATGTCCTGGTCAACCCATGACTCCTTGAATATGGTGGATGGCAAGTGCAATGGTGAGAATGGTCCAGAGAAATTACCTTTGAGTCCACTGCAAAATGATTTGTGTCCATTCATTCAAACATTTAGCCAGTGAAAAATTGTTAATGATATTGTTACGGTTATTCAAATATTTTCAACGCTTCCCATTTTTCTTAGCTTTATATGAGGAAGCGAAATGATACAAAAGAAGCAGGTTCCCTTTTCTGCCACACACACACGACACTGGATTCTATGAACTGCTGTGTCAACAGTTGCATGAATGATTTGTTCTGAAGTACTGTCACTGGGTGGACCTGCCTTACTAGAAGGAACTGAGGCTAAAATTAACTAGATACAAACATGGAATTATTAATTGTTTAATTAATGCATTACATTGCTGTAGCACCACCTACACCAATCTACCTAACGTACAAATGCTATCAAATTTTTAAGGGCTGTGTCTTCAAAATTTGGTTGTGATTGAACAATGTGTTCAAGAATTATAGTAACCGGTTGTGTTTACAGTTACCGTAGTAACTACCTGTAGGTAAACAATGCAGAATATAAAAAATCAAAGGGTTATATGTCAAATCTGGTGATTTAAAATGGTTTAAAATATATGCAGATGGAAAAAAGACATGGCCTCTATATACTGGACGTTGATATGTGAGTTTTAGTTGTCTCACTGCAAAAATGGAAGTGGTTTATAATGCTTAATAATTCCTAAAAAGTTTCAAACAGTTGTCAGGGAGGTTGTCCTTTTGACCATCCAATGTGGTGCAGCCTTCATATTAAAGGAGGATGACTAGGGCTAGTACCAGCCAAATGTCAGCTTAAAATCTAATGCAGTATCTCCTGGTCTTTTACAGGATCGCAGGAGATGGACTTGTCTCCACTGGCAGAGCTCTCCCAGTTAACTCAACGTGCCTGGTTCAAGAAACTCCAGGAGATAATGAGGGACAGAGCTGCTCTGTCAGATCTGCAGTGTGATGTGAGTGACACGATGGCATTACCCCAACGTCATTACTACTACCACTACTCAACCTGTCAGAATAGGCTATTGAGCTTTGGGTTCATCTATACAGGGTAATTGTGTTATGAGTAGACTAACCCAAAGGGACATACTATCCCATAACCACTGTTTATTCTTAATTTCTAGACAGAAATTATATTAAGACAAATATTCCTACCATTCCTCTGTTTTTACATGTTCTGCTTTCTCCATCTTCCCACTTCTCCGTGCCTCTCTTTCTGTCAGCTGGAGGAGTTGTGCACTGTTAAAACACTTGATGTGGCCATGCAAGAAGAGCCGTTGGAGGACCTGATAAAATCAGCGTCAACCAGACCGGACCGACCCAGCTCAGACAGTCATACTGAGTGCCGCCAGTTGGCCAGTGCTGCTCACCTAAACGCAACTCACCTGTTGGTCAGTGCTATGGAAGGTGAGAGGAAACTCCTGACCTTGACAGCTATAGACATTTTCCCCATAGTGCTCTGAGCAACACAAAGTAGTACTCTATAAATCAACCTTTCTTTCTACAACCTTGTTGTGTGTATTGTTGTTGTAGAGTTGCCTGATGAAACACTGAGCCTCCTGAGTGAGAGCTGTGCTGATTTTCTGGAGGCCCTGGATACCCTGGTTAGTGAATTTGTTTCATTTTTTGCACATCTTTAAATTGTTAGCTGTTGTTCATGAGTTGTTGAAAATTATTAAGTCATTTATTTGACTCAATGCAAAAAAATATTATTTAAAAAAAATTAAGAAAAAAATCAACGCTCTGTCACATTTTTTTTTCAATAGTTTTAAAGGTGCTATATCTAAGTTTTTACTATTGCTACAAAGCCAATGTTAGCACATTAAGAGACGTTTACTTATCAAGAGCTTAAAGCAGATACAAGCATTTACATGACCAGAGGTTAGAATACGACTTCTGGGCGGCACCACTTCAAACAGATGTTTATGTTAATGTTGGCTATGTAGCAAGAGCAAAACTTACATATAGCACTTTGAGAGAAAAGTTCAGTATTTGGGGGGCTACTTAGTCATTAGCTTTCTTGCTGAGAGATAGGTGACGAGATTGATACTAACTTATGTATGTAAAGTAAATATGGAGATACAGCCAGCAGACAGTTAGCTTAGCATAAAGGGGGAAACAGCTAGCCTGGTTCTGTCTGAAAGAAACAAAATCCACCTCTAAAACTCACTTATCAACGCATTGTATCCCACATTGTTTCTCAACACCAGCCAGACTAGCTACTACCACCTGTTTCCAGACTTAATGCAAAGCTAAGCTAAGATCTTCTCATCTCACTCTCGCTAAGATCTTCTCATCTCACACCAAAATCTTGCACTGCTCCTTTAGGAAAAATAATATCTTAAAACCATGACTTTGCAACAAAGAGCCATTTTTTTATCTGTCCGCCTATCTGTCTCACCAGATGTGCAGGTTAAAGGAGAGTGAGTCTCTCCCCATCCAGTGTCTTCCCATTCCGCTGCAGGACAACCAGGCTTTCCAGCTTGCAGAGCAGCTGCTCAGCACCATCAATGTGGCACTGAAGAGAGACACAGACAGGCTGTGGACGGAGACAGGAGATAAAGCAGGAGCTCTCCCTGTCCCTCTTCGCCTCAGCATACATGGATTGTCCTTGCTGTGCAATGGGGTAAAGGGGTAGGGTTTTCTGCATTTTCTTTCATTTTATGTTCATTTCTTTCTTTATTGTAAAGTTTATTGACTCTAAACTCACTATAGTTTACTGCATAGCATCTTTATCATCATCATTACTACTATTGTTGGTTTTTAAATATTGCTTAAAGAGAGCATATTGTAACCATGTTACTTTTCCTACATATATTTTTACATATATTTTTATTACTTAAAGGAAAGACTCAATTTTTGTATATTGAAAAAATATATTTAAATACATATATATTTTATGTATGAGTTTTGATACCTTGGTGCAGCTCTGTCTCACTGAGACACATCAGCAAATGACACTTAAGATAAATGTCCTTATTGTTATGTACCAAAAATTCAGTTTCATTGTTTTATTTCTTTTATGTTTTAGCTAACAATGAAAATGCAGTGATTAAGCTGAAAACAGTTCTGATTTCCTAGCTAAAGACCATTCACATTCATGAATTTCAAAGTTTAACAAGAAAATGTGAAATTTCATGCTTGCCAACAGTGTATGACATTGATGACATTTCTACAGGATGCTGAAAGGTGTTGCTCACCTATTTTTGCCAGGATTCTGATTTTAAATTAGGTTATATTTTATTGCTGCTACTGCTTATAATCAATTTGTTATTAAACAATATTTAACATTCCCTTTAACACCAGCATTGAATATCAAAAATACTGTATAACGTTAAAATGAAGAAATTACTTTTTTATGTATGTTTTTACACGATCAATAGTTTAATGAAGCTACCGTTGCCACTTTATTATTTGTCAGCTAACATTATAATTTATTGTTGCTTGAGAAAAAAAATGCTTCACTTTATCCTATATTTTCAAAAAGGTTTTCATGTAAGTCTGTGTCATACCTCTATCATTACTCATTACTTTGTATAACATAAATGGCAAATAAATATTCAAGTAAAATGTTTCCTCTTGAACTCTTGTGCTCTGTGGTGAAAATCTTTAGCTCATTTTAAGGTTTTTATTTTCATCACTAAGATCCCAGGCAGCAGTCGGAGAGTGTCAACATAATTATTATCAAGAAAATGGGTGATGTGCAGCAGCTGTCAGAATAATTCATCATGAAAAGGTGCATAGACCTCAATGAATGGTGTGATGCTGTCCTGACTTCTCATCTTTGATTGCACACCAGTGTAATCGTTATTTTACAACACTGCAATTTGCACTTAACTTCTTAAAGGGTAGCTTCCATTTATAGGGCCTACTTCAGGACTTTTGTTTTTGTTAGCCTGAGTTTTAAATGCATACTCTTGTGCTCACTCCTGTACCAGGGTGTGTGTGTTTTATGCTCATACAGTACATGCCCATTGTACAGCCACACAGGTGTTTTCACTTACAGCTGATTAGAACTTTTGTCAGTGCAGTGTGTGTATGTGCTCACAGACCATGAATGATTCATATCGAAACTGTCGGCTGAGCCTGTTAAGGAGGGACAACTGGAAAATGTGATTAATTTCTAAATTTGTCAGAAACATACAACATACAAATTTGCATCAACCACATTATTACACCTTATCTTGGGGCCATGTCATGTAGTTTAAAGACCTTTAATAGTTTATGTCACTGTCATGTGATACATACAGTATTTCTAAATAAGTTTGCGTTTGATCAAATGACAATGAACTCAACAAACAGGAAACCATGGGTCAGGAAGTATTATTCCATCACAGGAGTTGTCTCTGGGCATATGATGTCTCTGGGCATATGATGAAGCTGTTACGTAGAGGCTGCTATATAGTCTCTACTTCAAGGGAACGTAGAGCTGGCAAGGTATGAATAATCATTAATGGATTACCAAACAGGCCTACTGGACCTGGAGCCAGGGAGGCCCTGGGCAAGGTCCTCTGTGTGAAGTGGCTGTTAATATTTCTGGATTTAAGAGCTCAGTTAAAAGACACAAAACGACCAGAAAAAACACAGACCAACTGCAAAGCCCATGCATATTTGTCACATCACATATATAACTTTTATTGAGTTAAGTATGATCTTTGGCACATTAAACAGCACGTGATTTGTTTAACCCTGCTCCTGCTCATGAAAACACTGTCATCTGTAGGAAGTGCTTTTTTTTGGTTTGGTCACCTACAGTGACAGTGACAGTGACCTCAACATCTCGGATTACTGACAATTAACTCTCCTGCCACGCGGGGTCGCTGTTGTTGCTAGTCAGCCATGACGTAAATCTGCTGCGACCCGACCCGAACGTGTGCCTTGTCGTCGCGAGTCGCACGAAAACATTGCGGAGAGCGGGAGATACTCGGGAGCCCAGAGGAAAAGGCTGAATTTGACACAGCCGGCGCTGAGTGGAAATGACAATATGCAACTTTTTCCTTCAGGGCCGTTGTCGTTACGGCGAAAAATGTTGGAATGAGCATCCGAGGGGAGGAAACAGAGGAGCAGGAGGAGGTGGTGGTGGTGGTGGAGGAGGAGGTGGAGGAGGAGGCGGCGGCTACAACAACTACAGCCGCTCCTCTGGTCAGCAGCAGTCTAGAGGAGGAGGAGGAGGAGGTAACGTTAACAAGAAATAAATTCAAACTGAATGCTCTTTAAGTGTTGTGTTACCGTAGCAGGGCTGTTGTATAGGAACAGTTGCAGACCAAGTGGAAGCTAACTTTTGTTTCTCTTTCATTTACATTACGCTGGTTTGTTAACTTTCGTGTCTGAGCCAGTGTTTGTTTTTCATAGCGTTAGCTAGCTTTTTTTTTTTTTATCGTAACCTCGTCAATAGATATTGACAGAATATTGGAAAGACGGCACACAGCACTACAAACTGCAGCATGCTAAATGACCAAGAAGTTAAACCAGTTTAAACACAAACAAACTGGGCAGTAGAACCCTCTTAAAGGTAAAGGATATGTTTGCCATGTTGTTGGACAAGACTACATTACATAGATACACATTAAAAACTGGCAACTGAGTGTGAAGGTAATTGATCAGCCAGCAAACATGCTGTTGTGTGTTATATTGGTTGCATAGATTTTACACTCTCTGTCCTTAGACTCTCAGTTCTGATAAAGAAACACTGAACACACGTGCTAAAACACTTATATTGGGTTCTTAAAATGGAGTAACAGAAGAGGAATCCATGCTATAGTTATATATACGGAGTAGAGCGAAGTGGAAGTGGTAGAGTTAGAGTATGGAGAAAAAATGTGACTCTTTAGCATTCATTAGTTTTTTTCCCCCTTGACATTGACTGGTTTTTGTGTGCATATATGTTTCAGGGTTTGGAAACAGAGTTTGGGTGAATCCTAACCAACAAAAAGGAGGCTATATTCAGCCTTCATCTTTCTCATCTCATGGAAGTGATGACTGGGGCAGAGGAGGAGGCGGAGGATCTGACTGGGGCAGAGGCGGAGGGAGAAGAGATAACGTGAAGAGCTCCGAATTCAACTTCTCCTCTCAAAACAGATTTTCAGCGCTTGATTCTCCAAGCACCTTTGACAGGGGAGGAAGAGGGGGAGCAGCTGGTGATGAAGATGATGACAAAAAACTGTGAGTCTGTTTTTTTTTTTTTTTGTTTTTTTTTTGAGACCTGTGCAGAATGAAAATAAATGTTTATCGTCATGAGAAGTTAATTTATGTGATGTCTGTCTCATGACCACCCAGGGAGATCATTCAGCTGGACATAGATGTTTGGGAGAGTTCACGGCAGTGGTGGTTCTCATGTTATTCTCCCTCTAAGACACTTGTATCTGGTCTGTATCAAACATACATTTAATTACATGATTGTTGCTGTTGTCATTTGTAGCCACAACATTAGTTGTAAATGAATGGTTTATTATATATACATTTTATTTTATTTTATTAAAATTTTATTTTTATTTTCTTCAGGTTTCACTGATCTTTCTCCAGAAGAGCTCAGACTGGAGTATTACTCCACAAGAGCTTCAGGAGATCTGCAGGGTTATGTAAGTGAAGTGTTATTCATGAATATAGTTCCTAGTATTTGTCTTCAGGCCAATAAGAAGGAGAGATAAGTCAAGAGGGTAGTACCCTCTTCAAATGTGTTTTGTCTTCTGCATGGATATTAGTACTCCTCTCAATAAGGGGAATGTATTTCAGTGTCATTGTCACATGATCCTGAATTAATCTATTATTTGTTCAAATGTCAAATAATGAATTGCAGGCATTTCAAATGTGTAAAGTCTAAGAAACGCCTGTTGTGTGTTGTGTTTTAGCTTAATGGTGTCAATCAGTTGCTCAACCAGTGGAGAAGCAGAGTCCAGGAACTGAAGGTTATGAATCCAGCCACCCGTGCAGCTTTGGTGAGACGTGCAGTCACTGCCACAGTACCCCCATCTATTTTTATGCAGGGCCTGTTTTTAAATACATTGAACATTTTTTGATATTTGGTACATTTACTTTCCGTGCAGCTCGCAGAGTTAAACAACCCAGCACCTCAGTCATTTTCAGGTGGCTTTGGTTCTGTGACATCAACTGGATTTGGATCCTCTACATCTGACTTTGGAAGCAAAGGTGAAGATTAAGTATTGCTTAATTGTAACAGTAACTTAGGAGTTTAAGAATGATTTGTGTAAAGTCAAGCACATGAATGCTTTTAAATTTGAGTTTGTAGATTTATAGAATTGAACTCTTATAATTAGCCTTTTATTGTCCTTTCTAAATATGCCGATCGGGAAGTCAAATCCATATTAACTGTTAACTCGAAAATCTCTCTGACCATGTAGGCTTCGGGGCTCCAGCACAAGGGCAGGCCAGCAGTTTCAGCTTTGCTGCTGCCCCAAGTGGTGGATTTGGTTCCTCAGCTGCACCATCATCGTCAACAGGTTTTGGTAGTGCCATAGCAGCTCCTACACAACCTCCCTCTGGATTTGGTTCTTCCTCTGCTCCTTCAGCTTCAGATTTCTCTTTCGCTGCCTCAGGCACCAACAAACCAGCAGCAGCCTCAGGTTTTGGCTCTGCCTCTGGGTTCAGCTTCTCCTCTACAGCAAACAACACTGGAGGAGGATTTGGGGGTGGTTTTGGGGCTCAAACACCTGCTGCAGCAGGAAGCAGCAGCAGCGGTTTTGGACAGATGAGTGGAGGGTTTGGGACAGCAGCTGCACCACCTGCAGCAGGAGCAGGGTCTGCTGGAGGAGCATTGGACAGTCTGTTTTCACCTGAGGACAAACTGACTCCAGAGGAACTGAATCAGTTCAAGGCTAAAAGGTTCACTCTTGGTCAGATTCCTTTAAAACCTCCTCCAGCTGACCTACTGGTGTTATGATCTGTGGGGAAAGTTTACAACATTTTTTGAAATAAACCAATATAATTTATGCAATAACTTTTTTCTGCATAGAGCTTTTATTATTATTAAGTCCATAGTCAGTCATTTGTTGTTTTTAAGATACAGCTGAATTCAATCAGTTCAATACTTAGATCAATATTTAACTTTTGAATAAAAATTACATGTTTTTTGACCTAAAACACTATTTGGGGATTTTGAGTGTCTTAAAATATTTGGATGCTGTGAAACAGTTTTGGCTTTTACCGCTGGTTTAGATGAACAGTTTTACCACAGTTTAGATGAGCTACAGATGAACGTTTATGTTCCAGAGAATGGGAGTATATGTATATTGAACTATGATATAGGTATGATTACAAAACATTAAAAACATGACTTGAACTTGGTTGGAAACTTTTATTGCATGAAACTCGTGCAACAATTGACACATAATGTCCTCTTACCTACAAATGTGTTTCACTGAATGCTTCAAGAGAGAATAACAGTTCCTCAACTGAGATAATGTTGTCTTTCATCAACGTTGTAATTGCACAACTCAGCCAGGCGAGGGTGTCCACAAGCCTGAAAATTCCTTGGGATTTTTAACATTATAGTGAGAGAAACTACAGGAGGTAGTTTGTTTCCTCAGAATGAATATTATTCTCCAACTGCTTATGTCTATATTCAGATTGTACTGTGACACACTATTTGAAACACCTCAACCAAGGCCCACCAGTCCAGAAAGATCCATCAACACCAGCTTGTTGGCTTTCACCCAGTAAAAGAGAGGAAAGAGTGAGGCAGAGTGCAGATAACACTGAGTGAGTAAGCTATTCACTATGTATTCATTAGGTGTTGAGCACCCGGGGGGACCACAAGGAGAGGAATACAGCGACAAAGAGACACCAATAAGCTATTCTGCTGCTATAGGGGCTAGAGCTCTGCTGACAGGCACATATTTTCAGCTGACAGGGGCTTTGTGATATCGTCAAGAGGTGCAACTGCACTGTGTGTGTCTTAGTGTGTTTTTGTGTGTCAAGTCCATATCTCATGGCCAGGTCAGAAGTATTGTTCACACAACTAATACAATTTTATGAATACATATAAATGGTAACACAGCATTAACTGCCAGCAACAGTGTGCAACATAGTAATTTTCTCTGCTTCTTCTCAGTATGTCAGCAGTAACCTCCCACCCACCCCCTACCAGCAGATAATACATAAATAATTCAACAGATTAATGAACGATTAAAATAGAGACCATCTCATGAAAAGGCACTTGCATGCTCATTTCAAGTGAAACTCTTAAATATATATAACTCAGAAATATGAGCATTTGTGAATCTTTGTTTCCCCAACAGTAAATAAGCAGATCTAATCACTAACTGATGTGGCATCAAATTGCCAGTCTGTCTGTGTTTATGTAATGTGTGCATGAGCTGCACAGAGTGGATCAGAGCAATATTAAAGATGAGGGATGAGTCTTTGCATGCGTGCGCACACAGCAAAGCACAGGATGTTTTACTGGGAACATTTAATCGCTCTGGAGTACATTAAGACCTGGGTAAAGTTGTGCAATTAAATTATATTAAAGAAATTACATTTTACTCATCTGACCTGTTGTGTTTAGTAGCAAGAGTTAACATTTGCAAATGCAGTCATTTCCTCCTCCTTCCCTCCTGGGAATTGCTCACTATTCCCAGGGGGGGGAGCCTGGATTTGAGTAGAAACACACAAACAAACACACAGTATACACACCTATCACGTACTGTACACACTCCTCCTTAAATCCCCACCTGCCTCACCCCCTCCTGCGAAATCATAGTTTACACAAACCTGGTCACATGACCACGGTATGTTCTGTAATTCACTTGACTCTGACCTGACTCCAGCAACACGAACTAGACATACAGTACATTGTATATGGTGCTCCAATACATTTAACACATGTTTCCATAGGGGAAATATGGGCTATCTGTCCTGTTAATTCCCTATTTAGATACATGCTGTGACATACATACACTGCAGCTGTGTATGTATGTCACAGCCCTGATCAGATCAATTCTTTGAATTATAACCTCTGCCTGCAGCTATTGAAATTCCTCCTCCCTTACCAGCCTCTATACATCAGCATTTTTTTGATGACATATGTTACTTAAATGCACATTGTGTTCATTGCTATTACACGGCCGTTGTGGTCACTACATCAGCTGATGACAGCAACAGATGCTCCTACCACTGCTTGAATTCCCTCTCTCTACAGAATGCCAATGAGCTGATTCGGATTCAGTGCTGGTATTAATGTTTGATGGGGGCTGATTCCAGTCCACCCTCCTTACTGTTGCAGCAGAGAATGAGGCTTAGTAATTGGAACAATGAATCCCGGGGTAGAATTGATTGTGTTGTGCCACAGCGGTTCGCCTATGGGAAACAGGGACATTGATCCAAGGCCTCTGATTTATGCCTATTTGAGTGGCTTGCTGCATGGGTGACTGAGTGGCACATATTTCACCTGCAAGGACCTGGACCTGGGTTTCTGAGCTTCAGATGTTTATGGGTTCATATTAAGATGAGGGCACTACGTTCTCTTAACACACTGACAGTAATAACACACTGCAGTGAGTAAACACTGTCAGGACAAGGAGTATATGTACTGTATGTGAGACAAGAATGGGCAAGGCCTGGACCATTTGAACTAAAGTGGCACTGAGAGGCTGGGCAGAAAATTATGTTACATTACATCCATTACATTAATTCTATCTGTGTATGCGGACTGTGCTGTGTGCTCCCTAAGCAAAGAGGACAACAGTGAAACACTATGTCTGTGCACATGCACCTGTGTACTGCATTGAACTACAAAAGACCTTATTTTGAGTCTTATAGAGTGTATTTAATTTCTTTTTCTACTTTGACAGCAATCAATAAAATTTTTATTTTATAAATACAGAAATCAAAAGACACATTCAAAAATAGATAGACAGATAGATAGATAGATGAATGATCCAGTTTATTAGATTCTCTTTTTTTAAAATAAAAAATAAAAAATTACTGATGAGATGTGTGAATGAGATAGCTTTAGGGCTAGCTACTGATTAGTTTGCAGTGATTGTAATTTGCTCATGTTAGGGAAAATGCAGCAGTAAATCACTTTAAAGACTTTAAAGGACAGCTTAAAAGAACAGCTTTGGGAAATGAGAGGGGATTGATGTAACTATAATAACTAGTAACTTAATATAACTTATAATCTGTTGACTTTAATGCCAAATATGAAGCCATATCCAGCAGGTGGTTAGCCTAGCCAACTGTGATGAAGCAGCTCTGCCCAAAGGGAAAAATCCTCTTACTAGCATCTACACAGCTCTCCAATTAGTGTGTTTTAACTTGTTTGTTTAACTGTACAAAAAACAAAATGAAAGAATGAGGACTGTGGTTTCACTGGGTGTTATATGACAGACTGTTTCTTAGCCGGATGCAGTGATGCTAAGCTAATTAACTGCTGGCGCTTAACTATCTTAGTGATGTCATATTTACCATCTAGTTTTCGGAAAGAGAGCAATTAAGTGTATTTTCTGAAATATCAAACTATTCCTTTAATACCACATTTCGGCTTAAACATGTTGGCATATACATATATAGCCTTCATTGTGCTACAGGGAACTACTTTTTTGCCCCAGGGCCACACAGCGGATTGATTTGGGCCACACACCTCTGCCCTAATCAGGATGAAAACCTGGTTTACAAGTAGTATGAGGACTCGGCAACAGCAGGTTTAGTTAGACTGGAGGTAACCCAGGATGCCATGCTGTGGACTAACTCAGAGAAACCCACGTATCTTAGTCCCACCATCCTTCCACCACACAAAAGAGACGAGGTCTGTAGTTTTTACTCATACTTGCCTCGCACGGCCACGCGTTGTCGCTGTTTGCCACTGGCCGCTGAAAGCACTCAAGCCTGCTACCAGCTCGCATCTCTCCCCCCTCCTTGCCCTCCCTCCCTCCACAGCAGCGCGTCTCTCACCGCGCCTCGGATGCAGTGTGACCAGCAGCACCGAGCGGGAGAAAACGTCCAGCGAACCGCCGTCCGCGCACCAGCACAGCAAAAATAAAACCCAAACGATGACATTCTTACAGATACGACAGAAGCAAACAATCATTTGACAACTTCCGACCCCGACACCTTGCCTTCGCCGCTCCTTGCTGTAAGTGGTAAGTGCTCTGATTTCCTTTTTTTTTTTAATTGCAGGGCTCGAAGTGCTTAATTTCCGCACAGGGCAGTGATAGCGCCAATGGACTGATATTTCTGAATAATGCAATTAACAGCAGGGCAGATTATCAGTGATAAAGGGGGCATGGCTAAAACTGGGTGCAGTCATCTGAATTTGTCTTCATTGTTACAATGTAAAGGCCAGTCTCAGAGGGAATGGGCACCAGATTAGATTATTACTATCAGCTGGGGAGACAGGGTTTCTTCTTTCATACTCTCACCTGTGTAGCATTATAAGCTTGGCATTGCCAAAATGGCTTACAGCTGACAGGTTTATGTATTCTCCCACTTCAGTCAATCTCATTAACGGTTTAAATGGATTAATATGGTTACATGAGATGATATGCACAAGATAATGCACATTAAGGCTGTATGAAGTGATTGTGATGTGACCTAAATACTTTCAGATATATTTTTCTTCTTTTTGTTTGCTTTTATTTTAATAGTTTGGTTTAAAGGGAATTTTACCCATGTTTCTTTGTCTTTATTGATTCAGCCGCGTAGGGAGAAAGTTCATCCAATTCAGAGGTCAACTGTGCGGGGTCAAAGGTGTAGAGAAAAAAAAGGTGCCTCAGGATAAGTCAGCTATGCACTGCTACCCATTTTCTGATTGTGTTTGTTTGTGCGAGCGCATGTGAGCGAGGGTGACCGTAAGGGGAGGGAGGGGAGGAGGTGGGGACTGTGGGGGAGAGAATAAGCATATTTTTGAAATGCCTGTCGTCTGCCAGCACTCAGGTCAAGCCAAGTGCATGCTGAGGTGTGAGATTATATCAGATGGCCGCACGCACGCACAAACCGCAGACACAAACACAACAGTGTCCGGATCTCTGCTCAAACTGTGGTCCCCACCTGTGGATGGAGGACAGAAACCAGTGATGGGCTCCAGAGCTTCTGTGTCTTTGGGCTCTTGCGAGTTTTCTGAATCGTGCCAGGAAAATCTGACAATCTTAAAGCTGTTTGATATTTCTGACATGTGTAATTGTTAGTGTTAAGTGCAGAGAGTGAAGTAGAGTGAGTACATTAACCGACACTAAAGGAGTGGGCCCTCTTTGGCCCTTTCAAGGAGAAAGAGAATAATTATCCATGTGCTTAACTCTTGAAATCCATGCCTGACTCACACTTGATCCTCTGAATAATCAATTGAGACAGAATTGAGAGAGTAAAAGCTGGAAAGAGACTCAACACTGTGCTTTGGAAAGCACCGTTTGCACAGAACTTAGTATTTAAATGCAGAAGCCATTTCCCACAAATTCTGCATTCTATACTGGTAGAAAAGATGGAGGGAAAAAAAACCTGTCATCCCATTTTACATCCTCAAACAGCTGTCACACAGCTTACATGTCTGTATATGAAGTATTCATGTATTTGTGTCACAGTTTAGCTCCACATTTGGATGGGTGTGGCTACCAAGCAGCTTTAAGATGCGTGGCTCACACGAGTTCAGAGGGCAGACACATCTCCCCCTGCTCTTTTGAAATATACACCAGCTTGAGATATATGTGCGTGCATGCATCTGCAAGTGTATGCGTTTGAGTCTGAGTAGTGGAGAGAGATGCGTCAGATAGTATCAGATAAACTGGCTACTCAAAAGGCCAGCCTGACCGTTACGCACTGTATCATCTTCCATCAAAGAGCCTTTGCTCACACACACACACAGACATGCATGCACACACACACCCCTCAAAATTGATAGCTGGAAAGGGCAAAGGCAAAGTCTAGTTCAGCGCACACGCATAAACACACATGCACGCACTCACATATGCACTGACACATCTGACCACACTTCAGATCTGTAGCTGGTCCTGGTCGTCTTTGAAATGAAAATGAAATGAAAACAACCAAGGGGGCAGAGCAGACACTTATCATAGTAATGAGCTGGCTTCAGTGTGTGCGTCTTTATATGTGCGTGTTGCTGCACCTCATGTGGCTTGTGTGCACTTGTAGACAACCATCTGCAACACACAAT
Organism: Lates japonicus; assembly: GCA_033238685.1. Lineage (NCBI taxonomy): Eukaryota > Metazoa > Chordata > Actinopteri > Centropomidae > Lates > Lates japonicus. The sequence continues at coordinate 1,207,298 of BRZM01000031.1, forward strand.
TCAGTGGTCAACTAGTATGTATCATCAAAGAGACTGGTTGTGATTGGTTGATCGGTACTGCGCCTCACTTCCCACTTAAAACTGGACATGCTAACGAGACACTATAAGAATATTTTGAACGCTCAAGAGTCATCGTCCGACTGGGTTGCATCCAGACACATTGAGCCACCATGGATGTTTGTATTTTTCAGTACACATTGTCAGGTGATCATGCCAGTGTACTTTTCCCAAGAAATACTGATCTCTGCAACAACAGTCCTCAAACAAAATCAATTCCGCTTAACACCTGATATGCATTTGGGGCTGCTGCAGGAGCAAAGGTGACCTCCATTATATGCATGTGGGTTACTTGTGCTAACCTAACACCTTTCACGGAGACAAAAGTCTGCTATGCTTCCTGCTAAAAGAAGTTTCTAACAATATAGAAATGTATTTGTAGGTCTTCATAGGTAGTTTTGGAGGTTTTTAGGATTTATTGACTTGTGCTATATCTATTAAATATGCAATCAACCAAGAAACTTAAACACCATTGATGCTAATCATGCTTTTACTCGGGTCCTTTGGCATTTTTGTAATGCATTTCACTTGACATTGTGTCTTGCCTAATGGAGTGTGGCTTTAAATTTGGCCATATAGCAGGATGAAAAAAAAGAAGATAATATTAACCAATAAAAAGACTTGATGCACATTTGTATAAAGTATACCATCAAACGTTAAGATGGTGTAGCTCTTAATCATACATAAACAGTGTAATCAAACTGCATGTATTGGGATTGAAATTCTGTAACAGGCATGACAGTAATTGGAAGACCTCTCACTATTATTATATATCAAAATATCTGTAGCTATGTTGAGGTAATTGCACGTCAGTTAGTCTAGTTAATGTTCCTCACAATTGCCTGCATGATAAGAATTGCACTCTGGAAAAAATCTGACCCAGTAATTACTTGTATTTTTAACTTAGACAACATAATTGCGTATTATGACTCACAGTATTGTAATATAATATAACACACTGGCAAATAATTCAGACTGGCAAATATCCTTTTGTACCCAAAGTCCACTATCAGTCTGACAGATCAGCCAAACACTGTAACCCAAAAAATAGGTCACATATAAAAGGAAGGTGGGAGAGAAATGGATTAAAAGCCTATGATAGAAGTCCTAAAAACATAAGCGGGCAGAGAGATAAATATACATCTCTTATCTTGTCCTCTCGCAGGATCTGACTACGTTCCAGTGCACACATCCCTTCTAGAGGTTTTAGAAGTAAATAAGACAGAAAGGAGTGCTTTGGTTGACCCAAGCCATATCCCTACAGGCCTCGTGTAGCCCCCCCCCCCTCCTCTCCTCCCTTTAGCACAACACTACACGTGCTGTCTAAGCTGGGACTTGGTGATCCGGACACAGTAAGTGGGGTGAGATCCTGTGTGCTACTCCGCCCCGGGCTGGCTACCAGCCTCCCAGGTGGGATGGAGAAATGGGATGGGGTGGGGGGTGGTGGCTGAGGGGTAGTGAGAGAGATGTCACTGACCACATTAGTCACCAGAGAAAGCAGGCCATGAGTCAGGAAGGCTTCCAGTCTCATCTATCACGCCCCTCTTAACCCACTTTCCTTCCAGCTCAGCCACTCCGCCTTTTTATTTTTCTATTTTCTGCTAGCTCTCCATCCCCCTGCTGCTGACAGAGTAACTTTACCGTCCTTCTTTTGATGGTGATGAAAAGAAGAAGCGAGCGCAAAGAGAATGGTTCAGTGCTGGACAGATTGCGGGTTGCAGTGAGATGAAAGCGAGAAGAGATTTAGGGTCAACCTTTGTAGTGCACCAAAGGAAACAGGTTGGAATTGGACTTTCTTTTCCCAAACAACTTTTCACATTTGAAGAAAATAAATAAAATGATTGAAGGGAGTTTGTTTAGTCTGTGTCACTGCAGGGAGGGAAAAAAAGATAACATAGTGACATGATGTGTCTGATTTTCACACCAGATTTCCCATGGTGGTGTGTAGAGAAACCCTGTGAGCTGGTGAGACTGCAAAGGGGTGATAAGTGATGATATGAGAGAGGTCTCGCTTCTCCAAAAGGCTGTTGGCTCAAATCCTGGACAGGGTATTTGATTCACTGCTGAGACGGGTAAAACATTGTGTTGCTAGCTCAGCGGTGGAGGGATTAGCGTGGAATATAGGGGAAGCTGAGGATGAGTGAATGAACATTTGAAATGATACTCTGCCGGGCAGTGATTTGATGGGTATCAGTGCGTGCTTCATGCCAGCATTTCACAAAGTGTTTTCATGTAATTGTTACAGCTATAAACAGGTAACCACCCACCTCCCAATAGTGTGTGTGCGTTTCCTGTTATGTCTGGTTCATGAATTAACTTCCCATGAACCAAAAAAGAGGTGGAGGGTGAAACTGGCTAAGCTCCGTTCACTTATCTTTTATTATCTGCAGTAGAGCCGATAGTGACAACTCAGGTCAGCTCAGTTGTACATTACAGACTACTCACTCACCAAGTTAATTACCAACATCTTGGAACTGCATCAGCATCACTAAAAAGAGCTCCAGTATGGGAAGAAACATGAGCAGTCAGACAATCAGACAGGTTTTAAACAAACTGTCAGACTTATTTGAAAAAAGATGAGTGGTGAATTGTTACTCCAGCTGTCCGGTGTAAACATCCATCAGTTTACAGGCTGACTTCCAAGTTTAATTTTGACATACTTGCTGTAGCTATGCCTGCACACAATTTTCATAAGAAGTGGATTAATGCTTACATGACTGCTGGACTCACTGTTGGTTTAAGAAGTTTAGATAAACTGGCTAAACTGTCAACTGGAACCTGTCTATGACTGCTCATGTTTAGCCAGAAACAACTGGCTAAAACTGTGATAAATAAGACTCGAGTTGTAATAAAACATAATTATCCTCTAATGTTAGTTTGTTAGCATGGTAACAAATGGTAGCACCTTAAAGCTTTTATTCATGCACAGTAATATTGAGTATTTTTTTCTGCTCTAATTCCATGTTAGCATAATATTTTTGTGTGCTCACAAAGCTAAGCTTGCTAGGTTTTACATTTAAAGGTGTTATGTAATTTTTTGCTGTCATTCCATAGCCAACATTAGCATTAACAGCCGTTTACTTACCAAAACCAGTTCTCATTCAAAAAACAAACAAACAAACAAACAAACCCCCATAGATTGCTGGACAACAGTTAACAGAACTGGCATGCTAAAGTACTAGCTGAGGTTTTTGTTCTCCTTCCCCTTGCTGAGTGGAAGCAGCGAAACACAACCAGCAGTCATAGTGTTACACATAATTCAAGTATGTATCAAATAAGTTCTATAATCAGTTTTGGTTTAATGACCATGGTCTTTAACAGTAAAAGACAGATTTTTGTCATAAACTGTTATTTACTTTCTGATAAGAAGACATAATGGCTTATCCCTCTGTTTGTTTATTGCTACATCACTGGTCACAGATGTGTGCCACACATTTTAATTTAGCATTTCAGTACCTTATGGCATTTTAAACAACCTTAGACAGGCTAATTTGACCCTTTAATTGTTGCTCTGATAGAGAAAATGTAAACCTTTGCTTCCTTGCCATGGCTCATTCATCATGATTCAGGCAATTTGTGTGAAAACATGGTGCGACGGATCGGATTTATGTCTGCTGTCACAAGGTGATGTAGAGGGAGTGACTCAATGACTCACCTCATTAAAGATTTTATTGGATAAAAATGTGATTGGGCCAATGGGAGAAGCAAAGCGAAAGCTCTTTATGAACTCTGTTTTCTGTTCATTTCACGGCTGTTAGGGTTTGATTCAGATTTGTGTGCGTGTGTTCGCCAGCCATAATATTGCTTTGCAAAGTGTGAAATAGGAAATTTGTGAATATTTAATGGTGCTTTGACTGTATCTGGTCAGTTTGTTTCTGATACGCTGGGCTCTCTCGGTCAGTGTAAGACTGAAATCTAATCTGTGTCAGAGCTGAGTGTTTTACAGAAGATTTGGATGTTAATTCAAGTCCGTCAGCCAAGACATCGGTGTCAACGCCCTCTGTCATTCAATATTTTGGCTCTTTCTTCTGCCACACTCTGGCACGTACATTCAGTACAGCATATGTGTGTTTGCGCTATGCTGGGTCTCTCTGTGTGTGATTTCGTGTGTGTGATCCATTTGGCTCTCAGTCATCCCACAGCCTGGCACTCTTACTGTCCTCTGTGTGTGTGTGTGTAGCTGCAAAACCAGCCTTCTGTTTTCTCGCCTTAAGAGACCCCTTATGATCAGAGTGATACATCAGCCACACACAAGCACACTCTCACTCACACACACACACAACACCAGGCCAAACACAATGGCAGCAGGCGCCGTGGCAGACATATACAATATCATAACCTGGGAAGTTTCCATGGAAGCCTCAGCAGGAAGTGCATTACAGCTCCTGCCTGTTCTTGCGCACTGCCGGTGAGATTGTTCATCACGTCTTCATGTCTGTTTAATTAATAGCTGTTTTTCCAAGTTTCATGTACATGACATGTCTGCAATGTAAAACTTTATTATTAGAAATGTTGTAGATATATGCAAACATACTGCACTACCCTCACCAATTTTATTTTTCCTTTGCCGTGTTCTCACATCTTTTCTTCAGAGATCTGCAGTATACTCAGTAGAGTTTTTCAGCTCTTTCTGATCATTTTCAAAACCATGCTTCCTAATATGTGCAGTATATTGCATGCACTGTATCCTGTAGTTCAGATTTTAATACTAATTACCTGGGAGAAATGAGGGAAGCACACTTGGCCTGTCAGACAAATGCCCTCCTTCATTCAATTAAAAATACGGTATCATGTTTCAGGCAGGATGACCTTTATCAAATTAAGAATGACACACACGTCGTCATGGCTAACACTTGGCATTCAGGCAACCACACAACTCAATAGTCAAGGCAGATCTCATTCACTAAGATGTGTATTATTTGAAAATTAAATATTAAATGACATTTGCATTGCAGAGATTTTTACCTTTTTTTTTTTTTTTTTTTGTTTGTTTGTTTGTTTGTTTAGTTAATCTAGCTACGATTCAGCCCAGTTCACTTTTTACTGTCCCACATGGGAAATTTGGCTCACACCAGCAAAAAGCATTTGGCAAACAAACATGAAAACAGACTCATCCAACAGCAAACACACACAAAAAAGATCATTTAGAAAAAGTAACACACAATAGTAAAAGCAATTTAAAAAATCAATAAGTCAAAACAAATTACAGCAAGTTAAAAATGACAATAAGACAGGTTTTTACTGTTTCATGGTTCAAATTCTGATTCATTATTAGCATGACTCACCCTCGTTTTATAATTGTTCATTCCCTGACAAGAAGCTCAGAGATACAGTACAGTATATCTTTACCATCTACTTTGCAGCTTAATTGTAGGTTAATTAACAAACCAGCAGTGGCAGTGTGGCCTGCATAGTAGAGAGCAACTTTAAAGAGACCATTAATGGATCGCTCAGCCATATCTAATTACAAGGTTGTGGCATTTGTGTTTATGTGAGAAACTGAAAGGAGAGATCATGTTTTCACTCCCATGTTCCACTGCTTCAGCTTACAAGTAAGTTATACTGACTGTGGACATGTCATGCTTGGCTGAATTACACTGAAGTTCATGGTTTTTGGTCTTCTGCGCTGCAGCTTGCCAAGTGTTTTCTACTAGACAGTTTTAAATCAGAGGACTCCACTGCTATTCAGGGCATTTTTATTCTTACTTTTCTGAGTTTACAAGTTTAATCTGCACAATATTAATATCAAACTATGTCATTCTTTGCATTATACTGAACCTAACTTTTTGCTTGCCCTCAAATCTGGATTTTCTCGCTCTCGAACACCATCAGTCAGGCAAATTAAGAGGCCAGCTCTTTCATGACAGGGGTCGGTGTGGGATGGCGATAGGTGGTATGGAGGCGCGTAGGAGGAGCTGATGGCTACCAGGCTGGGTATGGGGGTGTGGTGGGGTTGGGGGATGGAGGGGGCGGGTGGGGACAGTTTGCTGACGGGAGGAGAAATAAATGAGCTCTGAGATGAGAAGTTAGAGAGCACAGAGACATATGGCAGGGGAGCTGTCTGGCACAGAGATGAAGATAGATGGGATCCAGGTCTACCTTTAGGTCCAGCAAAACATGGTGTGGGGACAGCTACATGGTGGCATCCTCAACATTGCAGATTTTAGAGACTGAAAGACTTGTAAATGCAGGTGTGGGTGTGGTGATTGTTTTAATTCAAACATTATTTATATTCAGCACATAAAACACAGTTACATACATATAGGCTGTAATATTTCTGTTTTTTTTATCTTAATATTGACATGGCTCCATTCCCCACTTTAAATAAAATGTTTTGGTTTGATTGGAGTTCACACAGCACAGGATAAGAAACTCTTTAAAAAATGAGAAATGTTTTTTTCCTCAAAGAATAAGGCCTGCACAAAAACCAAAACAGCGTCTAAAGATTGGGAAATTGCTCTACTTAACATCGTAATGTCAATATTTTTCTCAAAAATGCTTAAAACCAACATATCATCAAACAGCAATATAGGTCATTTGTTAACTCAAGGGCTCCTTACTCATTGCTCCAGAACTTTTGATTGCATTATAGGAGAAAAAGAGTCAAGATTTTGTTGCAACTGCAATGATATGTGCGGGACAATTGTTTAAAGACTTTTGTAATCACATTGAGGTTACCAGGCAACCAGCGGAGACCATCGGAGGTGCTGGTAGGTGGATTTAGTTAGTTATGGACAGAGCCGGCCTAGCTGTTTTCCCCCTGCTTCCAGTCTTTATCCTGTGTTAAGCTCAGCTAACTGTCACTTAGCTCGACCTTCATAGCGTAAGTAAGCAAATAGGGATATTTCACAAAATGTTGAACTGCTCCTTTAATTGTTCCAATTCCTGAATGTCAGACTTGCAACTAAGCAATGACTGTAGCTCTGTAGCAACTGTAGCTCTGCAGATATGAAACCAATACACTTATCAATGTCTCTTGTCAGTGTAGTTGTCCTCTGGGTAAAGCCGATATACAGTGAACCATATACAGCACACTTCAGTTCACCCTGCTTCACTTTGGAGCACGTCTTCACACACAAATAGGGGATTTCATCATTAAAAGGAAAAGAGGAATGGATGCATGTCTCAGCTGTTGTCACTCTCAGTGTCATATTCTTCTCCTTCTCTTGCTTTCGCTCCATTATTTCTCACAGATCAGGCCCCAGCTTCCTGCGGTATTTTTCTCTCTGTCCATTCATTATGAAGCATCCTCTCCTCCCACGTTTCTCTCCCTGTCCTCCTCCTTCCCCCACTCGTTCTTCCCCGTCCTCATCGCTTAGTTGTTCTTCTCTGTCCTCATGCCTCTCTGAAAGCAGAAATTTTATTCTGTTTATCTTCCTTTCTCTCGCAGCCTTCTCTTTCCCTCCCCTATCCTCATTTTCTCCTGCTCTGCTCGCTGTGTGTTCAAAGTACAGAGGCCCCCCAGAGAGCCCAAGAGGACTGCACATGGGCTGGAATAGAAAAGAGAGGGAGAGCAGGAGAGAGGGGAAGAAAATAAGGGCATATAGGCTCACCTGAATTTCAGGTTTCAAGCCCCTACCTCCCCATTTCTCCTTCTTTCTTTCCCCCTTCTCCCCCTTCCCAGCCATAACAAATATCATTATAGCAGCTCTGTACAAAGCATGCAGCCTTCCCTCTCCTTCTCCTTGGCAATTATTATGAGTTTCATTACAAAATGCCAAAATCTGCCCTTTGCTACATCAGTTCATAGTTCCTCAATAGCGCCTACCTCAGTTATTGTGGTAATACTGAATGCATTGCTTCAAAAAGTGCTGGTCAGCAAAGTTCTTGAAGCAGTAAGCATCATGGTTGTGGTAGTGTGACAAAGCAGGGCAATGATGCTGATTTACAGAGACATTTACATTTGAGTCTTCAATTCTAAAGACGTATTAAGGGCAAATTCACTGTACTTTACATGTATTATTTATTATTTCCAGCTACGCCAGTGAGTGGTTTCGTAGCATAAAGAATTTGTGCACCATTCCCAGTGATCTCTGGCTGAGTGTTGTATGTAAAACTTGAATCTTTTAGCCTTTTGGTACTTTGGCTTATGGCCAAATGCTAGTTACATTCCCATCAGCATTAGCTGCACCCATGCTAATCCTAATTAGCAAATGTTAGCATGCAAAGCTAAAATGGTAAGTATTATACCTGCTAAACATCGGCATGTTAGCATTATCATTAGAATTTAGCTTACAGCACAGCTGCACCTGTGTACAACCTCACATGGTTCCTAGCATGGTTGTAGACTTTTAGCCTAGTTAAATGATCATGCATATGATGAAGCATGTGTAGCTACCACCTGAGCTGGACTTGTGGCATCAACAAAATTTTGCGAGGCATTTATTAATATAGGCTCACTTATTAAGTAGTAGCCAAAAGACTGCATTGCTGTACTTTCTGTGTTAAAAAAAAAAAAAAAAAAGTGAGAAAAAAACGATAGCAGGCGCTATAATGATAAACCAAGCAAGAAAGCAGGTGGAAAGATGAGTTATATTAAAGAGGAGTAGTGAAGAAAGAGAAATATTAAAAAGGAGCATGGAAGCATGATGTTGGCCACAGTGCATCTGCATATTTCATGTGCCCTTGGGCTGTCGGTTTAGCCTCAGTATAATCACTCTGATGTTAGGAGAGAGAGAGGAGAGAAGGAGAGAAGGAAAGGAGTGAAGAGGAGAAGATGGTGTGACAGAGATGCTGAATAATAATAGGCCTTTTTTTTTTACTGAAGACATTTTGACATGTTACAGACAGGAAAAGCTCAGTTTAAATAATGAAATTAATGATGATTGAATTCCATTTAGTAGCTTTGGTTTCAGGCTGCTGGTATTGTGCTTGCTGGATCACTGTCACATTGTCACGGCTTACTGAGACACCTGAATAGGACAGAGTGGTCGTCGTTGTTTTTAGTAACACTTATGCTTTACCTTCTATGACAAGTCAAAATAGTGAGAGTTGTACCTCTGTAACCAAAGGTCGCTGTGTATTACAAAGTTTATCAAAGTTTTGCAAGTGTCCGCACACGCTCGTATCCTCTGAGGACTCGGCCGACCAATGATGATTTGAGCTGCAGAGTTTATCATCTGTCACTGTTTAAGGTCAGACACAGAATAAGATTCCAAAAAAACACACAAGACAAATACCAGCTGACAGGGTCACCCCTCAACAGCAGGCCAGCCCTGACATTTGAGTGTGTGTGTGTGACTGAAGATATCTCTTAACTCACTTGAACACTCTGCTGCCATCTGCACTGTCCTCGCCTGCTGACCTTTGTGTTCTTTGTTTTCTCAGTTTGCAAAACTACAGGAGATCATGAAGACTTTTCAGGGCTTTTCACTTTATATTTGTCTTTTATGGAGTAGGAAGTCATTTCTGCTGCCTCTGCAATAAATGGGGGATTTAATTGAAAACCAAACTGTGGCTGAAATTTAAACTCGGTGTCCTTCAGCTCTGGGGAGCTACTGCAGCTGTAAGACAAGCTATTATACTGTATTTCATCAGGCACACATCAAGACGTCCTTTTATTGACCCCTCCCACCTTCAGCCTCCAGTCTGTACTTCCACCCTCACCTTATCGTCTTTTCTTGTCCCCTCTTATCTCCTTTCCTCAGCCCCGGTCCAACTGTCCGGCCCTCCCCCTCCCAGCCCATCGGCCCTCCAGTCCAGCGGGACCATGATGCTCAGCAGCTCGGTGGAGGTGCCCAGCCCGGGCGGGATGAGCGGCCTCAGCGGGTTGAGCGCGGCCGCCCGGAACGTGGTGCGCTCCTCCAGCATCTCAGGGGCCATGTACAGCCTGGAGAAGAGTCCCGGCAGTGGGGGCCCGGACTCCACATCTCTGGCTGGCAACAAGAAGCGGCGCTCCAGTCTGGGCGCCAAGATGGTGGCCATCGTGGGGTTGTCGCAGTGGAGCAAGAGCACGCAGCAGCTCAACCAGCAAGGTCAGTTTACAGTTTGAAATGCTTCAGTTGGATGTAAACTCTGAAATTGATTTTTCTCCCACTCTTCTATATTTCTTTTCTTTCTTTTTATTACTTTTCTACGCCCATTTCTTAAATCGAATTCTCTTCATCCCAAGATATTTTTCTCTTTTCTCCCTTTTCCCCATTTTCACCATTTCACCTAGGACAATGAGACTTCAGACTCCCTTTGAACCTTCCTTTCCTCCTCTTCCGTTCTTCTCATTCTCAGCTTCCACACTTTTCCTCTCCGTTGTCCTTCTCCTCTGTCTTCTCTCCCCTTGGCCTCACCTTGCTTTTGTTTACTTAATCCTACTTTCTAGAGTTCTAAAGTAAAAGGTTATTAATCATCTGTTTTAAACTGGGTTTAGATTTCAAGCTACAAATGAAAACTGAATTCTCAAGTATGTGAGATATTTAATCATCTTTACCCTCCTGCCTTGGGTTTTAACATAACAAAATATTCCACATGCTTTTAAAATTATTAAATGTTTTCCTGCTGTAGTTAAATTGTTAAACACATCCTAATGCCGGTCTAACAGAACAGTGATTGTTTTAGTGTATGCACAATAACATTAGCATAATCCACTCCAAACTCCTTATCATTGTAATGAGTCCTTTTTAAAAGGTTGCAACACCGTTCTGAGCATCATTGTGTGTTGAACTCTGAAGTAGGTTTGCCACAGTAGCAGCTAGTACGAACGATGGCTGTATGGCAATGATAGTGGCGCTATGTTCTAATATGTCTCCTGTGGGGTATAATTACAGATACTGTGCAGCTGCAACAAAAGTGTTTCTCACTTTGCGCCTCAGCGGCAAACACAAACCCACTCATTCCTGGTGGGAAGTAGGAAAAACATGTCACACACCGAAGCTTGGTGAAGTCTGAGAGGCAGGGCCGGGAGCAGCAGGGGAAGAGACTTATTTCAGTGCAGTTAAATATTTTCTCCATTCTTCTCTGTGTCAATAACAAACACGTTGTTCGTCTCTCCACATCCTCTCAGCACATTCTGTTTCTCCTTCCAGCACATTGAACAGTAACCTTTTCAGAACAGTGTGTCCGTGTCTGCACGTGTCTTTCTGCCTGCCTGCTCACTCTGCGGTTGTACAGTATGTGTGTCTTCATTCTGAGAAAACGTTGAGTTGTATTACAAGATCTGAGGCTTTCTGCTCTGTGTTGTGGGCTGGGTACTGTTTGAATTTTTTCAACACTGGTACCAGTGTACCAGGATTGTACTTTTCTTCTATTCCTTAGTTTTAGGTGTATATATACATGTTAATCTATAAAAAAAGGATTATCTATTTAATTGTATCTGTCTTTTTTTTCTTCTTTTTTTTAGCAAAAATGCCAAAAATTCACTGGTTCCCAATGTGAATATTTTTGGAATATTCACTAAGGTTAATCAAGAGAATGATCAGCAGATAATTGAAAATGAAAGCAATTGTTAATTGCAACACAAAATCACACACAACTACAGAAAAATCACAGGTGACACAATGAAATCCATGACTTAGGTCCATCGTGGTCCTTCATGTCAAGATAGCTGAGAGTCCAGGCGACTGGGAGACGCAGTAAATATTTATATCATCATCAATAAAATTACTCCAAGTTGAATATTCAAAAAATTTATTTAAAAAATGACATACAGTTACAAATGTTTAACAGAATATACCAAACTGAATGCATTATTTAATGGTGTCTTAACACAATCTGCAGCACAAGAACTCAGCATGTAGAAATGGCAAAGTTATGATTTAGATAAGAAAATGTTTCATCAAAGAATAAGTAAACAAGACTTAGTATCCGACAAAGCTGTTGATGTTTAATGCTATGGACATATTTTGGTTCCCACTCAGAAAATATTTGACACCCAGGTGTGGTTCTGCCTGATCCTGATCCGTTCTGCTCTACTGACACAAAACTTCCTGTTGGTGGGACTGGATGGCATAGGGAAGGATATTTGCCCCGTAAGCCAAAGCAGCTCTGTCCTCACCTCGCTGAAATGAATTTTCAACATAATTTGAATCCCCTTGGTGTGCATTTCTTCATTGGACCGTGAATTGTATAAAGTAAATATAACAAGACCGGGCAGGTTTGCTTTTGTCTCTTACTCTCAGCAATGTGAACTGACGGGTGAAAGCTGAAAGATAAGTGAGCAGACAGTGACCATTTTGGAAGAAAGCAGAGGAATGTGGATAAATGCATGACATATAAAATGAAAAAGTGAGAGTTTATTTCATACATGTTCTCATGTGGTCATCATATGGCTAACAGCCAGTGTACACAGGATCACACACAGTCCCTCACGTGCATACCTACTCTCCTAAATCCTGAATCATTATCCTGTATCATTACCTGTTTTTGGCATCCATCAGTTGAGATAGCTGTTGCTCCAGTACTCAGTACACACACACACACACACACACAGACACACACACACACACACACACACACAGAGCTTGGTGCACTCAGGCACAGCTGACACTTGTCTGACGCAGGCTGAGCTGTCGATATTTTCACCACAGGGGCTTTCATGTCTCTGTGTTTGTGGTGATGAGGAGAGCACAATGGAGGGGAAAGTGTGGATGAGGAGGCTAGGAGGGGCTGAGGATGCTCAGAAGAGGAAGGGGAGATGAGGGGTGTGTCTAAATTTAGATGTTCTCAGCTGCCAGAGGAACATCGCGCCTGGAACAAAATCCAGTATCATGCACCGCTCCTTCTTCTTCCATCCACACTGAAACTCTCCTTACTATAGCGGTACCAGCTTCAGCTCCTCCTGCATGATTGTTTCCTCCCTGTGTTGGCCACAACAGGTTTTGTGATGCAAACCTGTCTCTGACAAACTGAGCTTGAGATTGAAATATAACTGAACGGCTCAGTATCGGCCGATACTGACCAGTGACCAATCCAATCTGATGAAAGACTGATGAAGGACTGTTGACGTCCACAGCAGCAATAGCTCTGTTCGAGGAGGAAGCGTCAGGTCAGTGCATCCGTAAACTAAATAATGTGAGTCAACGTTTAAGTCGATTTAGGTGAAAACAGAATTACAATCCAGATGCCTTACGTAATTTCTTTTATCTAAAATTCGTCCAACATCAAGATTATGTCACCGCACTACTAGGAATTGGCACTTACAACCTAATCTTGGAGCTTGCTTCCTGGAGACAAACGAGGTTGTTGACTCAATGACTCAGTGAGGCAGAAATGGGCTATCCTAATCTGTTGTTTTCCCTGCCTCATAATTTACACCAGCTAGAGGCAAAAAAAATGGGCACGTATAATTAGACACGTGACCCACACTGACAGACCGATGGACAGACGGAACAGAGCTACAGACAAACATTCCTTCCTGCTTGGTCAAGTTCGATCAGGGTCCTCTCTGTGGTCCTTCCTGGCGGTCATTAGTGGCCTGATCTGGCCAGCTGTCAGTGTTCCATGTTCCAAGTGACACATGCATTGATTGGCTGACGGGACAGGTCAGCCCAGGTGCTGGCCCCACCGCTTCACTCAGTTGGTCACCTAATAACCGATAAGCCACAGGTTGAATTGGTCCCCAGAGAAGAGGGAATATGTGAGTGAAGTAATTTGGGACTTTAGATGCAGGATTGGGTAAAGAAATAGAAATAATTCTGCAAAGCAAAGGCTAACTGATCATCTGTCTATTGAGTGACACTTTTTTGAACCTTTAAGATCAAAACCATGAATAACCTTCTATCTAGTAAGTAAAAATCTGTTTCTAGTGGTTGTATTCTCTACTCTAAATAATAGGATTTATGGACAAGGACAAAACAGAATGAATGGAGGGTAATAAAGAAATTGACTGAACACTGAGGCGGCTGATAGACACAAAGATGTAGAATTGACAAAGTGAACTGAGACAGTGGGAGAATATGTCAGCGTCTCACCATTAAAGCGCTATTAGGAGTTAATGTGGTTATGGTGGTGTTATTGTGTCAGAGTTTCTGCAGGGTATGTTCTAGCCATGCTCCATTTTGTGAATTGGATCTAGTCAGTTTACAACTATCAGCAGAATCTGTCTGTCTGTAACCTCTTATGCAAGCAAGGTAGTGTTTTTGTAGACGTGTCCAAGCAGTAGTTGCTTGATATTTTCAAGATAACATCATTTTAAAACCAGCTGCTTAGGGCACTTAAGCCCATGTGGTACGCGCCCCAACCATTCAGCTACGGGGGCGCCCCGACACTCCCATCCTTTTAACTTTAGTTAGACCCTTTACCTGAGACCAATCCTGGTTAAACCTGCTGGGAGGAAAAACTCCACCATGACAAGGTAGCACCACAAGAAAACAAACTATCACTGTCCCTAACTGGGTAAAACTGAGTAAATGACTGAACTGTGTAACTGATTTTTTGTCTTAAATGGGACAAGGACATTTTAAAGGCTGTAGCCTTGTCAACATTTTTATACAGCAGCTGGGACCTCTGACAAGTCTAAGTGTTAATGGATGCCATTTAATTGTGCCCTCTGGTGTTTCCAAACAAAAACGTGTAACTTTAGGGAGTCATAACTCCTCGGATTTATTTAACATTAACAATCCATTTTACAGCTCAAATGCATGTTTTTATAGCATTCAGCTGTGCCACAACATATTGTGACACCCCTAGTCCTGATTAATGTCTTGCCTGACCTTGCTCTGCACTTACCTGCCAAAGATAACCATGTGAATAAAGAGGTCAGTGTTAAAGACATCACAAAATAGAGATGTAGGTTGAAGAACAAACCTTACACAAACACTTACAAAATACAAGTAGCATTGAGGGCAAGGTTAGATAAGTTCCTTCAGGTGGTAGCAATGGACAATACAGTTTTAACAAAACTGGCGTCATTGTGTATGGTGCTCTTCCATATTTAGAGCCTTATATTTGATACAGGCTTTTTCTTGCTTTCCTGTAGACATAATGTATGTTTTTCCTCAATAATGCATCTCAGTTTTCCTCCTGTTAGTCCATTCATAGCCCTGAATCCCACTACATCATCTCATTATTCTAGGTTTTGTAACAGGCAAGTGTTGGGGATGGCATTTTGGTTCTGTCTGTGTTCTATTTATTACCTGCTATTATTAGTATCGGTGAGGGAAAAAAAAACCACACACACACACACACACACACACACACACACACGGTTTCCCAGGTTTAATGGGTGAGTCACTCCTCCGCTGAACACGGTCTTATCTCCTGAGCAGGTTTATCCATGACTGTGAAAACAGAGCTAGCAGAGTGGCTCCCAGTACACTGTCAGTCTGCGCGGAGGGACGTGGTTTGCAGAGAAACAAGCGCCACTGATGAGATGCAGTGCACCAGGAGAGTTAGATTAAAGGAAACCAGGCGTGGATGTGTGTCTGTTTTTTGTGTGTTTTTGGTGAGCGTCCCAGTGAAAGGCTTCAGCTCCAAGCCCCCCGCCCCTCCACCCTCCAGCTTATATATACAGTGTGTGTGTGCGTGCATGCATGTGTGCGCAGCACACTTGGTGTGTTTGGCTGGTGCACATTCACACTCAATCACCTCACTCTTTTCTGCTCCATTTAGCTCTCTCAACCCACTCAACACCCATCCTCTTCTTTTCTCAACCTCTTTTCAATTCCTTTAAATATTCCTTATTTAAATATGTCTTCTTTCTGCGTGTTTATTTCTGTGGTGCTGTAGATACTGCTGGAAGTACACCAGAGACAGAGAAAAGAAACAGACAGAGAAGGAAGAATGTCTGACACAGGAAGAGAATACTTGTTAGTTTGGTTATTAAATTGATTCTAACTTTGTTCTGAGACCAAGAGCAACCACATTTCTCTGTTGTACTATTGTCAGACAAATTATTTCGAGTTGGTTGACAGTAACTCTAGCTCCAGCCTAGGAGTGAAGATATGTGAAGGGGCTTTAACCATTGCCAGTAAAGCTAAGAGGCCCATTTTCCATACCTCTGACTCAGTTTTGTCTTTCAATAAAATAACCCAGGTGTTTCTGTTTCATTTGCCTGGCTATAAAAAGCTATAAAACTGTGATTCCATGGCACAAACTATAGTAATGTGCAATGAATTTTGTTTTGCTGTTTTGAAAATGAGCAAATATTTATAATCTTTGTAAGCTTTGTTTCTCTGTGTAGAGGAATATTACTGAAGTTATGCCGCTTTTACAACTGCAAAAAGCCTCTCATAACCAGGACCAGATAAAAAAAATTTTTTTTCCAATTAATTGCTATTTTTATTTACGTGAGCCAGATCTGATATAGATTTTTTAAATCCTGAGATCAATCTTTGTATTTGCACATTTTTTCAGTACACATTTGCGCCTCTGCTAATGCAGATACTTGTGGTAATTGGTTCAGGTAGGGCTGTATGGTGTGTAAAATGCCTTATTTATGTAAAAAGAGTTAATGCAACATGTGCAGAAAGCTTATTTTACTTTAAGAAGTAATGCATAAACATCGCAGTTTACCGGAGTGTTGTGACACAGAATGGTTAGCGTTCTCTGGCTATCTAGAGATCATGTGTAGGAACAGACTTGACTGAATTAAGACTGCACACTCATTTGAGCTCTGTTTATCTTTGTTAAAGCGATGTTACCTCTGCCTGTAAGATGCGGAGCCGTGGAAGTCATGTCAACAGTGTGCGCATTCTGCTTTATTCATGTCTGGTCCTACTGGAGAGCTAATGCTAGCCAGCCAGCTGTCTGCAGATATCAGGCTGATGTCAGCACAAAAAGTGCAGATAAATTAGTGAGCAGGCTTTCAGTTGCTGCCCTGTCTGTTCTCACAGTGATAATTAAAGTGGTAATTAAAGTGGATGTCTGTACTTAGTTGAAGCAACAGTCTACAGGATGTGTAGCTATATGGGATAGCATATCATTTTTTAAATTTGCATAATAATGATGCCCTTGTAAGTGGTGTAGGTTTTCATGCAGTAGGCCCAACAAATATGTATGTCATGCTTTAGTCATTTTGCATTTTCCAAAGTAAAAAAAATATTTTTTATAACCAGGAGGTTTGCAGTTTAGCCTATAATGTGCACTTTACCCAATTTCAATTCAAGGAAGTGACAGTATTGCTCACTTGTAGAAGAAATTTAAGTTCCCAGTTTAAACTCTGAGAAGGGCTTTACACAACACTGGTAATTATCTCACATAACAATTAATACAATCTGAGTGTGCAGTGTGGTGCTAGTTGGTTTTGTGCTTGTCTGGTTAATTGGCTAATGTCTTTGGTACTTTCATGGTTGATTTAAATTCATAAAAATAGTTGTTAACACTCTTATGCAAAGTGCTGTTAAAATCTCTACTGTTAGCCTTTTGTTTGTTAGTTAACTTTCTCCCAGCAAATTCCACCTGCAATTTCCAGCAGCACTTGTTAACCTAAAGATAAGTGAACATTCTGATATTTAATTGTTGCTATACTTTTAGCAATGCTAACATTAACATGTATAACTGTTTCTTTAGCTAATGTTAGCCTGCAATTCAAATACTGCTTAAAAAGAGCAGTGCTGATACTGTGTATCTTTGTTGACAGGACAGTGTTTAACTAAAGCTCTACTTTAATTAGGTTGTTTGTACTCCAGTGAACATAAAAAGTGTTAGTGTTAGTTTCCTGAATACTAGGAATGGGAACACTGTGCTCCCCCCGCAGTGAGATAGCTCTGCAGGACAGGCTGACGTGATGCAGAAGGGAGATAGCTTAAGATAATATTTTCTGAGAGTGTCTGTTTCTATCCCAAAATAAGTAAAAAGTTCTGGGTTATCAGCTCTGGACCAAGTCCACCACCAACCCAAACAAAATTCTTCAAACAGAACTACAGTTTCACATTGTGTGTACAGTTGTTCCCCATATTCGTCTGAATTCATTTGTTTACCACAGTTTAAAAGTCTTTTTCCACAAAGGTTTTTTTTATTTTTTTGTTTCAGCCACCTATAATTATTCTTTACTATTATGGAAATTGTGTATCATGTTTTGTATGTTCAGTCAGACTGTAACCGGATCAGGTTACAGTTCTACTTATACAGCAATGATTTTGAGGGAAATGAAAGTCATCAGGGATGTTGTGCCAGGAGAGAGCAAACCAACAGTTACACAAGGCCACAGACTAGTATGTCCACTATTTAAAACAGTCATCCTCTGCATGTGTTTGTGACTGTGTTACAGTGGACCAGAGAGTAGACCTGGCATTTTAGTACTCAGGGTGTTTTCGGGGTGACTCACTCATGCCCTACTTCTAGCTCTGTTTCTGACTCACAGCTAGGAAACACACTTTAGGAATTTTGGCAGAGACATTTTGGAAAGCTTACGGTGATCAGATCCTTCGAGGGAAAACTCACCCCTAAAGAGAAATTCTTACATATCAAGACAGCTCAGAAAAAGCTTGTGAACAAAATGAGCAACAGTGGATAAAAAAGCAATGAATTGTTAGAATAGTAACAGTGGGAGCTGTTGAATCTCTGTAGTGCCTGAACTATGGTGAAACTTGAACTGCCCTTTCATAATAATAGCTATTTCACAGGATGAATACATATGACTAATCGAAAAATCCTCCTTGTGTCTTTTGAGCTGCTATTTCAGGTGAGACTGCTGCTCTGTTGTCTCCCTCACCTCGCCTCCTGCTCCACCGCCTCATTTTTCTTTTGAAGTGTATTGAGTCACTGGCTCTCCTGACACATACAAACTGAAACCTTACTCATGTCTCTAAAAGCTTTCTCTTCCCCACTGGTGCTTTTAGAGGCTACCAAACACCAGCTACACTGGCCAGCGATCACTTTCTGTCCCTCTCTGTTTCTTATCTCTCCACTTGCCATACTCCCTCATCACCCTCTTTGTGTTCCCCCCCCCCCCAGCTCACTGACATCTTAATTTTCCCTCTCCTTAATCTCTTCCCCCTTCATCTCCATCTCTTTTGCTCTCGCTTTCACTCAGAGCGTCTATCGTGTTTTCTCAATCTCGCCCACCGACTGCTCCATGCTCAGTGCTCTATTCTTAGCCAGACAGATTGGTGAACCATTCAACTGTGAACCTGTCTTTGTACCTGCGTACCTACTGTTGTTTATGTATGTGTGTGAGTGTGGCTTCTGCATGTAAAACACTGCCTGTCAACCAGGTATGAACTTATCTGTGTTTTAAACCACCGCACCTACAATCTGATGCAGCCCTTACATTCAAAGAAAAAGCCCCATATTTTGGGAAATATGCTTATTCGCTTTATTGCTGAGAGTCAAACGAGAGGATTAGTATCACTCTAGTGCTTGTATGGCAAATATGAATTTACAGAAACTTAACTTGTGAGTTTGGCTTAGCATAAAGACTGGGAACAGGGGCAAACAGCTACCCAGGCTCTGTTCAAAAGTAACAAAATCCACCAGCCAGCACCAGTGATTTTCAGGTAAATCGCAGTCATTGCAAGGTTGCTTGTTAAGGCCTGGTCACACCACCGTTTATATTTCACTGCAAAATCAATTGAATCCAATAGTTTTGCCACAGGTAGTCATTTTGTAAACCTGCCAGTATTTGTTTTTTCAACTTTGGTGAATTTTAATACACACATTTGTGTTATTGACCAATAGTGAGCCTTGACAATGCTGACCTTTGAGGGGCCAGGGAGCCAGAGAGTCCAGAATAGAAGAGGCTTTATTACACCCTGACCAAGAAATATAATACCTGACTTAAGTCCCCATAAAACCACAAGCTGATGTTTTTACAGAGGAAGAAAAACAGACATTTTCTTTAGGTTTGAGAAGATACAGCGAAGAACATAATGATGATAGCGTACACACACATTCAAGACACAGATATGGTACTTAGATTTCTTGCCATTTAAACTGTACAGATTCAACAAACAAGATATAACATGTTATATACTGAGCTTTAAAAGAACTGCTGGCCATTTTTTGTTTATTTTTTAACTCTTTGACAAAGCTAGCGGTGACCTCCTTTTTCCAGTCTTTGTGCTAAGTTAACCTAGCTATAGTCTCATTTTACTTAGAGAGATAATACACAGAGTGGAATCAATCATCCTAGCTTACTCTCAGATAGAAAGCAAATGAATGTATTTTCTAAAATATTAAACTATTCCTTTGATAACCTTTTTCAATCTTTGTTGATAAAAATGGTAGAATTGCTGTTTCTTTTTCTATCTGCAGTGGCTTTAGAAAGAATTGTAATTTTTGCCATCAATCTACACTCAGTAACATTTTTTATATTAAGAATGAAAAACTGAAATCTCTGAGCCATTGTAGAAAACAGCTTATCGGGGTTTTCACAGAGCGGAGCTATCTGAGGTGTAATTTCCCATATATGTTGGAGGCTGTTAGCTGATTTGGTGACCTGCTCTAATAGATTAAGAGCTCTCAGACGTAGACACCCGGGTTGAAAATGAGTAAGTGCACTTTAGTGGCACCTCAGCAAGGCTTAAACAGGCAGTGAGTTGCAGTGTGTGTCACGGAGCTCAAAAGTGTGAGAGGTGAGTCACTGTGTTGTGTATGTGTATGAATGTCTGTGTGTAAAGGACCTATAATTAGGGTGTCATTACCACTCCTCTCAACATAGAGTTGTATAAACACACACTTAGAACATACACAGGCCTGCTGCCGTCTGTCGTATGGTGCTGCAAAAGAGAAAGTGGGGTTGAGAGCAGCTTTTGGTGCATAGGAGCAACACACACACACACACACACACATACAGTTCCTTCTCAGCCAATGCAAACATATAGGCAGGTTGATTTCTAAATCAGTTTCATGGCACAGGGAGGCTGCTGCTGCACTGCAGGAGACATCAACTAAGAGATTTAGTTTACTTTTTATTCTACGAAATGTTATTTTCTCATAAATCAGAGAGCACAAATCTGCCAAGATGGTGGTGAGATAATTTCCTTTCTGCTCAATGTAAGCCGATTTGTCTGGGGAATTTTCTTGACCTAAGCGTAATTTTCTTTGCACAAAGTGGAATTGGCTTCATTATTCTGCTTTAATTGAAGATACTGACACCGTTACCTGAAAAACAGTTCAATTAAATCAGAAGGAAATGGAAATATCTCATCCTGCTGGTAGAACTTCGATTTTATGACTTAATTCCTGACGAGACATCTTGTTAAGAAAAAGCTTTTTTTTTTTTTTTTTCAAATATACCAGATATTGTTCTGTTCTCTCTTTGTCTCGCTGGGTATGTTAGTGGAAAATTATGTTCAGTGCTTAATGCAATTGGGGAATGTATAAAAATTTTGTTAGTTTCTAGCCACCTGATGTCATCTGTTCCTCTCATCTGCCTCTGCCCTATAAATCGTTTGGCCATCTTGCATCATTTGGCCATCAGCCGCAGAGTTGAGTAATCAAGAGGAAATTGCATCTGAATTAGATTACTCTTTTCCTCATTGTAATTAATTGTCATTAGACAGGAGCCCGTGTGGCATATTAACTCACTGACAGACATCCTGCCATACATGAAGCTTTTAGATTTCAAGAAATAATTTCCGATGTAACATGATGCTGTTAAAGGCTAATCGCTTCAAACTGACCACTCCCTGGCTCATGTCCCTGCCTGAGCTGTTAATGTGATTCTCGCACCACACACATCGAGAGTACACACACACACACACACACACACACACAGACAACACATGAGATTAGTTTTGTTTAACTCCCATGCATTATCATTAAAGACAGAGTAACACTTAGCATACTAGGCTACACTTATCTCTCCGCTACAGTTATTTGTTTTTGCATGCTCTGTTAGAGTTAAATAACTGTCTTAGAAAAGTGGACGGCTGGCAGAGGCTCATAAATGGTTGAATTATAGTGAAAATGGTTTTGGGAAGAACGCTAACACACACACACACATACAGAGAGAGAGAAAGCAGCCAGGAAAAAAAACACAGGCATTGCAAAACTGAGGAGACGCATAACAAATTTCAAAAGCTGTGTTTATTCACCCAACTACCTGAAGGTTATATGCTTACACCCAGGACTGTTTTATGTAAGTATCATGAATGATTCTCCTCGGAATGTTGATGTGTTCAGGAACAGTTTGGGTTAGCTTAGCATAAAGACTGGAAACAGGAGGAAACAGCTAAGCCTGGCTCTGTGTGAAGGTATTAAAGTCTACATATCAGCACCTCTAAAGCTCACTAATTAACACCTCACAGACATGAGAGTGGTATTTATCATGGGAGTAGGTGAAATCACTTTTTCCAAATTAAGCCCCACCCACTTCAAATTAATGAGAAGAGCACAGATGTTAAATAACCAAACCTGTTCTAACTTTGTGTAGAATGCCATCAGACATTGTGCGAAGTCAATTGAGAGAGGTTTTCAGGCACTTTCAGCGTTAAAAAAATCCCTCTAACTCAACTGCTGCCATTACTTTGTACTACTACTATGCATGTGTCTCCCCGGGCTGTTGATGTAAAGAGGCAAAGCACTAGAACAAGCTGATTTCTCAAACATAATAAATGTGTTTACAGGGTTATATTATGTTTTAACCAGGGATGTCCTTGAGGGTAAAACCATTAAACTCTGCATAAGTTTTTAATTTGCAGAATAGAGTTTACTGACATTTGTAAGCTGATATGATAGTGTCTGCCATACTAAGTCCTGTGAATGTTTAAGGTCATGTGGTTTATATAATAAGCATAGTTTAGTTCTGCTATCTTACATAACTGTACATGATTATGGATCTTATTCACAAACTCTTATATGTAATCTTTTGTCTTTCTTAAGCTTACACCTTGAATCTTCCTTTTGTCCAAATTTAGCAGGGGTCCAGCGGTGGAGATAGATACCACAACAGATCTTTCATCTCCAACACCCATGCTTGGTTACTGTTGCTATGCATGGTGGATCATTGCCGTCACCGGTGCATCCAATAGGCATGTCAGCGCAACCAGGGAGTCTAAAAACAGCATTCTGTATTACAGCATATAATGAGAAAGGCTTCATCAGTGTTCTCTCCAAATGTCAGAGCAGCTTTAATGATCTACTGAGCACACACACACAAGCTATATTTCATATATGAGCGTGCGTGCAGTCAGTCAGTGTGTGGCTCTTTTCTGCGTTGTTGGCGTTTTCAATAATCCCACCTTTCTTTATTTCCCTCTCTGCTATTAATTCTCTCTGCTGAAGCTATTAATTCTTTCCAACCCTACCACTTCGCCCTCTCTCTCCCGTCCTAATCTTCTTCCCTGTGACTCGATCTTGCCTTATCATGATTATCAAACATGTGGCTTGCATAAGTAGCTCCAGTGAATACCTTCATTTTTTTTACACACAAAGTTAAAGTTTTGGTGTGTGATCGCTTCCCCGGGCCGCACATTTCTGTGAGATTCATGAGTGTGTCTTCAGGGATAAAGTATTACTCATCATAGTGAAGCCAACAGGAGACACTTTAACAGCCTTGTAGCACTCAAAGCCCAAGAAACCCTCTCCTGTAGCACAGGGACGCACAACAGCTTATATAATGTTGTTATTTTAGCTGCTCAAACGGCATATATGTCAGGCTACCTCTAATTACCTCTTCCAGGATGTGTGTGTATTTGATGTTAACACTGTATAACAAAGTTAGTTCAGCAGAGGAAGAGCAGAAAATACGCTAAATAATTTAGATGGAATGGATCAGGAAAAGAGATAGGAGAGTTGTGTGATAAAGATGGACAGAGGCCAGAAAACTAGAGAACTACCAGAGAGGATAAAACGAGAGTGAGGATGATTAGGAAAGGCAGACAAATCGAACAGAAAAAAGGAATCAGTACGCAAGGAGTATGTGTATAGAGAAAAAAAAGGGGGGGGGGGGAATGAGAAGAAAAAAGATTGCAAACAAACAAAGAGCTGGAGATAAAGAGCAGCAATAAAAGAAAGAGGAGTGTTGGGAGATAGGATTTAAAGGCAGAGAGTAGAAAAAGGATGAAGTGTTGGCTGATTAAGGAGCAAGCCTCGTGGAGAGGACAATATGAGCGAAGAAAGACACAGAGAGAGGGGAAAGGCTTATGAGCGAACACGCCGGCCGGGGCTCTTGGTGCAATGCAGACGGCATTGCCATGGAAACGAATGGAGGGAAAGCGCAGACGAGGAGGAGGGGATTAAATAGGAAGGAAGAGATCAGCGCTTCGCACCATGGGGAGGGGTGGGTGGGGGCTGTTTTGATGAGAGGGGAGGGGCCGGCTGACAAATGAGCAACAAGTGTGTATATGAAGTTAAATTAACAGCTACTTGATAGTTGAAAGACGGGTTTATGCAGGAGATGTCCCACTTATATGTATGAACTCGCTCTTAAAGGTGTTCTAACAGATTCACCATCATAATAGGGACATTTGATCACCATGATATGCAGATCATACACACTTGTGGCCTATAAAACACTTCTTGAATGCCTGTACAGTTCAAACAGGACAGAGTTCAGGTTACTGTTGCAGTGGCAGCGTTAGTCCAAATTTCAGTCTGAAGTGCAGGAGTTTCTGTGAAATGTTGCCTCAATAAATTAATTTTTGAAAAAAAGTGATGGGGTGGGGTGGGGGGTCGTGAGCCTGTCGCCATGGCGCCAGTTGTCTCAGGTGGCATTGTCTGGGTCCAGATCCGAGGGCAGGGGTTGTCATGGCAGCAGGAGTGCTTGGAGTTTGTCTGGGTGTGATGCTGCAAACACGCAGAGACACTCACGCACACACACAAACACACACAGTCTTTCTAATACACACACACTGTCTGTTGGAAATATTCTTGACTGCAGGATTATAAATAGAAGGCAGCAGAAGGCAGCACCCCTCTCCTCATCCCCAGCACCCATGGGACCCCATCATTCTCATGTTCCTCTTCTCTCCTCAACACTTACAGCCACTCGTCCTCTTTCCTCTGTGACACTCTTTCAAAGCCCTCTGTCCTCTTGTTAAATCTCCTCTTTTCAGCACCCCCACCCCACCCCCCCCCACCCCCCAGAAGTCTCACCAAGTGGCTTTGTTTGCAGCCTGTTTATCTCCATAGTGATGGTGATGATGCAGGGTGTCTGTGGTTGTCATGGCGATGAGATGGGCACGGTGAGGGATGCTTAATGAGCTTGGAGTTTCTCAGGCTAATGAAGTGGGACGACTGTACCTGGCTGTGCGCTTAACTTGCAACAATGAGCAAATGCTTGTTAAAAGTCTCCTCTGGTGACTTCACTGCACCATTCAACTATCTGGGCTCCTATAGAGAAGAGGTGCATGAGTTTCTACAGCAACCACAGTTGTAACGAGCTGCGCAGATGCAGTACTAAAACAGGGGAGGTTAATCAGTTTGTTCCTCTTGTTACAGCTTTGTTAACCAGTGATTTGCTTTCAAATTAACAACTTTAATGACAGGGAAAACCTACATATGTCTAGAAAAAGCTTTAAGACTTTGTCAAGAATTTCAATCCCTACTGCAGGATTTAAAAAAATATGCTTGCCCAGGAAACCCCTGTCAAAGAGAAGTCCTGCAAATTAGTCGGAGACTTCGTAAATGTCTTTTTAAAACACGTTTTGCTGACACAACTGCATATGCCGGCTTTCTCATCCTCCCATCTGGCTAAACCATCGGCCTGTAGCCCACACCGCTCACGTGCAGACACTGTGTGTGAAAGGGTAAATGCTGCATGGAGGTGTGAATGCACAAACACTAGCGCTGTCTCAAGCTGTCTAGTGTCAGCATGACATTAGTGTGTGAGTGCACGTGTCGCTACAGATTATTGTGTTAAATAGCTTTGAGAATTGGAAGTTTTATTGTTTACAGTTGGAGACATCAGGGAGAACCTAAGTGTTTTTTCTCTACCCGTCTCTCTTTCTTTTAGATCATCTACTTCCCTACTACTACTTGTTTCCAGCCTTTAATTTTTTTAATGTAAACTCCAGTTAGTATCATCTTGTAGTGTACTTAATCAGTGTGTTTGCATAAATGTAACTCCTGACACCTAAATGCACTGATACTATGCATGGAACTAACCAACTCTAATTATTTTCTGTGATTTCATTCATTAATCTGTGAATTTTTCCTTAATTAATTTATTATTTTGTCTATAAAATGTCAGAAATTAGAGGAAAATTCCTATCTCAGTTTCTCTTAGACCAAGGTGAGGTCTTCAGATTCAATGCGAAGCAGCAAATCTTCACTTTTTAAAGCTGAAACCAGATAATGCTTGGCACATCTGCTTGAAAAATGACTATAATGACTTGTCTGTTGTCAGAATAGTTAGATTAATTTTCTGTTGACCTAATAAACAGTTCACTGAGTGTCAGTTTCAGCTTTAGTATACAGTATATGCATGACTGTGTGTTAATCCACATGAAGTACCCTGAAAAGCTCTGGTAATATGCCTCTTTTCACCCTGAGAACTCTGGGTAATGTTGCAAAAATGAGAGCAAAGATGGCAGTGATAGAGGGGATAAGGGAAGGATTGACTGCTAAAACTGCACGAGTGCACAACCTTACATGTCACATCCTGAACCCAAATCACCTACGACTTTGAACTCAGCATGTCAAGATACAGTGTGTCATTACAGGGGATGATGCCCTGAAAGCTTCTTCTGGGGTTAGCAGCTCTCCGGCTCGCTCTGTTCTCCTAGCGTCAGCAGAGATGTAAAGCCTAAATACTTGGCCCGCCCGCCCCCTTCCTCCCCCTCCTCCCCCTCACACCTCAGCCTCCTGGCTCTCTTTCTACCCCGACACTCTCAGCAATTCTCAAGCTGCCAATTTGTGTTATGTTTCTACCTCGCAAGTCAGGCTCAGAGGTCCCCCTAAAAGCCTATTGGCCCCTACTCACAACAGCTGTTGTAAAATGGGCTTTGCGTGTTTAAAATGAGAGATTTTCCAATAGTGCAGGGACATCCCTGTGGATATTAGGTGAGATTGCCTTCTCGCCTGAGTGAGCTTGCTTCAAAACAAATAGTGGAGAGATGGGTGTTCTCGAGGCCAAGCTAAATTTCTCCTAATTTCTAGTGAGTAGTTTTGAAAAAAGCAAACCTCCTGGATAGTTGTTGTATAGTTGTTGTATATCTCACAGACATTACTGTTTGACTTAAACATCCATCCACTGCCAGTTTCAGGTGTTTCTTACAAACTCTGAAACTAAGAGAGCATTTGGGCAACTGAATGAGAACTTAAATAAAATTTGCCTTAGACAATATATGCTATTATATTAATATCTGCAGAACAAGGTGATGGAGTTCACATCTTTTCATAACACATATTTGCGCCTGAATGTCCAGGCAGCAGGTCTGCATAAAAGGCTTATCATGCAGGTGCTGGTCCTGGATAATACCTGACTTCCTTATCAGACAGCTCTACGACTTCCTCTGATTATTACGCTTAGTGGATTATCCTGCTGAAGTAAGGGCACCTAAAGCAGGATCTGCGACCTCTGTGTTTTTCAGATGGTGGGACGAAGAAGCTTCGTAGCACCATCCGACGGAGCACGGAGACTGGCATCGCCGTGGAGATGAGGAACCGGGTGACACGGCAGGGCAGCAAGGACTCGACCGACGGCAGCACCAACTCAAACAGCTCCGATGGAACGTGAGTGTCCAGAGGCAGTTCATCCATCCATCCATCCATCCATTTGATCCGCTGTATCCACCCATCTAATATTAACTCTGCTCTATCTCTCTCAGGTTTGTCTTCCCTACCACACGCCTGGGGCCTGAGAGCCAGTTCAGTGACTTTCTGGATGGGCTAGGCCCCGCTCAGATTGTAGGCCGGCAAACACTAGCTACACCCCCCATGGGTAAGCCAAGAGTGACCATCAACACCAGTCCTTTTTAGTTAGTTTCATTCTGCTCTAATAGTGTTCGCAGGTGATTCAAAACCGTGTGATGAATGTGTTTCAAATTCTCTTTGTTCTCTTGCATTTGATTGCGTGTGTACTCACGCAGGAGCAACATTTAGGTGTGAGACATCTCTTAAGCGCTGACATAACAGCATATCACTCCACAGTTAATTTCTCTGATCAGCAATGAGACAATCACAAGTAAATGAATATGCAATACAAGAGCATATAAATACTTTTTGACTGAATAATAGGAGTCAAATTTGAATATATGCAGCCAAACTGTTAGATGCACAGCAAATTCTAAAAATACTACACAACAGTAGTGTATTCACTTAGTATGGGTGAAGTTATTCTTGCATGAGATATAAATCTTTCATGCAAAGGTCATAGATTGTGAAAAACAACAGGAGAGCGCAGTGTGCGCCACCATTCTTGGATGTGAAGACAGACTTACAGCTCTGTGTCGCCCTCTGCTGTTAGAAATTGGCACCTGCAACCTTGGTGAACCCAAGCTTGTTGCAAATGATGAACACCACAAAACTCAACTGACAACAAAATGTTGGTTCTTTTATTGTGATTATCAAGATTATTATAGGATTTTTAGAGATGGTGTGTTTTCTCTCTACTACAGGGGATGTCCATGTAGGCATGGTAGACAGAGGAGGGCAGCTGGAGGTGGAGGTCAACCAGGCAAGAGGGTTGATCCCTAAACCAGGCTCCAAGAACATACCAGGTACTCTGAGCTGACTTCATCTGTTGGAAAACTCTGCCGACTTTCATGCCCATGTCAGAGTTTCACCATACTGCTTTTGTTGGTATTGTGTCTGCAGCGACCTATGTAAAGGTGTATGTCTTGGAGAATGGAGTGTGCTTGGCCAAGAAGAAAACCAAAGTAGTGAAGAAGACTCTGGACCCCACCTACCAGCAGGCTCTGTTGTTTGATGAGAGTCCTCAGGGCAAAGTCCTACAGGTAAGCGATACCTTGCCTTCCTCCTTTTTTCCTACCTTTTATCTTTTTTTTTTTTTGTTCCCATTAATCATTTCCACACCCAAAACACAACAAAAGTAATAAAAGTCCACCTTTTGACATTGCAGTTATTATTTAGTATTGAAAAATGTATTCTCTTGTGTCAGATGATCTTCTAATGGCACTGAGAGAATTTAATTTCCTGTCCTGGATGAAGAATTTTCTTTAATCTAGTACCATTTTCTGCAGCAAGGTGTCTTATTAAAAATATTGACAAGATTTATCAAGATTTATTGAAGAAGTGAAACTGTTTTGGCAACAAGTAAAATTCTGTTATTATAAAAGGTCTCATCACAGTGTTGAGATCACAATTTTAATCAGCGATTTTACATATTTCTGCATGAAAAAGGTTTCTGCCCAAATGAAAGTAATAAAGATAGACCTCCAGTTTTTTATGATGGGAATCTCTGTTCATTTTAATGAAAAACATATCTGTATACACCTTTGAGTGCAAGACACATTTAATACTTTATAGGAAAAGCTGATGGTAGGGGTTTGATATTGAAATATATGAAAATACTTCAGTATTTTGACATATAGTTTTATTTTTCATATATGAAAAATATATACATACATAAACAGAACAACACCATGATACACAAGGTCATACTCTCATGGTATCCCTAAGAACATGTTGTTTGACTTGTATCCAGTGACTGTGAAATATGAAGATGGATGACATGGCATCTTGATCGCCCCCTGGTGGCTGGCTGTAGTATAGGTCATAAATCCCACCCCCTCAGTGTTAGCAGATGAATACATTTTCCCCAAAATTTGGTTGTTAGGTAGTTCTTATCACACTGGTGTATGTTTAAGTATTATTTTTTCTTATGAGTTTGGTTTTAACTAGTTATTTAATACTATAAAAAAGTGGGTGTGACATCATGATTGACAATTGTGATTGGGTCGGGTGGGCGGGACCTCGATACAGTCCAGTACATGTTTGTTTCAGTGGGAGGAAGTGGAGGCACATCCTTATATACAGTCACTGCTTGTATCATAATATGCCTGCTGTATTTCTTCATGCCTTGTCGTCTCTGTAGGTGATAGTGTGGGGGGATTACGGGCGTATGGACCACAAGTGCTTCATGGGAATGGCCCAGATCCTCCTGGAGGACTTGGACCTGTCTGCCACAGTCAGCGGCTGGTACAAGCTGTTCCCTACCTCCTCCCTGGCAGACCCCAGCATCGGACCCCTCACCAGACGCCTCTCCCAGTCCTCCCTGGAGAGCGCCACCAGCCCCTCGTGCACCTAGACACCCAGTAGACACCCACATGCACGGGCACAGGCAGAGTCATGCAGACACGGACACACGTACTGTATATACACAACAACTGTATTTGAAGTGCAAGACAGGTAGGCACACACACACTCACACACACACACACACATATACCCATGTGCATCTGTGCAGGAAGACACAGGTGACATATAATAACTGATCTCATCCACGTGAATACACGCACTGTCACGCCGCCATATCCTTTACCGGACATTACACTCTACTGTACGTCCATATCCTCACCCGCTGATCAGTGTTTTTAGTCGACTAAACGGTTAGCAAATCCACCTTGAAGTAGGCATAAATTACCAGAACATGTAGCATTTTTCACCCACTCATTTCAACATTTCCTACCACGACACAACGATCCACCGGGTGCCATACTCTGCATTCCAAGGTACCAGATCTCCGTGGCACGACTCATCCCAGGGCCGTCCTGATGCCAGTTTCTAAACTCTCTATGCCAAACTAAGAAAAAAAACTTTATTTTTTAAAACCAAAGCAATTGTTATTGTTGTTATTATTACTATAAGTAGTAGGTGAACTAGTCTACAATATAAAGTATGGATATGTAGCAGAGTCAATGACTTAGATGTAATGCAAAAAAAAAAGATACATTCTACACACGTGAGCTGAGAACGGTAGGCCAAACACATAAACATACCTGGGCAACAGGCTTGGATGTTCACATAATGGCTATTATGTGAGGTAGCAACACTGCTATTCTATAATTTTCACAGGGCAGAGTTTATATATAGATATACATATATATAAATAGATAGATAAATACTTATTTGTGTTAACGTATGTATCGGCTGCATTCTGCATGTTCGCTTGCAACCCTTGTAGAGACATTTTAAAGTGCTTAAATCTTTTTATTTAGCTTGCCTTGACCAATTTAACAGGAGTATACGTTGTGCCGCTTTATTTTGCGATCCGTTGAAAAAAGAGCACTGCACCAAGTTAGGGAGAAGGATGGATGGGGGCTTTGGTGACAGGGAGAGCGCTATCATCGCCATCTGCAGACAAAGAGAACAAATTAGTCAGCCAGCTGCACATTCGCTGAGGAACAAATTTCTGATCCTGCCTTCATCTTTTGAGTAAAGGACTGTTGTACCACGGGCCACAAAAGCTCCAGTCTGGGGCTCTTGTGTTCCACATCCAGGGGGTGCCACAGTCTCACTCTCTCTCGTTCTGTGTATACCAGCACCTAGACTTGTTTGGACTTCCTGTTGATTTCCCCGTTTTGATGTCATCTTTCTTTCGCACTCTTCCCTATTGATGAAGGAGGGCAGGGAGGTGGCGAGCGTATCTCACCATGTCTGGTCAAATCACAGCCAGGCAAACACGCACACAAGCTGGTACCAACTACAACCTTTAACCCTCCTACTTTCTCTTTGGTCAATCCTCTTTGTCTCACTGACTGTAACTAAACTTTTTGTAAACGTGTAAACACATATTTTAATCCAAATTAGTTTTTTTTCCTTTTCTTTTTGATATCCGACTATTTATGCCAGTATTACTTTGCTAGCAGGGTGATTGTTAACCTGCCATATACAGTAGTTTTACTTGTTTCAGGTGCAATATGTCAAATCTAACCCATCGTCCAGTGTTCTTACTTTAGATATCCTGTCAGGCAGCGTGTTTGTATTTATGATGGCACTTTACTGTAAAATATGTATTATGTTTGAACTAAACCTGCAGTGTTGACCACTTGTTCATTAATTTTATTTTTTATTTGGTCAAACCGCATTGAGCATCTCTGAATCTTTTAACTGAATGCCAGCATGGAAATGTAACTTGAGCGTATAATGAATTGCAGTGTAAGGGCCTACTAAAACAGCTGAAACAGGTCAGGTTTGCCTATAGCATCTGATTTTACAGTTGATTTTACACTTCAATCTGAGCATTAATAAAAGTCATTTATTAACAAAGAAAAAACATGCTCAGAGAAAAATCTATATTAATTTTCTGAAAGTCTAAATGGTGTGTTTTTAAAGAAGAAATTAAGATGTAAGTTTTGAAATAAGCCAAGGTATTTACTTCTTGCATTTGTGTTTGATGGATTTAAAAAAATAATTCAACTGACATTCTCAAAAAGGTGAGACTGACCTTTTGGCTGGTTTAGTTAAATGTGCAATTGTTGAGTCTCTGACAGCAGAGGAGTAGCAGGGAAAACTGAGCCACTGGTGTTTTCTGTAAGACTTCAGTGGCTTTTTCAAGTGTTTTGAATCTGCCTGTTTCCAGACCAACGCCAAACCTTGTATACGGATAAAGACACTAAAGACTGTCGTATTTCTGTCGTGTTACGAGAGTTCACAGTCTCAAGCTCTAGCCTATTAAAAGCTTGTGTGTTTTTACAAGCTCACATTTCACCGCCATATGTTGTATGGTCTGCTAAGAACTGTCATTCCTCTCTTCATCTTTGTGCAAAAAGGGAAAATCCAAGGCATTTTATCTTCTCAGCACTTCAGACCAACAGAATTCACATTTCAACGCTCTTTGAACTTTGGAAAAAGGGATCTCTGGCATTCTTGAATTTTTGGGAGGAGGGTGTGATGGTCGTTTTCTGACCCTCCCCCATCATGTATACAACCCTTTTTAAGAGAACCATCAAGGTCTGGGCTCCAATTTCCTTCACATGTTGGAGCCATTCCTTGCTGGATCTGTACTTATATGGTCATGTATATGAAGTAATTTTATGTACCTTATTGATTTGTATCTTATCTATTTTTGTGGACAGCTGGCATGATGTAAAAATAAGGACTTATACTCTTGGTATTTGCACACATTCTCTTCAGTGCGCACCTTTTGTGAAGACAAAAAAAGCTTGGTTGACAAGAGAGAAATTAAATGGAAAGGACATAAAGCTAAAAAAAAAAATCGAAACCTAAAAGGAATTTCTAAACATGTAAAACATCCCTGCTGAATGTTTAGTCCTTGGTAAACTCTATGAAAATACTGTTAATATTTTTCCATGTGATTTCCAATGTTTCCTGAGCTTGTATGAGACTGTATGTGTCCCTTTGCTGTACTGAGTAACCCAAAATATTCACAGTTCTGATTATAGAAAGTAGGAAAAGAGAAAATTATTATAAAAGATGTGTATTTATAGAAGAGCAGATAGCATTTGCCAAATCTGTCCAAATCCTTTGATCCCTGCAACCAAAAGGAAACGCTGAAATATTGCCTTTCTTCAAAGTGTAGTGTGAGTGTACGTATGTGTTGTACTGCCCAATGCATAATGAGCGGCAAGGCAAAGGGGTGAGAGAGAGAGAGAGCTTTAAATGTATAGATATTTATTAAAAAGCCACTTGTAAACTCAAGTTGACAGTGGACCACAGTGAAGAGAATTTAAGGATCAGGGTTTTCAGATATGAGCATCAACACCTTTTTCTCTCGTCATGGTATTTACCATAGATTAGAAGAATTTACTGTAGTATCACATAATTAACACACAATGTGTCACAACATGATCATGTTATTTATTTGGACACATAATCTACTGTTTTAAGTGAGTTGAAGGAAATTATTGTGAACCTGAAAAAGGATGAAAAGAGAGAGTCGAAGCAAGCAGCAGGGTTAAAGATGGCAGGGCAGTGTTACAGCAGGTCATCAGAGAGTCTCTCTGGTTTTCTGGAGATGAATGATGCTTTTTAAACGTGAAGGCAGAGGCACGAAAGCAGGTTGCGAAATTGTTGGATTCATCAAAGTGTTGATCATAGACGCTTAGGAGCAGTTTATTGGAAACAGGACGGAGCATGTAGGGCTTGGACTGATTCAGACAGGTAAAGATAGTATGAGCTTGAGTTTCACAGTATCTCAACATGGCTCAGCTGAGATTTGAATGTAAAGTCTGTGAATGATGCTTGTAATATGAACCCATACGCTTGCTTGTTTTCCTTCTAAAATCCACATTGAGCATTCTATAACCTAATTTTATTGCGTGCAAAACTTTTATAATGTATCTTCAATCAACCTGAATCGTCTCTTGAGTGCTATGTTGAAAATGTATTTTATTTTTGTAAGGAGAGAGGTATTATTCAGAGAAGGAGGAGAGCGAGTCACAGAGAGGCGGCGTGGTCAAAACCTGCCTTTAGATTTTTGCGAAAATGAGGGCTTGTTCAGTTTACAATGGCCTTATTTTGTGTAGGAGACATTGCTTCACTATTGTAGCACACAACTGAAAGTTTTGACAAATGTATTTTGCTTGAAATATTGTACTGAAGTTATATATGTGTATATGTATAGTTTTATGAATGTATTTCTTAATCCTTACACCAGAACTGAGTGTAATTTTTTTGTCATCTTGTTTGCTATACTGTCTCTTTGAAGACTTTCCAGGGACCCCGCCTGCATTGGTTCAGGCAGCCCCTACTTTTACTGTACTGTATGTCTTACTCTCTGTGTATTCATTTAAAAGAACAGCTCTGTGGTTGAAACAAGCATGAATTCTGTCGGGCGAAATGCAGTTTTATTTATTTAAATCGCCACGATGGGTTTCAAGCAAAAGGATTGCTACACCCCCCCCCCAACCTTCCCCCGCACCAATTAACTTATCGATTAATCTATCAAGCTGATGGAATTGCTATGATTTTTGTACTTTGAACTAGAAAATGTTTGCCGCATGGTTACTCTGATGACTTTCTTGTATTTAATCTTTCTGATGGTATGATAATGATGATAATAATTATGATAATGACAAGTGATGTTGATGATGAAGTCAGTTAGACCCAGTACTGCGTTAATGGGAATTCAATGAGGTGCAAAAGACTTGTCAAATATGCTGTATCTTCAAGTAGCATGGACTTAGCCTTCCATTTTCTGAAATACTTCTTCTGGCAATAACCATTGGCTGTAGATCCTTACTGTCGCTGGGGCCTTCACTCTTGGCTTTAGCCTCTTTCTCATTCCTTTGAGTTGGTGATGTGGTGTCAGCATCAGCTGAACTGCAGTGATGTTAAATAAGATACAAAGTCGAATCACATTTGCAAGCACTAGAAGCAATTTAGACTCAACAGAGCATGCAATGCATTGTGAATGACTGCTATTTCTATGGCAGTCCCCATGAGCAACAATTTTCATTTTTACTCTTCATTTTCTATTGAAGCATGCATTCCATATGTCTGCTTGCCAATGTAGCAGGGGTCAACGAGAACAAAACAGACACCACTGCTTGAGTTGATGGGCAAATTGGAGTTTTTGCTGCTGAATACGCCAGTTTGTCTTCATCCATGTCTATAAATGTTGGTAATCACAGCACAAGTTTCCTGAGTAGCCATTCTGTCCTTTTAGATGTCTGTCAGACTATATGAAGGCCTCTGTAGCTTCCCTCCCCCACTGTCAAGACAACCTTTATCTTATCAAGCCCAGCAAAGCACACACCCTATGAATACAATCTGAACTAATAGCTTAACATGGAACCCCAAAATATAATAAATATCTGAACAACAATGGACCAAAATGATATTTCCAAGTGCACACACAGTAGATTGATGCCTTGGAATCAAATGTAAAGATGGATGGGAGCATCAAAACATTTAGCCCAGTTAAATTGGATTGCTGGTGCTGGTAGATGAGTTGTCTTTTCTTAACTGGCCTTAACCTTTCCACCGAGGAGTGTTCACAGAGTACATTTTAAAGGGCAAAGTGTAGCAGACTGTCTGATGAAAGGATGCAGTATATGGCAAAGAAGAAAAAGGGAGCTGTAATTTTTTACCTGTGCTTTGTAAATGTTTTCTATGTGCAGTATTTGATAATGTAAAACTGGTATTTTTGTGGTTTGTACGCTGCAGAATTGATTACTTAAGGTGCACGTAGTTTTTTAAGAAAATAGAACCAAACTGAGGAAAAAAACAATTTCGGATTCAGACGCCTGTATTTGCATGCCCTTTGACATCTGGACGCAAAGTTAATAAAGTTAATTTGAATCACAAACATTTCTCATGAGTGTATTTTAACATCTGGTATCCCAGGTGAATTGTGTTTCTGTATATCTAATTGTGACCTATTTACACACAGTCACAAAGTCACTCTGTGACTAGTGACTAACCTTGTGTTTGTCCCACCATTTGATTTGTAGTGTACAGTGGATTTTTAGAGCTTTTTCGCCAAAAACAGCTGCCTGCAGGGGACAAAAATAATGAGAGCCACGAGAATCAACCAAAATGGCAAAGTTGCAAGCTTTAAGACCAAAAACATGGGCTGAAAAATCCTAAAATTCTCCATAGAGCTGAGGTAAACTAGTCAGTGATTGCTGTTAGTGAACCCTTTGACACCACACAAAATCCAACCATGTCACTAATCTTTCTGTCATAAAAATATCATAACAAAGGCAACTACTTGCAGAGCAACAGTTAATTCTTTACAGCCTGAGCCCTTACTTCTGGAGAATGGGAAATAACATATCTTGACATGTGAAATACACTAATGCATACGCCTCGCTCAAACAGCCAGCTGAATGTCAGTGGGACTGATGGGGCTAATAGTGTATATCTGAATGTTTAAAAACTTAAGTCATCACAACATGTAGAATATAATCAAAACAATATTTATTTTGTATGTTTTCACAGGGACAAGTATCATATGTTACATGTTCTCAAATGTAATTGACTAATGTGTGAACATGAAATCAAAAGGGACAAAGAATATGAAATATGAACTGTGTATGAACTAATATACAGTACATGTTCAACAATCTTGTTTAAGAAACATGATATACAGAGATATTCTGATAAAGAATAAAGTACACAATATCTTGATTGACAAGTACATAAAAAGATACATTCCTTTATTTGCTTTTATTTCACAGAAAATATACCAGACAAAAAAGGAACTGATTACAAGCAACCTAAAGTTAATCACAAGTGAGAAAGCTCAGGGGAGGCCTTATTTCTTTTAACTTCTTTTCCACAAACTTCTCATCGCTGACTGTCAGATCTGCTGTTACAGTGCAGAGATGACACATTGTCTTATGGTAATATTGGTTTCAGCAGAGAAGGTGACTGCTGCTGTCAAACTGTTGCCTCAACTGCCACCAAGTGAGCTAAATTTGAAAGAAATACCTGTAAGGAATGGACGACAAGTTTCTGAGTTGTGAAGGCTGTACTGCGTTTTATGGACAACAGTTAATGAGAATCTTATTGCGCCATATGTTCATTTTGTTTCCCTCTTAGTGGCACCTTATACATTCTTACCCCTCACATTAAAAGTGGCAACTTAACACCAATGTGCTTCTTCAAAAAAATGGAAACGCTGAAAGTATTTACAGTAATGGATTCATGCAGTAATAAGAATGAACATATTTGGGAATGCTGTCAGAGAAATCAGGACTCAGAGATGGTTTGTGTGGGAGAGGTGTAGGAGGATCAATTAAAACATTGAGAGGTGACAGATTGTGGTCGTACAATCACTTTTCGCTTCACAATGTGGTTTGGCCAAATTGTAAACACCTTAGAATGACCTGAAAATGTGTTAGCCTCGGTCACAGTTTGCTCCTAACTTGATGGCAAGAAATTTATAGTAAAACCTGGATGAATCCAATAATTCACCAAAAACAGACAGGATTCTGTTGACCACAGGACATTCAAAAGATGCAAGTGTTACATTGCTCGACAGAGTCAAAGAATATCAAAAACAAACACACCCCAACAATACTCGGGTGTGCGTTTTCAAAACAAGTCCAGTACAAACGTGAACACATTCAGGACACATTCATTGAGATTTTTTGTTGGTCTTGGTCAGAGACTGATGTACATGTACAGTCAAGAGAAACATTCAGAGATACACATTCAGATATCTTAATAAACACACATTACATACAATCAGAGCTAGATAAACATTCACCTCATGCAAATCAGTGGAAGCATCTGAAACATGACTGACCTGTACCTTAAAGTTTTTCTTGTCTCCGTCCCGACCTCTGTCTTTTTCTCTGTTATTTACAGACATTCAACATTATTTGAGGCCTCTATTGTACTAGGTAGATTCTTAATGTGAGCACTTACATGATAACATTGCATGCAAGTGATTTTTTTTTAAGTGTCCCAACGTTGCTGAGGAAATAGCACAGTGAATTGTAGGAGCAGGTATGACCAAACTGTTAAAGGACTCAATTGATTTTTCTACAAATCACTAGTTAAGTGGCTATACAGTAAAGCATACTGGAACACTGTACGACCATAATAAAGCTAGTGTTGATCTTTGGTCTCCCAGAATCCAGTTTAGGACTTTTGACACTTAAAAGTCGAGATTAGATATCGATTCTAAAAGAAGACATCATAATGAAGGGCTGTCTAGGTAGGTTTTTATAACTGAGACAGTGAGGAGAAAATTATCAACACATAAACGGATTTCTTAAATTTTAATATTGTTGGACGGGTAGGATAACTTATTATTATTATTATTAGTATTAAGTATTTAGTAGGGATACAGGAGTTTTGTGGGATTTTACTTGTTTTCCTATTTACCAAGAGCCAGACAAATACATAAATTCCTTTCTCATCATTGTGCAGCTTGAAGGTATGATGACTTTGGTGGTTAGCCTAGCCTAGCCTAGCTTGATTCCTGGATTTTTATATTAGCCTAAATGTCAGCAGTTACAGGGAAATATGATTTATACTCCACCCAACTATTCTTTGGTAAACTCCTGCATGCTTGAGAGCTGAATAAAAATAAATAAAATTAAAAAAAAGTAAATCCTCCTTTGGAAATATGGTTACAGCTAAAATGTAGCTAACGACTGTTTGCTAAACCTGAAGTTTTCATCTCAGCAACTGCAGTCAAGTGCATTATTTGAGATAGTGTTTCTTTGCATAATACATTGCTTAGTTCTCATCCTTAAAACCTTTTTCTAGTAATGTTAAAAACCATACTGATTGAAAAACATAAATAATAAAGCATAAATTAATCTCTGTCTTGCTTGTCAAGGTACTGTTATGTAAGCTAATCAAGCAAACAGGGGTTATGTTTGAATGAACTCTGTCTAAACATTTTACTCATGCTTACAATTCTGAAATGCTGGATTAGCAAACTAGAAAATGTTACAAATCCTTAGTACTGCAACAAGAACTATTTTCCTCTTTTTAGATACTGACTCCAATAAACAGCAGTATTCAAGCAAGTCAACCAGTGAAGCTAAGCTAAGCTAACCTCATTGTTCAACACACCTTCAAACTAACTACACAGAGAGACAGAAAATGTATCCATTTGTGTTTTGTTTTTCTGATCAAGTAAGAAAAACTGCAAAATTCTCCAAAAGCAGTGAGTTAACACCCGCATATAGCAGATGTGCGTGCACACACACACTCTCACATACAGGCTAGGCGCAAAGGAAGATGTGTAGTCCTAACCAGAAGCCTCTGAACCCTGTTGTCTTGGTCGTCATACCAAAATGTTCTGAAGGCAAGCATGGAAATCTGCAAAACATGGCCATGGATGAGACAAGAAGAGGAAGCATGGGCAGAGAGGAGAGAGAAAGAGAGGTAGTAGTGGTTTCCCAAACCATCCTTCTTCACACCTGTCTCCTCCTTCCTCCTCCTCCTCCTCCTTCTCCCTTGCATTAGAAAATGTCTTATGGAGGGTCTAATCCACAGATTCCTACAACTCTGTTTCCCCTCTCTTTTGTGGGTTATTGGCATTACATCATTTCTTGGATAGATGAGTTCATTTCCAGATGTGTGCTGTCATGTGCGCTGAACTCTGAGTTGCTGAGCCTCCCATGTGTTGACTGCTGTATCCCATCATGCCATTGGTGTTGTAGAGATTCATGCCAGCCACGTGCTGAGTCATCTGAAAGCCACAAAGCACAGATTACTCTGTTACTTACAGAACTTTTACCACTTAAAAACAGAAAAAAAATTGATGTAGGTAGCTTATACAATATAAATTCATGCTAACACACCTGAGCAATGTTCCACTGTAGCTGCTGGGCCTGCTGCACTCCATAAACCTGCTGGTGGGGTAATGTGGTCAAACCTCCGACCTGCTGTTGTCCCATCATCCCACTTTGCTGCTGTACCATCATCCCGCTCTGCTGCTGTCCCATAATGCCATTCTGCTGCTGTACCATCATTCCACTTTGCTGCTGTCCCATCATGCCCTGGGTCATCCCCGTCATGTAGGGGTGTGATGAACACCACTAGGCTGAGCCACTAACCCTGGGCACCCATTGCTTGTTCTGCTGTCCCACTGCGCCGCCCGCGAACTCCAATCATGTTGGTTTGCTGAACCCCCATCATGCGCCGCCCGTTGCTGTCCCATCATGTCATCCACGCTGACCAGCCTCCCATTCCACCCTGCCTGGGCTGGCATCAACCCAGACGGGAAAAGGTATCCCATTGGTCTGCGCGTTTCCGCCAAAACAGACAGAAAAGCGCACATGGTTAGCACATACAACAAATAAATAACAATGGCGTCTTTGATGACAACTTAAACTGAACTGATTGATACTTTTATACCAGGAGCAAAGTGTCAGGTAATTTCACAGTTGTAAATGTCTTAGTATTTGGCTTCATTTACATAGATCCAGGAGCAATATTTGAGTTCATTTGCAGCTGTATATCCAAGCTTATTCGATCTTCTTTAGCCCAGTTTTAGTCTCCAACAACTCCTGTTATTATCTGTCTGCAGTTGCTAGATGCTTCACTATGTCCACTAGCTGCTGCTAACTTCCATTCCATCGTTGTTTGTGCTGGGCAGGAAGCAGCAAGTTTTTAGAGCTTTTCGAGGAAATGACTGTCACAATAAAGTGTAAATTGCACTATAAAACCAAAACACAATTTGATAAAAGGGGCAAAAAGGGTTTAACAGATTTGATGGTACTCTAATTGTCATTACAAGCAAACCACCATCATATATACTGATCCATTATCAACACAAAAATATCATAATGGAAGTTTAGGAAAGATGGCAAAAACACCATCTGAGTGACAATTAATCAGTTCTCCTAAGGCGAGCAGCCATACTGCTAGTGTGCACTGAGGTGAAGCGCCACAAGAAGAGTTCCGACAGTTTTTGCGCTTCCTCTGCTGTGCCGGATCCAGGAAGAGACTGAGATTTCAGGCATGGAGGTCACCTGCTCTGAGGCATAGAGCTGGAGACAGGCTGGGGAGTTAGAAAGACACACATGGCAGAGAGAAAGGTTGTCAGGATGCAAGCAAAGGTGACAGAGGCAAATGACAAATACAGGTATAGGGCACACTTACAAAAACTGGGTTCTGGGGAGCATACAGTGCACAGTATTTGTGTGTTTCCATCTCCCACCTGGCTTTAGAGGAGGAGGCAGAGGAAGGTGTTGGCAGAGAGCTGAAGAGATCCAGGGCAGAGTGTGCTGAAAGATTAGATACCACAGGCTCATTACTGTCTGGAACACATCTCCACCATCCGACACTGCAGACCGGAGCAGGGGTATCTAATAGACGGTTGATGGTTATAAACCCATCTACATTTATAACTCCATTCATTTTTCACATCAATTTATCATTCAACCAAACCTCAAATCTTCTTGAACTTAAACTAGATGTTTGTAGCTTGTTGCCTTTATGATGCACATGCTGAACTCCATTAGAATTGAGATAAATTGATAGGTTGGGCGAGAACCCAGTGGAAAGTTTTGCTTTCTGGCTGCTGGCTGTAATGGCTGAAAGGGCACTCATGAAGTGCATTTCAGAATATAACAAATGTTGCTCTTTATATCTGCCCTATATCGTAATAAACAGGCTACTGAATATACTGGTACGATCCATCACACAGTTCCCAGCATTATACTGTAAATGAGCCGCTTGTGTGTGTATGCAGAATGTAGTCCATGAGAATCTGTAACAGACTGGGAATCTGTCTTCGGTTTATCTTTTCGTCACATGCAGACAAAAATAGAGATGATTTATGAAACACATTCCAAATTGACCACTGAATCCGGAAACCTAAAACGACCTTCCTACTCAAGCAAGTTTTCCTCTGGCTCCTGCATATTCATCAGCTTCTCACTGATTGACACCCCCCCACCACCACCACCCTCTCACCTAATGCTGATTCACGAATTGTTAGAAACGTGACAATCTGAGGACAGGATTATATTGTTCTACTCATGCTGTATACTAGCAGGAAAATACAAGGATGCACTCACCAACTTCATCTTCCTCAAACACAACCGGGTTCCTTGGGTATATTGTCGCAGCTCTTTCTTTTCTGCACCGAGAAAACAATTGGCTATTAACTCTCTCTCACACTCTTTTCTTCTCTGATTGATCTGATTGAGAGTTTTATCTGTGTTTGTGTGTGTGTGTGTGTGTGTGTGTGTGTGTGTAAGAGTGTTTGTAGACTCACTCTGAGCATCTGATGTCAATAACCTTATCCATGTACTTCTTCATGCCTGTCCTGATGAAATCTCTGCAGACTGGTCCGTCTCCCAGGGCGCTTGGAAACACTCCAGCAGGTAAGAAAGCCTCATAGAGACGTTTGGCCTTTGCATTTCTACCCTTGAACACACTGGGGACACCAACACAACAAACCAAATCACATCAATAAGCGGGTCAATTG
Source organism: Lates japonicus (assembly GCA_033238685.1). Taxonomy (NCBI): domain Eukaryota; kingdom Metazoa; phylum Chordata; class Actinopteri; family Centropomidae; genus Lates; species Lates japonicus. The sequence goes on from BRZM01000031.1 coordinate 1,249,944, forward strand.
AGGGAAATACAATGTTCACAGTAATAAACTTAATAGTTTTCAGTGATATAAAAAGAAATGACCCTGCTGATAAAACAGTGAACCTTTAATGTATGTAGAGAAAACATGCTGACTGGGAGGATATTATCACATCGGGAGGCATAATGTTGATTTCCTTGCCTATCAGGGGAGCCAGACAGGATGAATACACTAATGAGAAAGCTTCATTTCTCTCCTGTGTGAACGACAAGTATTGGGGTAAAATTACAATGCCAACTTCCTTTTCCTCCTCAATCATGTCCAGTCCTTTATTTGGATACTGTTCGAGCAATCAGCAAAAGTTCTTTTGCTTACCACTGAGATAAAGTTGCTCTGCAGAAATAGGCGCATTGATCCAACAATTGCTCATTTCTGATGTAAGGTTTTGTATTATAATACTAAAAAGTCAAGCTGTTTGCAAATGGAAGCTGTAGTATGCAGCAAACCAAAAGAGTCTATGTGCGCCAGAGTGAGACATGTCAGTAAGGATCATGACTGTTAGAAAGTTTGACAGTCCAGGTCTATTACATGTGTCCAAATCATCCTATATCCCCTTAATATCTGTTTTGCGGAAATTTATCCTGTATGTCGCACATTAACGTGTAGTAACTGTTCCAATCTTGTATCTGTAGTGTGACCTCTGACCTGGACCTGCTCCTGCGTCCACTGATCCAGGTTGACGGACTTGACCTTGGAGATGTGAACCCCGAGGTTTCGATGGATACCAGCGCAGCGGATACAGATAAAAATGCCCAAGTTCCACGATGCCCATCTTGGACCTAGTAAATGAAAAGAGACAGACGAAGGTGAGCTAATACTTAGAGAAGACTGACTTTAGAGGACACCAACAAAATAATTGGGCAGTGGAACTAAACCTGAGAAAATAGGAGAGAAGTGAATCTAGAGCTATAATAGAGAGGTAGAGTAAGTGGAAGGGAGCCAAACTCTTGATTAATTTCAGTCCAATTATAGAGAGACAAGCCTGAAACCTCAATTATGAGTCTGAATTCAGCTGGGAACACATCTAATCCCGTGTAAGTCATGCTGTGTCCTGACACATAATGGGATCCTATTGGAGAGTTAGCCTACATAACTGAGACTGAGAGGAGAGAGGGGAGAAAATCACAAATACACACACACACACACACACACACACACACACACACACACACACACACACAGAGGCAATCACACACACCTTGTTGATACTCAGAGGACATTACCATTTGGTCATGAGACTGTGTGTGTGGGTGCAATGTTATCTGAGTGGGCCATTTTGTCCATCTTACTGCCATATGTATCTTAATGGATGCATCTCAGTGTTGTGTGCCCCATATTCACAGCCTTGCTGTATAGGTTTAAGCTTACTATAGTGTTGTGTTTGCCTCTGTGTATCGTCTGTCTATCTGCAGAGCTGTCGGGATCCTTGCCTGAACAGGCAACTCTAAGGGGGATAAAAACATGCTGGGCTATTTTTCTGTTTAAATTATGCAACCGCCTTCTTCATAGAGAGTACAGTCAGCTTCAAAGAATACTCATGCCCCCATCTCTCCTGCATCCTCTTTTCTTTCTTCTCACCCTCCCTCCTCCTCTTCTCCCTCCATCTCTCCCACCACCCTCCTTCCTTTCACTTGTTGCTGGCTGAACCACTTCTGCCTCTGTTCCACCTCCACCATCTCCGCAGAGTCCTGCTTGCAACCTTACAGCGTTGATGCGCTGTGGCCTTTACAATTCACTAGGTGGAAGAGCAGCTTAATTCCCAATTCTTCTCCCGTCAGCCGAAGTCACTGTGCAATAAGAAAGCCATTCTATGCAAACAAGAGGAAGCTGAGTTTGAGGAAAGACCATGCACCTTCCTTTACGCCAGCTGCGGAAACACTGTCTGGGGTGCAGAGTCAAATAATAGCCCCTTGTCTTGTGCTGCATCCCAACTATGCATTAAAAGTTCATTATTCTATTTGAATTATTACTAGAAATCATTGACTGGGAGGATTATTAATGCTTCCTGTTTGCTTAATTTGCTTTATTTTGAAATTGAAAATGGCAAAACGCAAAAGTCAGTACAGAGAGCAAACCAGTAAATATAAAATACAGGGCCAGAGACAGAGAGAGTATAATTCATCATCCTTGATCAGTCTGCTGCAGAAGGTCATGCCACACACAGAATTACCCTGCAAAATTTCGCTTAACTGCTGCTGTAAACATTGGCATCAGATTAAAGAGAAAGAGAGAGATTGTCAATTGTGTTGAAGTCCCAATGGAATTAGTTTGTCCTCCTCATCTTTATTCTGATGCCTGCCCCAACCTGGCCACCAGCTATCTCTCATTCACCACTGCTGCCTCTCCCCTGTCTGTCCATATCTCTCTCACATGGGTTCAATTCCTCCATTTCTATTACATTCTCCACCCGTACTTCGTTCTCCCATACGCACTTTTTTTTTTTTTTAATATATTGTGCCAACTTTTGTATCTCATTTTAGCTAGCAGTGTGGTTCTAGATGTAATATTGGTCTGTTGGTCCACTGGCTGTAGGATCACTTAATAAGACTGAAATTATATTATCCAGGAAATATGTATCAGATGGACTGTCAGAAATTTTGTTCAGATATTCATGGTTCCCAGGCTTAATTCTGCAAACTGGCAGTGATCCTTTAATTTTCATTTGGTGCCACCATCTGTCTACTTGCAATTCTGACTGAAACGCCTCAACATCCAATAACGATGGATTGCCATGAAATTGGGTACAGACATTCTAAGGATGCAAACAGCCCAAAGATGGTTAATGACATAATAACGGAATTTGTCAGCCTCAGCTGTAATAGAGAATGGCTTAGATCCCACAAGGGTCCATTCTTGGACACCTTGTCTCGGCTATACACTGATGGTTCGTCACTGCATCAGCAATCTCCTGTTACCTTTGCTGACGAGATAAGAATTGTTTTAATTTTCAATGCACATTTGTGGCAAATGAACTGAACTAGATAAATGTATAAATGGTTCAAATTGAACAAACTTTCTTTAAATGTTAAATCAGCTTGATGATATTTAATGCTAAAAACAAAACTAATTATTGTCTTTTCATTGTAAGTAATTCTGTCTCAAGTTTATTTACAAATTGTTGACGAAAGTATCAAGTTAAAAAGCTATTATCATCTGGTTTTCAGAATGCTAACAACCAGTTGGTACTTGTCAATAAAATAAGTAGTTGGATTCATTGGTATTGCGAAGATTTAATAGAATATTACAGTCAGTTTCAGTCATCCATATGAGAGCATAATATCAGACTACATCATTCAGATCTTCCAAGACGGGAGCAACTCACTACAATGCCCAGATTCGAGGATGGAGAAACAGATTTAAAGTGAATCACACCTGCACACTGCACCACAGGAGCCTCTTTTGGGTTCTAATCAATGCAGTGCTTGGAGTAAGAACCCATAATAACAGTATGTCTGTCCAGCAACAGTGCACACTTCCAGGTACTTTGAACAGATTTAGTAGGAGAGTAGGAGGAATAGACATCTAAAAAGGAAGGAAAGATTGAACAAAACAATCTCTACAAATCAGATTCTCTGTGTTACAGGGTTCGTGATTGCAGTGCACATTTCTCCACCGTTGATTTCCTTTTCTTTTCAGAACTAAAAACAACTGCCAAGAACCTCTTTCCAAGGTAATTAAACCACCAGGTCTGACTTATAAATCAATCCTCAGTTTTTATAGGCAAACTACCCAAAGTAAAGGGCTCGCATAGGCGATTGATGAACTTCACCTGGCAAAAACGACTGTGGCTGTGGTTATCAAACATGCAGCTTGAAGCACATCAGGGAGTGAGACAGAGACGTAACAGAGCCAAAACAGAGACACAAACAAGGGCTGGATTTTGTCATCAAATGTATGATCAGCTGTTTGACAGCCTGCTGGGATGTACAGGGGTATGACGAAAGAAGAAGCACAAACAGAGCTCTATAATGAACCTCTGTCACCACTCCACCGCATTTGTATGTGTAACACTTTGTATGGACCTTTACTTATGTAGTCTTTATTCCCAATATTATGGGACATTCCAAATAAATGTTAATTTCAAGGTGCCATATACCACTTATATTAAAGTTTTATCCATTTTTACTATCTATCCCTAACTACTATGAACAATGTATATTTTTATTGACCATTTGTCAGTGTTGTTTTTTAGTTTGAAATGGCTTATCACTTTCATGGCAGTCACTGCTCAATAATTTATATATAATAATTGTTAGTGACTTAGAAACTTGTTTAGCTAAAACCCTCTGGAGAGAATATTTTGTGATTCAGGCCATATGGATACAACTATGGCTATCGTCCACATAAATTGTAATCAACGCTAGTAATCCCTCATAGTGACCGTGGTTGTAGATTGATTTTCATTCTGGTGAACTTAAACAAGAGAGCCTGCTAATCACTTTCAGCATATACACTACAGAAATAAAAGGAAATTATTTGGCTGCCTGAATGTGTAACTCCCAACTTTGGGAGACATTTACTCATCTTAAATATGTAAACAGAACAGGCACCAGTATTGTGCATTTACAAACACAAACACACAGCAGATGAACTTAGCGTCAGATGTGATCTGCCAAACCCTTTGTTATCCATATATAAATGTGGGTGGAGGGAGCGAGCATCAAAAGCCCAGGTGCGAACAACCAACCTGGGTTTCTGGCTGGAAAAGCTTAATTCAGTTGATAAAGGAAGTCTAAGACTGTTACCAATCTTCTGCTTGAGTTAGTTTGATTAAACACTTCGTTCATGGTTTAAAGGTCTGCATAAAGCAATTCCAAGAGGTCTTATGTTTCATTGTGGTACATCATATTCACAATAGAGCCTTGAGTATTTCAAAAAATGCTTTTGTATGGTTCTGGGAATCAGCGCCCAGCAGATGGGAGAGCTATACTGCTCGCCATTTGTTAGAATTAGTTGCCTTTCGCATATTAAAATCAATAAATAGCTGTCACCATTTTAGAAAGGAGGTTACGCGATGTCTAGTGGGAAACTCTTATTAACATCCCAGCATCATGATTATATATAGGTTGCTGCTGATGTGTTTGATAGTATGATGTGGGCCTGATGACATTTTGTCATGTCAAACAAACTAAAAAAAAAAGTAATATTTTATCATCTGGCTTCCCAGAGGGGTGCTTTTGATACACACCTATGATATACATGAGTGTACAAACACATTTGTGCACACACACACACACACACACACACACATGCATGAGCAGGTGATGTCTATTAGCTCATCCCACAAGGATAAACGGGGCCTGCATGCACCCACTTAATCCCACAGAGCCTCAGTCATCAGTGGATCCTTTGCCTCCTACACCACCACCACCAAACAAACACACACTCATGTGTACAGAGCTGCCCTCCTCAAAGTTTCCCCTCACAGCATCTAAACCACTCCAGAAACCCTAGCCACCCAGTGACCCAAATGTCCCAGTCTGAGCTAAAACAGATGGACCCCTATTGATAATTTGTATTTACTACACACCAACCATCTGTGTTAAGCAATGTGCCTGTCATTGAATGACTGTGATGCTGCAGGTGAGTCACTGACGTTGGAATGATTATACATCAAAAGAGATGACAAGGCTGCATCACTGTGAGCTCTAGATTCTTTTCACACATTTTTAGACTTGTTGCTTTTTATGCTTCCATCCTGTAACAGATATTATTGTTTGCACCCTCTGTAGTTAATATGATTGTTGCTGTAATGTTAGACTGTGTTCTTGGGTATTGAGTATTCATTTGTGTACTGCGTATGTTAGCACTTTGCAACTGGTGGAGTGAATACAGATGTTTCAGCAAGTGCTGTTGCCTCCATTGTAAACTGTTCCTGGTATTCTGCACCTCCAGCCAGTGAGTAGTTTCAGGCAAGCACATCTGCTGAGGCAGTGATTAACTCACCTCATTTCAAAGCTGGGGCACAGGACACGGGCACCAGGGATTGCCAGGCTGCCTCTGACTCCACCATCACCACCGCCAAACCCATGTCCTGTTCTGTAAGTTGATTAATGTGTAACTGTAAGTAACTCAACAGTCCACCAGACCTCAGACCTTTCACAGTGGTCAGACTCTAGTTTAAAACCGTCGTACTGATAATGTCGTTGAAGCCACAGCAAACCTGGTACCTTGTGATATCTCCAGAATAACGTATAAACCACACAGAGGGAGGGAGGCTATGGATTGTTGGGCAGCCCTTGCAGGTTGATCCAGGCATGCTGCAACGAGAAGCGTACAGACACAGGCATTATACTGTGTACCACCACCGTGCCACCCTCCGAAACAAAGTGAACTGAACTCTGTGCCAGCCATGACACAAACAGCCACCTGTCATGAAACCCTGTCTCTGATTGGATGAGAGATTAAAGGGTGGAAGGGAGGGAGTTAAAAGGTGGATATGACATCGCTAGGTGATATTCCACGGCAAACTAGACCATACGTAAACAATGGGCACAATGAGTGCAAAAGAGGTTTATGCAAGTGTGTATACACATTAATAATACACATACAACACATAGACGTGTTTCTATAATTGAAGCTTGAGAGCAAGACTACACAACCTGCCTCTACCTGCCTCCCCATCTCTTTATTATTTCTGGCAGCACTGAGGATTTATATAGGAAGCACAAGCAGAGGAAGACAAAAAAGAATGGAAAAGAGAGAGACAGGAAGTTGGGCAGCACAGGCTGTAAACAGCACTCAAAAAGCAGAGATACAGTTTCATTTCTGTGGTACTGATAGAGTAACCATAGATAGGGATTGCCCTGTAGCAACGTTAATGTGTTTTTGTGTGTTTTTTTCATGGGCTGGTGTAAAGCGAATTCTTAGCTCCATACATCTCCCCACTTCCTCTTCTGTTGCCCCAGAGGGAGGAAGGTGATAAACGTGCACTGATCTGTGTCAGAGCAAACAAGATTAAACCAAAACCTCATCACGAGCCATATGGCCAAAAGCCTGACTTGCGAGGAGGAGGGTGTGCACATGTGAGCGTGCACGTGTGCGGTTTTGCAGGAGTGTGTGCTTGTCATCGCATTCACAGAAGAGTAACACTTACACATTTGAGAAAATGTGCTAATCAGGTAGGAGGTAAAGTATCTCTCTTCAGGCAACAACCTACATCACGGTGTCAGCCTATTCATTAGCACAGTTACGTGGAAAAAAGGTGAGAAATGAGAGTGAGAGTCAATCAGTATGGAACCATATATAATTTCATTGTTAAATAATAAACACAGAGCAGAAAATATGGCTTAGGTTGACGTAATAGACCTCTAATATTATAAAATGTCACTTTTACAAAGTATAAGGCTAAAGCTTTAGCATCCTGGTGTGTATGTGGTTGCTATTTTCTCCCTTCAGCCCCTAATCTCATCTGCCGACTAATTCGACCAGTCTGTTGCACGCCGAAGTCACGCCAATCAAAAAAGCAATGCACCGGCATGCTTGACGACTGCATGTGTTTTAAGTGTGTGAAAATAAGAGAAAAGATGAGTTAGAAGCGAGATGTGACGGGTATCAATGAGTCCAATCTTAACAACAAACAAACGTATGTAAATGATTTAAATGTCCTCTCTCTCTAGACATGTCCCTGACCTGGATCAGAAAGGTCAGTTCCATCACAAAAGTAAAAATGCTGCCTTGATATTTGTTTTAAATGCTTTTGTTGACTGTAGTCTGGTCCTTGAACAGCCGCGTCTTTAGATAAGCTGCGAGAGCCTGATCACACTGCTTTTTTGAACTGACTTCTGAACAGTCACAAGTGTGTTTGCCAGAAGTCTAACAACGTCTGCAGTTCTATTTATATTTCATTAAAAGACCATCCAAAGGGCATATGCACTGGAACAAAACCTTGTATTGTAAAACTAAGCATTCACAGTGTCCTGATGACGTCTGCCATTTGAATCCAACCAAGACCTTGACTTCACGTAATCTCAGCAAAGTAACAGTGTACAAACCTTTCCATTGTCTATGTATGTATGTGTTTAAGAGAAGATTTTATGAAACTTAATTTCTTCTGTCGGGGGTTGTCGCCTTTTTGTGTTTTAGCAGCAAAATACAGCAAGAATTTGCCTTGAGAGCAAATTAAGAATCTACCTTAAAATAAGGTAGAAAAAGATGGAGGAGACAATGTTTCTCATGAAATATTTGTGATGCTGCATCAGCACCACAGATCATTTTTACCTGCATTTGGCAGCTAAAGAACCTGAAAGAGATACAGAAATGCAGACCCAGGGATACAAAACAACAGAGAAACAAAGGCACAGATGGAGAGCGAGAAATATAAAGAGTGACACGGAAAGAACACCTGGTTAGTGACATTCATCCAAATGAACAAAAAACACACACACACTGAGTGGGAGCGCTGAGACTAAGGTTAACTCACGTAAGGTCAAAACTATCTGTGTTTGCGCCACCTCTCTCCTGTCTACACATGTTTGTACCAAATATTAGAAGGGTTTTCCCCTGTTATGACACGGCCTGGTTCGTAAATCCAGAGGGGAGCTGCAATAACTTATTGATTTCAAATCTTTCATCTGCTTCAGACATGAATCAGAAGGCAGACATACAGATTAAAGGGGGATTTTAAGCCATGAAGCGACTGAGATGTGAGTGCTTTGTACACTTAGTATTTCCCTGATGCTGTTTGCCTGCCAATTTGTCTGTTTGTTTGTCTATCTTTGCACCAGACAAAGACACAAACACAGATCTGAACCTTTATGCAGAGTCTACCAGAGAATACATCACTCCCACTCCCATCACTCATAAAGTTTTCATAAGGAATCCCGAGGGTGCCCCCCCCCACCCCCCCACCCCGCATGACAGTGTGCAGTGATTTACGTACATTCGGGGCCTTGAGAATTTACGACTGAGGTGGGAGCAGAGCCAGTGACGTGGAAGTATACGCTGAATGACATCTAGCTGCCCTGTTGAGTCATTTCTCTGACCAGGTGTGGCGTCACAAAGCCAATCTCATCAATCTCAATGCCAAGTTACGTCAGAGCAGGCTTGGAATCCAGCATACCCTTGAAAGCCATGCTGCTACATGTACAGATATCATATGGACTGTAGACGCACCAGAAGATGTGGAAAATACATAGGTTTCATACTAAGCACATAAAATATCTAATCAAGATGTATCATGTCTCTAAGAAAGATAATTACTGTGTGTTGACACAGGAGAAGTTATTTACTGACAGCTGAGGTTTGTCTCTGGGGAGCGACGCTGGCTGTGAAGTGGTTTTTGGTGCGTGACAGTTTACCTGCCAGTGTGTGGACCTGTTGTGTAGTAGCACATGCATGTTTTGAGCAAAGATATTATCAACATAGAGACCGCTGATCCTGACAAAAAAAAAAAGAAAAGACAATGACAAAATCAGTTTGTTGAGCCAGTCTTCAACTCTCTGTATTTGTGAGCTAAACAGCAATGTTTACCCACCAGTATGGCCAAAAAAAAAAAAAAAAGGTTCAGCAGATTGATGATGACATAGTCCAAGGCCCTGACTGAGGCTACCAACAGACTGGGGGGCAGGTCAGTAGGTAAAACCGCACTGTATAAAATAATCCTACAATACATGTTAAAACAGTTGCAGAAGCTTACTATTCATCAGCATCCAAAGAAATGAAAAAACAACCATCTCACTAATTTACTCTATTACACAGTAAGTCAGTAATGAGGACTGACATCAGCCCAATACATTGTCATCATAACATTAAGATATTGCAGTGCCTTATTTGTCAAGAGTAGGGCTTTGTGTCCCAGTCTGCACTCAGCCTGCAGGAACAATCTGTTCAGGGTGACTCTCTGTGTCTATCTCTGTGTCTGCTACTCCAGTGGTTTCCAAACTGGGGTTCGGGGGAACCTTAAAGGTCTTCCAACTGTCCCAGTAGTTTGAGTAATTGTCACTGATGGTCACATTTCACCCTCTAATATAGCTGTCCAGTTCTCATTATTAACTAAATCCTTCATATGTGACAGGTATTCCAACCTGGTGATTAGAAATAGACTATTGCTTGAGAGGGAGCGTGGCATGATGTAGCTGCATGCCACGCTCCAGCCTTGTGAGGATGTGGCCCCGTGTCTTGCACCATAGTACAATGTAATTGGCCGAGAGATGATGAATGCAACGCCGCATTTTTCCAGCGTAGTAAATGAGACACAGGCTCGATTCGCGCACTGCTCATTATGCAGGCTGTACTCAATGGACAGACACTGACACAGGACTAAAATCACCTACCTTTTGATTCGCAGTCAGCGCAGAATTTATTCTCCTCCAGCGCCAGTAAAGAGTTGAGGACAGCCTGGTATCTGTCAACGTCTTTCACAGATTTGCCCGTCATCATTGCACTAGTCCACCTCCTCCACAGCCCTTATACAGTCCGCGCCGGCTATTGTTAAATAGCCTCTTAAAAAAAAGCAGTGTGTGTGTGCGGGGGGCGATGCGCTCCGTGTCTCTCTTCTTCCTCCTCGATGTGGAGCACAGCTAGTTTGTTTCACCACGATGGGATGATTGCCTCTCAGCCAACCAGCATGCGGGTTACTCGAGGTGCAAATACCCTAATCAAGACGTAAGGTGGGAGAAAAGACCATGTGATTGCTAAGATTCAGAATCTAATGCTGACTCTGAAGGGCATCTGTAACCTATCACTGTTACTGAGTCCTCCTGCTCTCAGATAGTCCTCTCTCTCTCTCTCTTTCTTTCTCTCTCTCTCTCTCTCTCACACACACACGCACGCACGCACACACACACGGATGCAAACAGTTGGTAGTAAAGTAAAGCTGCCTGAGTGAGAATAGTCACTTTAACTTCTTAAGAAATGACTGAAAGCTGAAATTTGCTGCTTTATAAAGAAATGTAATGTTGTTTGGTTTATCTTACTGTCAATAAAGTATGTATACTGCCATCCTGTGGCCAATCATGAGAAGTATATAGCAAGTAGGTCTCGCTGTGGTCTTCTGTTCCCCTCCAAGACACAGGAGGGCGACATAACAATCTCCCAAGAGTAAAACAGCCGAAGAAACGTTGGTGAGACAGCTGACAGGGGAGCAGCATCAAGTTAGTAAAGATTTACTGATGCAGTACCGGAAATGAGAAGACTTTGCCTTCAAAATAAACTGCCTACTTGTTTATTCAGAAAAATATGGGAAGGCTATACACAGAAACGCGATAACAACAATAGCTGGTTTTTTTATAACCGAACTTGTTTTCTCATTTTGTCACAACTTCTCCTTCAGCTCCGTGCTTTATATTACTCACAAATTTCCCTCAGTACTTCTTTTAGTCTAAAATAGAAGCGGAAGTTAACATAATCTAGTTAGCTTGATGCTGGTGAAAGTGTGTGACTGATCTGGCGATTACGGAAATATCTGCTTAGCCAGAATCAAATAAATAAAGGATTAATATCGAGTCACTACCTGTGTAAGCCTGTAACACTGTCCACAATGTCCAGGCAATCCAACCGAACAACAGACAGCAAGAAGATGGTAGGCGACTCCCGCAGGATTAACATCAGCCGAATCTAGCTAGCCTAGCTAGCAAAATGCTAACCGTGGCCAAATAATGCTAGCTCATTTAACAACAGTTTGTATTATACCTCATTAATTCCTTGTCAGCCATTTATTTTTGTTTAAAAGTGGGGCTAGATATATGACAAACATTTGAAACAGCCGAATAAGTATTGAAGTCATTGTTGAACATCGCTGGTTTGACAGGAATTGTAATTCGTTGTAGCGTACATGCTAAATAGCTACCCTTTGTAGCTGTATATGACGCTTCCTAGTTCACTTTGAGGTAACTTTACAACCATAAGTCGTAGTAAACGATCTTAACATTGTTACAAAAATGCATTTCATTGGGGAAAATAACAAAATATATGACCTGACTAAACCACTGAGTTAAACTAGAATTTCCTGAAAACAGTCCAAGCAATATAAAGTGAAACAGTTAAAAAGCCACAGAGAGGAGTCAGTACCACCTGTCATGACATGGGTCAGTATTGTAGTTTTAATTGTAGACATTTATTTTAGTAGTACTGCTAAATTGGAGTGCAGTAAAGTTTTACAGCTGCAGTAAAGATGCACGCCTTTGTTGTGACACATGATAACACATCAAGTTAACTGATTTAAAGTGTACATAAAGAGTTTTTATTTTTTGGTAAAAGTTACATTTTTTTATTGTGTTAGTGATAGTCAACGTCATTTCAGCACCAGGAGCTGTCCATAGTTTGACCTGTTAAGCCACCTGGAGCAGAAAGTAACTCTGTCTGTTTGCCTGCCTCTCTACACATTAAAGGAGTTGATTATTAGATAGCAAGTTGAGGTATTTCTTTTTACCTGACCCATGGCAACATACAGAGTGTGTTATGACCTTAAGGCAGAGCCTTGCAATTATTTGAACCCCATGTCACCAAGGGCTGCTGGACGCTATTTATGTGTATCATAATTTTACCAAGATGCTGTCTGCTTTGTTCAGTATATCTTTGAGAAAGGCTTGGTGTTGTGCAACGTAAGAAGAAACCAACTACACTGATCTTAAGGCTTCTTTCAGAGTCACTGTCCAGCACAAATAACATGATAATTCTGTTGTTTACGTTTGCAGAACTCTGAACTGTTCACACTGACCTATGGGGCTCTGGTGACCCAGCTTTGTAAAGACTATGAGAATGATGAGGAAGTCAATAAACAACTGGATAAGATGTAAGTATCCCCATCTGCTTTGATTACCTAACTGTAGATGTAGCATGCTAAAACAAATGTACTTCTTGAGTTTAGTAATACATGCTTTAACAATACATCCTTTATCATTTATGCATACAAAATGCTAAATTTGTCACAAGTATCAATTTCAGATATTAAGATTTCCAAAGTAAAAGATTTCATGTATTTATTAATGCACTTCACTTTAATCACTAAGCTGCCAAGCTCGTAGAATTTCTTACCAATACAGTATGCAATAGCATCACAAAATTGATAGTGAGTACACAAACCGAGTGGCTTTTCTTTAATGTGTTAAAGCTTTACTTGTTTAACCAAGAAAGGAGAGGGGATTTTTTGACCTCTTGTGTGTCTCCTTTTAACCCACGGCTTCCCACCCCTCTGACACATTCTACTGCCCTCTGTTCATAATATACTTTGACACAAACTGAGAGATAACACAATGAGGGTTTTTTTTTCCTCACACATCTGTGCCAGAGGTTCGACTTTACTCTTGTAATTTCTCAGAATATATTGGGGCCTTTGAAGAGGAGAACACTGACATCTTGTTTTTAAGACAGAAAAAAGTAATCTTTGGAACGTCGTAACAATGCTCCTTCAAAATAAGATTAAGAAAAAAGGATTGGTTTATAACTCAGAAATTCAAAAAATCCTGTCATGCTGACATAACTTTGGACTGGATGTACTTTGCTTTCCTGGTTGTGCAGCAACCTTAAGCTCTGTGAGATGAGGCTTGTCTTACCTGGCCTTAGAAGGCAGTGAGTCTGCACTGGCAGTTGCCAGCTAACTGGTCAGAGACAGACCATGTTAGGATTGGGATGCATCAGTTGGCTTCAGACTCTGCAGTTAGGATAAGTTGACTTGACCTTCTGATCATAATTATCAGCATTTTCCAAGTGTATGACCCAAAAATTACTTGGAGCATTTGTAACTGTCTTCTACCTTGTTACAGTGCAGTGCAGTGTAGTCTGTGAAGACTGTGAAGAGGCACAATGACTTTATCTCTCTTTCTCTCACTTCTCTCTCTCTCTCTTTCACAGGGGTTATAACATCGGAGTACGTCTCATTGAAGACTTCCTGGCACGCTCCAGCATCGGCAGGTGTCAGGATTTCCGAGAAACAGCCGATGTCATTGCTAAGGTAATTGGAAGGTTCCAGGCCAATCAGAGCGTGACCGTGGATTTCTCCCAAGTTTGAGGGGAGGGAGAAGGAGAGAGAGAGGACAGAAAGGACAGATTAGAGAGAGTGAACTCGATGAAACACCCTAAAAAATGATGAGAGAAAGACGAGAAGCAGCACTCTGCATTTTCCCTAAATTTGAGGCCAAGATCACATTCCTCTTTGCTTTGTGTGATACTTACCTTGATACTGAGAAGGTGAGGATTCACTTACACATGGAATGAAATGTAATCCCATCCCTGAGAATGGTGCTGCATATCCAGTGCTACCCCTTCTCTGCTTTACTGTCTTGAAACACCTACAGCTCTTTTTAATGCGTCTCTCATGAAGTGAGTCAGTAGTCTTGTCATTTACTGAGTCACCTGGCTGATCATATTACTGCTGTGATGTGTTGTATGTCAGTCTTCTTCTCTGTATTTATCCCTGGCCTGGAGACACAGACGGACGCAGGCAGACGATAAAGACTGCTCAAAGGCCTGATTGTGTGCTCAGCGTCTCCAGCTGTTTTCAAGGTGTTGCTGCCGCTTGCTAGAGGGGAGTCAAACCGCAGATGTAACCCCCACACTAGCTCAGGGAACTTGCTCATGGTCATGAAGTGAAGGGTGATGTCTGTGAATGGAGGACCGCTATGGGACAGCAGTGTGACAGGATATCATGTGACCTGTAGCCAAATGGATACTAATTAGTTCATCATTACCATTGGTTTCAGTGTTTTTTTTGTTTGTTTTTTTAAATTTGTGTTTATGTAAGGCCAGACAACCGGTCACAACCATTTCATATATATACATTAGTGCAAATCTGCCCAGAGCCACTTAATATTGTAAGTGATTGGACTGGCGCAGTTGGAATTTTGCCAGCTTCATCAAAATTTGATTTGTCACTGAGGAAGTTTGCCGTCAAAGTGCTGCAGAAGAACAAGATCAACAGACAGACATTACCAAAAAAGCAGGTGTGTATTCCAGTAATACAAACTCAAGACTTCCTACAAAGTAAAACCCTCTAGAAAAGTGAACTGATTATGACTTTTATTGTGAAAAAAATGCAGAAAGAGTTGAATGATAGTCAGCGGATTTGGTCAGTCTGGTTTGACAGTGATTTGCAGGCTCAGTGGACATTAAGAGAGAATCCAAAATAATAAAACCGTTGGAAAATTTGGACGGGACAGAGCAGAACATTGGGCCTGTGTAGCTTGTTCCACCTGTTCCTCCTAAGCCCAAAAATAACATTGTACTCAGAGGACAGATGATTATCAATTATCAATTTAGCATGTGTCTTGAGTAATCAGCAAATGTAATATAATAGACAGTCTGGCAACAGTAATTTTGGCACAGCATCTAGTTTCTTTTGGGGCTTTTTGTTTTGGAGTCATAGGGGTTAGTAGAAAGTAAATCTAAAAATGTATTTTGCCTATTTTTGAGTGATGGGGCATTTCACATTAACTAATATACAGTGAAACATTTCTGTTTTCAATTGAGCAATCCTTCCATGTATTTTCTGTTTTTATCCACCCCTCACTGTGTTGTGTTTTTTTTTTTTTTTTTTTTCTCAGATTGCATTTAAGATGTACCTGGGAATCACTCCCAGCGTGACTAACTGGAGCCCGGCAGGAGATGAATTCTCCCTCATGTTAGAGAATAACCCGTTGGTAGACTTTGTGGAGCTGCCGGATAACCACAGCACACTGATCTACTCCAACCTGCTGTGTGGGGTCCTCAGAGGAGCCCTCGAGATGGTAAAGTCAACACTTCTAGATATTTACACATTGTGAATGTGTTTCGAGAGAATTAAATGAGAATTCAAGGCTTTCCTGCACAATTATTAGTGTTTTTGTGAGTTGCATTGCAACTGATTATGAATCTGTTTCAGGTCCAGATGGCGGTGGATGTGAGGTTTGTCCAGGACACTCTGAGAGGGGACAGTGTTACAGAAATTCGCATGAAGTTCATCAAGAGGATCGAAGAAAATCTCCCAGCAGGAGACGAATAATGGAAATAAAGGGGAAGTTACAGGAACACCTTCACTTACAGACTGAAAGGTTGAACAAACCAAACTCAAAACATCAAGACGAGTGGTACTTCTCAGTAGCTGAAAGACTTTGTATTAACATCATAGCCTGGATCTATCGAGTTAAAAGTTTTAAAGGCATCAATGCTGATATTATAAAAACACTCCTCAACTCCTAGTATCTTCATCTCCTGGTTTTTTTTCTATCTGTATTGTTAGGAGTAGAGCTAGGAGTTAGACGAGACTATTGAGATTCATCCCAACGAGAAGAAACACTTTACACTATTGAAACACAACACAAGATCATAGCATGACGTTGCTAATATTTTATGGATGACATGAGTGATCTGCAGTTCAGTTTGAGTGTTTCTCCCCAATGACAGCCAGTGTCAATGTAGAGGGCTAAGAGAATGCACAGTCACCATCCCACATGGAAAGTCACTTTTTCTTCATTTGACCATAAAACTTCTGTCCTGTTTGTCAAAACATTGATTTGTTTTCATTTGGCCTTGTGTAGGGTCTTACCTTTTTAATTTTTGGTGCAAGGCTGGAAAGCCCTACATTGTTATGTTTTCATGTTTGTCTTGTTTTTTTTTCTTTTTTAATTAAATCACATTCTCTATTGCTGCCAGTTGTCTGGCGTGATAATTTATGTTGATGTGTATGTGAAATAAATGTAACATATTTGATGTGATGCTTTACTCTTGAGTTTGTGAAAGTTTAGAGAGGTAACTGTTCATAACGTGTCTGTTGAGGGACCTGGCACAGTTTCTCACACACACACACACACACACACACACACACACACACACACACACACACTTAGAAAAACAGATGGCCATTCACACACACACACAGACGTACACACGCAAATCATCCCTGGTCTCTGCTTTAGGAGCAAAAATCTGTTCTGGATACTGTGAGAACATTAGCCATGTTTTTCTTATTCCTTTGTCTTTTTTTTTGTCTTAGTGTGTAACAGAACAATAACATTTGTACCAACCTCGAGAGTCTGCTGAAAGCACTTAGAGGATGAGATTGTCAGATAGGGATTTCCTTTTGGGGAAATCAGTCAGCTATTAGCTGCTGGAAACCTTCAGGCTCTAAACATCCTATTTTATAGCTGCTATTACATGAACCCATTTCTGGTTTTACAGTTTTAGTGTTCAGGCACTTGGAAGTTATGTTCTCCAAACAGCCACCAGAGGTTGCTGTGTACATTACGTTCCTGAGCTGTTGGCTGCATTGTTCCCCAGAATGTGGCTCAAGTTATGTACATTTAGCATTTTTTGGCCAAAGATGGATATTGTGGGAGAAATGCATTCCCTTATTTGTGGGAGTAGGAGCCTGAGCTGCCAGAAAACATAAATAAAAGCTTCATTTTCAGATTATGAATATGGAAAGAGCAGACAATTCGCCGTAGTTGAGCAGAGTGGCCGATGCCAATTTGTGGACTCTTGCTTTGATTTGGCTCAAGATTAGACGAACGATGACAACATGCAGTCTTTGTTCTTTATAATCCCGGGGAAGATGTATTAGGATGGGATTTCTTAGTATTATTTACTGTCCTAAGCCTCTGCCCACTTCTGTCTGGGGTAGTGCTCATTTAAAAGGATAAAGAGTGGAAAGTGGAAGCACCGTGAGGGCCGTCAGCGTGCAATAAGCCCGGTGGGCCATTAGGCGAGCTCTCAACACATTACGTGCACATATCTGTGCACCCTGCGGGCCAGTGATGTGGATGTTGGATGGAAAGAGGGTCAGGAAATAGTTTTTGTGCAGAAGCTCAATGTAAATGACTTGGCAGAATTAGAGCCTTGTACCAAGGGGGTGGGGGTGGGGGTGGGGGGGGGGGGGTGATGAACGGACAGCTGGGTTTGTGTATTTGTGAAAACTTGTATCATTCTGCCATATGCTTGCAAGAATTTACCTTGACGTTCATATGCACACAGGCTGTACATGAAGGCCATAGGGAGGATGAATTTATTACCACTGCTGTACTCACAAATAGGTGTTAATACACACTAGAAGGACCTTGTCCAAACACGCAAATAGGCAGTTTTCTCTTTCCCAGCCCTTAACGTTCCACCAGTGTGTCTAGTGAGAGTTTTGTGTTGATTGTTTCCACAGTTTTATCCATTAAAGAAGAAAGTATGAAGACCACAAACTTAACTAACACTCTCTTATGACTTCACTCCTCGTAACCTGTGCATCTGTGATTTCTATTCCCTTTGCGAGGTTGCAGATGTCGCAGAATGAAAACACAAGGAGACAAAGAAAAAAAGTTGTTGTTGAGGCACTTAAGACTTTCCCTCAGCCATGAGGAATTGCTTTGAAGATGCTATTTTTATCTATTGTTTTTTTCCCCCCCTGTACTTTCTCTCTCTTGTTCAAACCACACACGTGCACATGCTCTCTGGGAGATAAACATTTCCCATCACTCATATCACAAGACACGGTTTGTTCAGTTGTTGTCTCCCATCGGCAAAGCATGCTACTTTTATTTTATGTTATTATTATTAATATTATTTATTGCAGCTGACTATATTTTTTAGAAAACTTTATTAGGACAGACCTGGAAAACAAGTAGCAAATGTTACGGGCCCGAGACAACGTGCGCCGATCTGCTTTAAGCCAGCTAAACGTTTCCATGTGGCCTTTATGGGAAACAAATGGTGAAAGGCACGCTGTGACAGTAAAGCCCAGCGCACAGCCTGGTATTGACCTGCGCTTATTGAATACTGCATCCCTTTCTTCTACCTCCACTTCATCCATTTCCACCCAGTGTTTCTCTTAGTTTACCCACTTTATTTTCTCCATCTTCTTCATTGTTTCAGTCACTCCCATCTTTTTCCATTTCCTTGGTAATCTCTTGCCGATGTGCTCAAGGTAAGCCAACGGTCTCTTAATCAAAGAGAGGATGTGTGATAGTTGACCTTTTGCGAATCTCCTCTTGTCTGATGGGAAATGTGCTGTCTCTCAGGTGAGGTAAGGGCTGACTAAAGATGCAGTCACCCAGGATTTCCAGAGGTTTCCGGAGTGTGTGTTTTGCGTCTGGTCAGCGGAAAGAGCAGAGATGACAGCAAGATGGACAGCACTCCTTAAGGAGAGAATGCAATGAGTCAGCAAACAAGTGTGTTCGTAGTTAAAAAAAAAAAGACAGCCTGAGTAATGTTCCCAGGCAGCGAAGCGGTGGGAAGAGGGGGTTGATTTAATGAGCATGTCGCTGGTGTGCACCTGAAAAGATGCTCACATGAAGACAAGACATGATGTTGCATAATCCCCGGGCTCTACACTTGTCTCCTAAACCCTGTGAAAGTGTGATTTTTGCAGTTCGTGGGGATGATTCTCGGGGATTTATGTGCATAAACACCTCAGTAAATAAACGTGGATGTGGTTTTGAGAGGTAATTATGAGTTGATTTGGTATTCAGTCACAGTATGTACCCACTGAAATCTGCTACAGCATCTGCAAGCCATTTGGAATATGAATCATCACCCACTTCCAGACAAACTGTTGAGCACTTCCTATAAATCTAATAACTCATGCTTTGCTCAGCCATTTAGCACGGACTGTACATCCAATAGAAAGTGAGAAGGTTTTTAGGCCTCCCGAGTATGTTTGGGTCATCAGGAGTGTTGGCAGAAAGCGTGAGATGAGAAACAAAACTGGTAAAACACACCTCTCCAAGCTCAAAAATAAAAGCATGGATCAGATCCAGCTAACTCGTACAATAAAATCCTGGATCACCAGTGTCACAAGGGATTCGTGTTAACAAAGAAAACATCTTTTCAGCAGGAAGACATGTCAGGTTGAAATCGGTTCAAAGCTGGGTCTCTTTTCTGTATCAGCAGTGACCTGGCTGCTTCCAGGAGGGTGTCAGTCGGAGTCCTGGACTACACCGAGCCATTTAATGCCTTGTTTTTAGTTTTTCCCTCTTCCCTTTCTTCCAGGCTTTTTGGATGGGAGCTGCTAAGCTGCCTTCACTCTGCTTCCAATTTCCTCCCGCTCTTTCGTTCTTCCTCTTTTCTCCAGGATCTGATGAAGAGGAGTTTTTAGACGTTCCTGATGATACAGGTTTTACCCGTTCCAGATCCTCTTTATCTTTGTGCCTCATTTTCCCACAATACGCTCAACTTTTGTCTTGTTTTTCTCCCTCCTTTCCCTTTTTCTTGACCCCGCAGCCGCTCGAGTTGGAGTTTATGTAACAGCGGCAGAACTTTCCAGCTTGGAACGGCCTCACTTGAAGATGGAGCAAAGAGAATGAGTGGGAGAGAAAGAAAAAAAAAAGTGTCATGTATAATTTTACACTGGCTAGCCTTGAGGGCAAACGGCACCTAACCTTAGACTTCATTATTCCAGGGCCTTTTCCTCCAGATGCACATATGTAAGCATATATTTATATCAGTCTCCCAGGCAGTAACAAATACGTTAATTCCAATTGAAAAGCAGGAATGTGAAAGTCCTGGTTTGCCCTGGACTAAAATCAAACCAGGCTTCCCTCCCAGAGCACAGGGCTGCCTAGAGGCTGCACACCAGCTGCACTGGACGGGATATCTCCGCTCACCACTGCCAAGCATGAACCGACCGTGTGTGTGTGTGTGTGTGTGTGTGTGTCACATTAAAATCTTGGAGTGACAAAACACACACCATACGCTGATTAGAGAGAAGTACTTCTGATGACGCATGCCTCCCAAGCAGGCCATCTATCTAACTTATAAAGCCATGATATCTGAGATAATATCACAGCATAAATCTAGACACCAGCTCTGAGGCTTTAAGTCCTCAGCAAGTCATTTATTATCCGCCCACTACAAGTACCTCTCACACCATTCAGTGTGATTGTAAAGGGTCTGGATGTCCTATTATGGAGGCTAGACATTTCAGGTCTGTGAGTATGACTTTCCATATAAAACACCTCAAGCTGTCACACTGGAAAATGAGACTGGAATATGAAGGGTGAACTGAGATTTATGGCAAATACCCAACGTGAGAGATGTGTGATGGGGCATTAGTAGCTATATTTCCATCCAACTGTTGAGTAAGTTGTATGGAATTTGTGAAATGTTGAAAAAATAAAAAGCTAATTAGGTATGTTTACATTAAAGCGAATATCCTACCAAGTCTGCACACTTGGCTGCAACATAGCAAAAAGAATTCAGTAATATCAGGTAGTTTGCTATTTGTTCATTACACTTGGAAAATCTTGAGCAAATTACAGCCAACATGTCATATGTTTGAATGAATTCAATCTCAGACCACTCCTATGCTGTAGGATTAATGTGGTTCAGTGCAGCCATGTTGCTTCTGCTCCCTCACTTGCAAGCAAGCGAGCTAACAGGTGAGTACAGATACAGATGTATTGCTGTGCTAATTGTTACTGTAAGGCAACAAACAGCCTCAGTTTATTCACTATTTTTTCATCTGTGATGTCAAACACAAATTACTTCCCAGACGGTTCGGTGTTGTGACTATCTGGCTGGCACAGATTGCTAATTTCCTCCGTTTTGCGACAACAGGTTGTCAGATACTTTATAAACGACCTCTCCAGGAAGCTGTTGTTGTGTAATGAAATTTAATTTGAACCACACATGTCAAACCTGTCTATTTATTCACCAAATACATTTTATTTGCCTATCATTGTGCCATTTACTCTTCCACAAAGATTCCTCCACTCATAGCAACAACACTAGCAAACTATTGCCATGCTAACAACTCTGTAAGGCTCGTCTTAGGTACACTGGTCCTTTTAATGATTTTAGCAACATGCTAATTCAACATGCTAATGTCAGGATGCTAACATTCTCACGTGCAAATGTTTAGCATGGGATATTTACTATGGTCACTGTCTGTCGTGTTAGCTAGCTAGCAATTGCTAATTAGCACTGAACACAAAGTACAGCTGTGGAATAATGGAAAAGTCATTAACTTTGGTCACTGGTGCTGGACAGAGTTAAAATTTCACCTGACTGTACAAAATGACAAAAACATCAAGTCAAAATCCGACAGATTAATATCTCCAGGGACCACACTAATGTTAAAACTTTAAACCATCCAATAGCCTAGTTGTTGAGATATTTAAGTCTGGACTAAAGTGATGGTTGGACTGACACTGCCGTCTCTAGGGCCACACCACTAGTGTCGCTGATAAAAATAGTGAATTTGACCTTTCATAATTAACTCATATTTTGCAAAAATAAACTTGTAACTCACCCACTGAAGGCATAATTCTATCATTGCTGCTCTTTAATCTTTGGTCATTGATGATAAGGCCACACAATTGTTCACATTTTCTCTTATCTTCATCAAGTGTAGTGTT
The DNA here is from genome assembly GCA_033238685.1 of Lates japonicus. Classification (NCBI taxonomy): domain Eukaryota; kingdom Metazoa; phylum Chordata; class Actinopteri; family Centropomidae; genus Lates; species Lates japonicus. The sequence goes on from BRZM01000031.1 coordinate 1,272,212, forward strand.
ACTCCATCTCAATATTGCTGGAGTGTGTGGTGATGCGTTTGCTGGACTGTAAAGTCTTCATAGTCTTTCTATTGTTACCAGGTTCAAAACCTCTTGATCACCTGCTGGGCACAGATACAAAGGCCTCCTGGTGATGAAAGATTTATGTAATGGACTGTATTTATCAGACAGGCTAATGTGCAGAGAGCGTACCTCTTCACTGATCCATGATGGAAATCAAAGGTCAAATGAGATTGTAGACACAGTAGATTTAAAATTGTTCGTGAAAGGTGTAGTGCTCACACATCCAGTACAGCAGGGGGGGTTACTCACTGCCTGCCGTGAACGTTCTGTGCTTCCAGGTGCATGATGTTACAAATTGTAGAGTTTTGGGAAACATGCAGCTATAACAAAATGTAACAATAGTATGATTTATGCTAATAATTTGAGCACCCTGTTAGCATGAGAGGATGTTTTTAATAAAGGAAGGGAGTTGCACATCATGTGTATACATGCATGTATTTATTGTCCTTCAAATGCAACACACGCATACATATATTCGGGATGTGTAACATGAGCGTATTCTCAAATGGCAGTGTCCATGCCAAACATGTGTAGCTTAATGTTCAGTTTTTGCCTTTCCCATTCCCTTGCTTGTGTCATTCAGTAATGTGAGCGCTGCGCCAAAAGTTCTTCTTAATTTTTATGGCCTTGAAAATGTGATGTTTGTGTGTGCGTGTGTACATGCTGCACCGTTGAGAATTTATCCCCACACACGCGTACATGTGTGCATCTGCTTCACCTATGTGCCTCCCTGTGAGATTTCGTTACTCATTCAATGCAGAGGTGCTGAAAGCGCTCTCCGCGGGCCTCATAGCGTACGAACCTTTTTCCAATTAGCCAGCCAGGTTGGGCTCAGTGGTGCTTAGATCTACTGTAAATCTGGCGCAGACAAAACACCCACTGGGTCCTGCTCCAAAGGGACAGATAGAGAGAGGGGAAGAGGGAGGAAGCTGTCAAAAGCTGTGTAGCATTTTGTCGGATGGTTTCCGGGCCTCTCATGCTGCAGGTCAGTGTCTGGCTCTTTGTCTGTCAGCGTCCACATCAGTCAGCCAGTTAAAGGACTGTCATATGGTTTGGTTTCATGCAGGAGAAAAAAAAATTAAAAAGCCACACAGATTTTGATCTCTGTGGCCAAGTTACAACCTCACACATGGCCACAAACAGCCCCACACGCAAATAGCAAATCTTTTCTCTCTGGACCGACTAGACCAGAAGCATGCCTCATGTCAGCAGAAAAGTCTCTTGTTTTCAGTAAACAGTGAGTAGCTGATTGTCACCAAGTGAGATTCTCCTTGTGTTTGTTAGTCTTTCCAGCCACTGTCATCTGAGCACACTGTGGTTTATTTTTCACGGTAACTATGAACAATTTTGTTGTTAATATGTTGTGAGACCATGTAATTATTTCCTATTTCCCCTCCTTTAATTCTCTGAAAGTGTTTCTTTGATTCAGAAATTTAACCATAATCAGTTAAACCAAAATTATATTCCAAAGAAACAAAGGAAAGTGAAACATAATCACTGAAAACAATCTGTTTTCAGAAAACCACATTTGGTTTCTTTTGCACTCGGTATGCAGCAGGCACCATGGAGACATTTTCAGTGGACATAAAAGCCAGTGGAGCTGAGTGAATGAAACCTGGATGTCCTCTGAGATGTGCTTTGGAAGACAAAAGCATGACTCGAACTGTGAGAGAGCATCCAACATTCACATTTTTTCTCCTTTACTTTTATCTCTCCTTTTCTGTTTTATCTGCTTCTTGGCAGGTGTGAATGAGTGCAAATAGATGATGCTGTGAGAAAAATGAGGACATTTGTGAAGGCATTTGCCAAGATGAAAGTGATGACACTTTCTTTTAAGAAATATGCTCATCTGGCACAAGTAACCAGTTCACGACTTTGTCCGCACAGCAGTGTATCCACATAATATCCTTATAACACATGATTACCCTTTTTAAAAGTGTCTATAAAGGCTTTTTTATCATTTATACTGCTTAAAATCAGAGAATCAGTTAGTATTTATAAAAAGGTAAGAAACAGTAATATGAAACATTACTAATGCAGGAATTTAGATTATGAAAATACCAGTAGCAGCACAATCTTGACCATTTGTGAAGTCTAACAGCATGGCTCCAGGGATGGCAGTGTTGGCCAGTCGGTTAGTCCACCACTGTGATCCACACAGAAATTTCTATCGGATGGAGTGAAATTTTGTACAGACATGTATGGTCCCCAGAGGATGACTAGAACCTACTTTAATGATTCCCTGACTTTTCTCTCAAACACCACCATGAGGTTGACGTTTGTGATTTTGTATGAGTTGTTTCTACAATTATTTGATGGATTTCCATGACAAATGCAATGTACTTTGTGTTACTAAAACCCTTAACATGTGGTGAGCATAGAGAACATTTTAGCTTCTAAATATCAGAATGTTAGCATTGTCAGTGTAAGCATGTTAGCATGCTGATGTTAGCTTTTAGCTGAATTACACCCTCACTGTGCTGCTGGTGTGACTGTAGACTCTTGCTAAAGTATATTAAAGGACTCTTTAAAATAAAATGTGAACAGTATTGTCTTGTAGCACTAAAAACAGCACACTCTGATTTGTGTTTAAACATCCACTGCTTTTACAGCATTTTCACTGTAGTGCCTGTAAAGACTTCAATTGTTGCACTTATGTCACAGTTATGTCATAATTGGACTTTTTGTCACTTATGTGTCACAAAAAGTTCCTATCACTACAACAACTTTAAATCATAAACTATCTCACAGATGTTGCTGAAGTGCATGTACTGCAATGAGAATTTGATTTTAACGCTAAGTCTACTGTCAACACCTGAGGCCAGAGGCACCAACCATCCCGGTGGCGACACCTCTACCATGAATGCACGATCTACCAGGGTGGACCTGGTTATGGAAACTCAAAGAATGGACTGTTCAGAGACACAGCCCCCCATTCACATCCAGCTCCGGTGCTGCATGGTCTGGTTCAACTTTACAACATGAAGGGGGGGTCTTAAAAACATGCCCTGTCACTACTCAACCTCCAAAAAATGTCACTGATTTGCACACACACACACACACATACACTTGCCACTGGCTCACCAATCTTTGACACATGCCGGGAGGTAGGTGGGGCTGCAGTGTTAGCAGGATATTTATGACATCATGACATCATCAGGCCAGGTGATGGAGTGCTGTGTCATGCTTTGTTTGGTTTTCCAGCGGTAACTGTATTAGCAATAACATCAGCTTTGGGAAAACATGTCAGTGGAGGATATAACTGAGATTGGCACACGACTGTGAGGAGAGGAAAAAAAACATACAATAATAACCCAGGGGGTGAATGTGTTCGGAAGAATTCTGGCGTTGAACTTAAGTGTGTAATTATAACAAGGTGCTGTCAATCACAGTCTCAGCTCTCTCGACCAGTACCCCCTCTCTTCCTTCACACCTCAGTGACCCCTGACCCCCACACACACCCCACAACACTAACAGTGTGCTTCTTGTGACACACGAGGCACCTCTCAACACCTTCATACTCAACATACTGTATGATGGTCACATTGCATGTAATGTAGAGCAAAATACACACACATAAACCTGCAGGTACATTTACTTAAAGGGACTGTGCCAGTAGTTTGGAAATGTTTTAGCCCATTTTTAACATCAGTGTTAACACAAATTACATATAATCAAACATTTAAGTCTATAAACAACAAAAATTACTGTAATTGATTACATCAAACAAGTTTAGTCTTTTTATAAATTACAGCAGTGAATAGGAAACACAGAGCTGCTTCAAAGGTAGAGTAATGTTATTTGTAGCTGATGGGCTGATGGCACACCTAAAACCACTGGTACAGTCCTTAAAGTCTATGAACAGGACTTAACAGGGGGGAGTGAAAAGGCTGCTGGATAGAGTGAAAAATCAAAGGATGAATGGATATCATCATTCACCGCACATTAAAAACAAAACAGAAATGGAGACAGCGAGAATAAACACCAGTGTTTATGGCTACGATGAAACAACAGAATGACTGTAGTCAGTGGTCAGTGGTGCAAGGTGTGGACACTTGAATCAGCAAGGAAAGACTGACAGGCGTAGTGGATGGTTCCATGAAATGTGAGTCATTCATTAGCACCTCTTTATAGAGTTGTGTACCTCATTTTAAAAAAGGTACACTGTATCTAAAAATAGAAGCGAGTAGCATGCTCGGAAAACAGAATCTGACATTTCCATTTTCACATTTTGGGCACTTGTGTAAGCCGCGTGACGTGGTTAAAACTGAAATGATGGTGTAATGTGTTCAAAGACACATCACGCCATTTGTAGACCTGCCCTCGCCAGTGGTGTTCTAAAGGCCAAGCAGGCATGTTGCACCAACCTGCAGCTCCAGGGAAATGCTTAAGTATTTCCATTTCCTGAAAGGGCTCAAATCTATGTATGTCCCCTTTTTGTGTGAATGTATGTGTGCGTACAGTATGTCTGTGCTTGTTAGTGATGTGAAATCATTTAAGATAAAAAAAAATCTTACAACAGCAGCATTTAATGTATGTTTTAGCTAGCTAGCTAACAGACACATGTTGGAACGACAGTGGGATGGTAACAGTGTTTCCTGTCTGATGTTTCTGTTTCAGGGCACCCAGAGACTGAGGCGGGAGGAGTGTCGATGCCTGTCACAGCTGATAGACAAGGTCACCATGGGAAAAGGAAGTGGGATGCACTTGTTTGACCTGTGAAGTGAACGTCGGAAATGTGAATCGTCATCTGGGGCCAACTCAGGCCAGGTCAGTCTGCCTATGTCTTTCATGCCTTACAGCAGCCTCCTGATAAGTGTAGATGAATTTTGATTCCACTGAGAAACTGAGTTGGTGCACAGGGCCTTATGCTCAAAGGTTCACATAAAAGTTAGATTTAATGACAATGAAAAATTTGTGGCACTTGATCAGGAACAAGCTGTTGACCTTGACCTCTTGAAAGGTGTAGGGACAGAGAGTTTCATCCGACAAACACCGTGGTCGAAGGGTGGTTGGGTGTTGAAAACCTCATCCAACCCAAAACAGCTAATGGAGGACCCCACTTAATTGTGCCAACAACAAATGGGGGTCTTGATTAGTTTCTCTTGACAAGCTTTGGTTCAAACATATTTGTCACACAAGCCCCTGCCTCCCAAAACTAATTATGAGGTCAGTGGCGCGAGATAATTGGCTTCTATTATCCTTGTCTGGATGAGTGAGGGCAAACAAAGCTGTCCTGCAGAAGAGGGTTACAGTGGTCATCCCTCTGCCCACATAACCTAAACCACTTTTGAGGTGAAACTGGAGAGGACATCCTATGCTGTGGAAGAACGTGGGATAGCTGGGATTTAGCGGTTAAGATATGAAAGAAGAGACTATGAGAACCATAATTTGGCATGATTATTTAATAGAGGTGTCACACACAGATATGGGTAGAGGAGTCAAGATTTAGTGGATGGATTTAAGAGTTAAATAGATGAGGTTTGGCATGAACCCATGTGTTCGAAAACCCCTATATCCATTAAGTCATTCCTGTGCATGAATTACTGATTAATTTTCCTCTTTTCGATACTTTACTCCATCCTCATCTCCTATTCACTCAACTTCTCCCCTGCATCATTTTCTCTTCATGGTCTTATGGTTTCAAAGTGATAATTCCAATTTACCTTCACAACATAAATCTCTTTCCCTGGTCTTCAACGTGGACTTACCACTGCATAGCAGGCCCAGCCCAAATGCACTTTCCTTCATAAACCTCTCGATCCTATTTCCCAGACTATTTTGCTTGCATATTTCAATCGGCATGGAGCGCAAGTGAAGGGTGGAGGAGGAAGGGGTGAGAGGGAGGTGGGAGAGGGGAGGAATGAAAAACACAAGGAGGTCAGCGAGAGACATTTCTTTCTTTCACACCATGTGTTACTGTAAGATATTCATTTCCTCTGCGATTCCTCTCCCTCCCTCCAGCCCTTTGTTTTTCTTCTCCATCACTGTCAGTGCACACTGGCTGAGGTAGTCCAGGTCGCATCAAGTCCACTGGATCCCGTCTCTATCTTGGATCCATCCCTCCAAATTGGTTTCCCAAATTGTGAACCGTGCAGAGTGCAGCTGTGGTAACCCGAGAGCTTTCTGTTGTAGTTCTGAGCCGCCAAAGCCCATTAAAAATGAGCATGTTTGACTTCTGAGCCTGGTTTTGTGATTGAACTATGGGGACAATCTTATTTATCAAATCGACTCTAGATAGAGATCTGTTGACTTCATGTGAGATTTCAAGTCAGGCTTGGACTGACTGTAAAGCGGCAGCAACAAGACCTGGTAACAGGGCTGTTATTTGCACGCCAGGGAAATGTTAATTTAATTTATTTTATTATTTCATTTATGTCATACAATAATTAATACATTATTTAACACTTAAGGCAAATGGGAAAAACAGAGATTCCCCTCCCTCATCTTTGTCTTATTATTCTTCTCTTTGTCAATGTTTACCCCTGGCCTGTACTGCGTCTCCACTAAGCCTGAAGTTATTATTTAACAGTGCAGTATGGCTCTGAGTTCAGACATTCTCATCATAAAATCATAAAAACACGACTGTGGTTGTACTTCAATATGCAAAGCATTCTGGCACTCTGAGACCGAATATAAGTCATTCCATGTGGAGGGGAGGGTTGCTGAGGCTGGAAGTGTCACATGCTTCTGTTGCAGCTCTCTGGTTCTCATGCACAGTAGCCAAGGATCCTCATTAAATGGTGTGTTTTCATTTAAGTCTCAGTGTGCTGTCGCTAACGCGTTACATCATCGAAACCCATCAAAATAAGGAACAGGATGTTTTTGACATCCATCCTGATCCAAATGGGATTCATCTTTTTACCAGATGTACTGTGATAAGCAAATCGTAAAGACACAGGTGCTCACAAACATTCGCACAGTGGTTTGGTATGCTGACAGGAAGCTGAACTGTCACTCAGGGTAACCTGCATAGCCAGCCCAAATGTGCTTTCCTTCATAAACCTCTCAGGACCATACAACTCTGTACAACTTGTGAATTTTCTTTGGTTGTGGACTTTTTGTGTGGTTGGTGAGGCTCATGTCAGCACCAAACGATCCCACCAGAGCCCTGGAGTTGTCCAAAGAATCTCAATTGTTCAGGCTCCATCAGTAAAACTACTCATTTTCTCAGTCTCATTTTAGAAACATTCAAAAAATGTATTTTTGAGGCTCAGCTTTCAGCCCTTGATGTGTTGTTTTTTTTTTACAGTCAGTCTAAAATGGAACAATTATTTCGCAATCCCACAACTGACCATTCACTAAACCCCTTTCCTAAACAGTGATCAATGTCCAATCTTAGCTCAGCAACAATAAATAGGATCTTCAGGCCTGTTAAGAGTTTGGAGGTGGTGTCTTGTTTTTTAGCCCTTCCAAAACTAAGTGCTTAACAGTGTGTTTATCAGCTCTAATGTAAGCTGAAATCATTAACATGTCTGGCTAACCAGTTTACTACCTACAGCAGTAACAGAACTTTAATTTAAAGGAGAACTTGACAAAATGCCCTGTTCGCAGCTAGCACATTCACTGTGTAGTATTTCAGTGTGTTGAAGCGGTCTTGACAGTTTAAGATAACATTAGTGTCTCATTCGGGTACAAACACAATGGTTAATCCTCATCCTCAAATCTTTTTCTCTTATAATGTGAGAAGAAAAAGTGAAGAAATAATAAAAATGCGAACAAGTGTGTTATGTTCTAAATAAGTCCTGTCTTGTATAATACTAGGACTAGCTGCAACACAAGAATACAGCTGTGCATAGGCAGCTTTATCCTCAGTCTTTTAGCACAGTATCGTGTATGTAGCCATCAAGTGTATAATGAAAAAAAGGAAATGTTAAAAAGGTCAGGTGGAGATGGGAGTTTTACAACCATCCCATTGAACAAATGTTAGATTTATTAGCTAGCGAGTAACAACCCGAAAGAACTGGAAGTCGTTATTTCAGCTGGCAAAATCGAGGGTTGCTGGCTAGAAATGAGAAGATTTTGTAGATTTTTGAGTGGTAAATCTGATACCGTCATCACTGTAAACTGAATATATGTGCAGTTTGGAGAAGCGCAATAGTGAGCAGCACGTCGTTAATCACAACAGAGAATTTGTCATCAGACACAGTGAATACAGTCATGTTTTCAGAGGACATCACCATAGCATTGCTGGGATAATATTTAGCCAGGTGCTGAATGTGGATTGGGAGACGTTTATAGAGCTGAGTGCTTTATGGAATCCATATCCCTCCTTAGTGGGCCCTCTTTGGGATCAGAGAAGTAATACGGAGGCCTGCCTGCAGAGAGAGACAGAACAGAAAGGGAGAAGGGGGAAGATGGAGTGAAGAGGAAAGAGCAGGACACTATGATGGAGAGAGCGGAAAGTAAGAGAATACCAGATATAGACAGAGACAAATACCCCTATGTCCGACAGCGACAGTTAAATCCAATACCCTGCAATGCTGCGAATCAGGCCCTGTGCTCCTGCTATTTTTGAATAATTTGTAAGGGAGATAATCACATTTTGGATGGAAGGAGCTCCACGCCGCAGTGAAGTAGAACTAAAGAGCTCTGCTAAATTCCTGCCTTTGGAATTTGGATTCCTGTGTTTGGAGACATATGCTTTATATACGAGCCTGGACGGGGCCCATACACTGCTTTATTTTCTTAACCAGACACCCACTGGCATGTAACGTAACTGTGGTCAAAAACAGGGAGAGGCTTTAGCAATGTCCAGACCCCACCCCGCCAACCGACGTCCATGCACGGTGCCTCACCCCACGTGCCCAGCTCGCTCACATGCGCCCGTGAAAGTGCGAGAGGCTGAGAGATTCAGGAAGGAGAATAGTAGGATTTGGACCCTACCAGAGGGCCACCTCGGCGGCTAGGGTTACCTCCGCTCATTCTTCCCTCCCCTCTTCCCTCCTTTTTTCCACATGAACAGGAAAACCCTGGCTCTCCCTCCTCTCTGAGCCGTGGTGTGTAACTCTATGTGTCTATGAGAGAGAGGTGGGCCAGGCTGGATCTGCTTGGCCTTGGGAAAACCACATAGTAGAGTGTACCCAGCCTCCAACAAGCTTCCCACAGAGAAACGCACATCAGGGACGTCCATAACCCCCTCATAAAATCTGCACCCCTCTTTCATCTCCACTGTGTCTCTCTTTGTTTCTTTGTGTCTTTCTGCCATTCTTTCTCGTTTTGTTTTTCTTAGGTTTCACCAAGTTTAGCATTCTTTCTTTCCTTCCTTCTTTTTCAAACGTGCAAACATGTCAGTGGTAATTCATGTTGATAGCGGCCTTTTGTCCAAATATTTCCACTGTAACTTTAACCAAGAAATCAATGGTAAATCCTTTTAATCGAGCTGTTTGCTGAGGTGGCCACAAAGTCCTGCTTTCCTTGGCTAGTTGGCAACGACCTGTTTAAACATACGCCCGTTTCTCTGTTTAGAGTGGAGTTTTGGATTTAACCCCTCAGCCCGCCAGTCATCACACCTGATGGGAACAGATAGGCTGAATCTGCTTAAGCTGTCAGTCAGAGTTGGTCTTGGCTGCAAGTGCAGCATGTGTGGGTGGTGTGTATGTGCAGTGGATCCACAGTGTGTCTTTGTTTGTATTGTGCATATGGATTTGTGGGTGCGGTATGAATGCAGGCAGTGTGTAGGTCATCTGGATGTACAGTGATTAGAATGTAAAGTAAATGAAGTGTGTATGAACTGAGTGAGCTGTGAGCACTCTTAAAAACAGATTGATAATGTTTCTTTAAACCCAGCCAACATTAGCGTTAAGAGCTATTTACTTGCCAGTTTACAAGAAATGTTACGAGTTGAGCATCAAACTTCTTTCCTGTATTCACTAAGCGCTGTCTCCTGTGGTGGAAAGCAACAGCAGCGTTTTGCTTCTAGTTCTATCACTTCTTTTCTTCTTCTGAAGTTAGCATGCTAACCAGCTTAACCTGGCCTCTCATCACTTTCTCATAGTGACTTGCTGTAGCGTCCTGAAGAAGTAGTGCTGCTCAGAGGACGTATTCAGAGCACGTATTCTAATCTCTTGTATTGTAAACGCAAAAATGGCTGAAGCTCTTGGCAAGCGACCACCACCCACTCTCCCTGGGTCACCACTTTCGGCAGCAGAGAAAACTCACAAATAGCCTTTTTAAAACATTCTTACGGATGTAAAGCATTACTAATTATTAACTATTATTAATTAAAATTAGCTCTGTCAATTCATTTGTTGATAGTACTACTGATGCTCCGAAATTGTGAATTAAAAAAATTATGACATCACAACAACGCACACACCTTCTTTTGCTCTATTCACACATATGATCCCAATTACAGAATTATATACCCTGGACAGGCTCACTTTCCCCAGTGACTGATGACTGTGGGATTGTAGGGAGTCAAAACTGTAACACTTCACACACACACACACACACACACACACACACACACACACACTGATACTGTGACACACACTAATACAGTAATACCAGTAATTAGGTGTCCACAGCAGGACTTATACATGTTACACTTACATTACTTAAATGCTGTTTGACATAAATCATAACCTGCCCACCTATTCATTCAACCACGCACAACCACAACCACAACCGCTTTTTCGCATACACTCACACATACTCTCTTTCTCTCTCTCTCTCTCTCCCTCACACACACACACACACACACACACACACACACAAACACACACACTGCAGTCTGTTCTCATCTGCAGTCCGTCCCGGCCCACAGATGTTCCCTCTCAGGGTGATCTCCAGGATTTGGGGAGTGTTTTGAAGCGTCGGGCCAATGACGCGCTGCAAAGCCCTAGAGATTTCAGTGGCGGGCCCTAAAAGAGTATTTGCCCTACCTGCTGAAGTCCTCAGAGATGCAGAGCTGGTGCTGACCATAGTATCTGAAGGGGCACAAATGAGCCTGTATGTGTGCATATGGGTGGAAAGACACATGGATTTTACTCATTGGAAATATGTGTAGCACAGCAGTCCCGTGAGCTTTCATTCCTGAAGTCTGCAGACCTTTTTTATGTACAGATTACATATTGGCAGCCGACCTCTTACACACATGTTTTCTATTCCCTAATTGGAGAGACTCTACATTGACCCTATTTACATCTTTTTCCCCCTAATAGCTGATATATTTTGTAGATTTTGTCTCTCAAATGTAAGGGCCAAGGAGGAATGTTCTCAATAAAAACCTGAAAAACCATTTGTATACAAATGTGTGCCTCAAATGTTTGTTTTGGTCTGCTGCACACTTTGAACTTTTTTTCATATTTAAATGTTTTTATGATAATTTCCTGACCAATGAGCATGACATAGGGCAGGCTTGTCCTTTATTATACCCTGGAATAGTAACAGGCAGTTCACTGTTATTTGTCATGCTTGCCCTGAGGGTGTTGGATGAAAACATTTAACCAGGCAAAATTCGCACCATATTACCATTTTGTTTTTTCTGACATCATGTCTACACAACCAAATGGTTTCCCTTTGATGAATACCACACATAAGAAGAATGAAATGATAAGAAAAACCATAAAACAAGTCCAGACTCAACACACTGTCATAAACATTTCACTAAATTGGATTCTGAAGGAAAATCTGTGAACGATTTTACAATTTATTGCAAGACAGATTTTTATCAATTTTTGGTTACTATAAAGTATTTCATAGGCATTGCATAACAGGCAGTATGTCACAATCGTACTTTGTCAACAAGACTAAGAGTCTCCAGCCACGCTAGTGGCTGTGAGACGCCACACTGAAGCACAGCAGTGCTTTGAGCTAAATGTTATCATGCTATTATGGTACCGCTGAACATGGTAACTTGCTCACATATAGCAAGTATTATTTAGTTTTAGTATATGTTAGCATGCTAACATTAGCTAATCAGAAATAAACAGAAAGTACAGAAGAGGTTGATGGGAATGTTATTTTGCAGATATTTGATCATAAACCAAAGTATTGCAAAAAATTAAAAATTGGATTTGATGATAGCTTTAGAGGAAACATTACAGGATCACCAAAATCATAACAATTCAGCCTGAGTGGAACAATAAAGTCTGTACCAAATTTCATGGCAAACCATCCAATAGTTTTTGAGAAATTTCACCGCAACCTCAAATAATCTCAACAGTGTTTGGGCTTCATACAATGGGAATCATGAAGGTCTGTAACAAATTTTGTACCAGTCCATTTGTAGATGTTCAGATATTTCACTGGATAAGTGACAGCTTAGATCTGCTGGTGACACTAGATGAAAAGTCAGGGGCTCATCAAAGTAAGTAGGCTTCACTCTCTGGGGATGATGAATGTGTGTGAATAATTTCAGACAATACATAATTGCTGTGGTATTTAAGTTTGAAAGACAAAGTGGAACACCAGTCAACAAAACAACATTGCTATCCATGCAGCCATGTCGCTATCATGTCTTAAAGTAAACAAACAATAAGGACAACAGTGGTAACAAGAATTACACTGGCCCTTAGTACCATCATGTGTTTTGTTTAAATATATCCTCTGACTTTCCATTTATCCCCTGCTGTATGCAACATTGACTCCCATGATGGATGGTGATATAAAAAAGCCATGTTTAGTGTCATTGTGATTCTGCTGTATGGTAAAATCATTTCTGCTCTGACTGCATGATTTGATTTTATTCAGAGGCAAGCAGCACATGCTTGTATGCAGTCCCACTTTGGGGTTGCAGAGCCTGTGGTCAATTTGGCCGCCTTCCCTTCTGAATTGAATGGTGAATACAGTGGACATTAATAATTTGATCATTCCCACCATTACCATGGGAAGGCAACAAGAAGTGGTTGGTGTCCAACTGTGGCTGTGGGTTCACAGAGCCAAACTGACGCTGTAGGGCCTATTCCAGACCTTGATTATACACTGCAAGCTCCCTAAAAGGAGCAAAGTATCAAGGCAGATAATAGTACTTACACACCAGAAACATGTAAGAGTTTTCTCACAGCTGAAAGAAATAGAATATCTTTAGGTTTCCATTTGGATTCAAAGCAAGGCCATCATACAACTGAGAGGACCAGGGGCATTTTGTTGCCCCGAGTCTTGAGGTTTCGCAATTTTTGTTATGTAACTCTTTCTGATTCAGCAGTGCTCGTTGCCGATGAAGAATGTACACAACTAAAAGAGAGCTGGATCTGTACCGAGGTTTCAATATGTTTCCATTTTGATCCTCAGAACCCACTCTGGAAACACACGGCCCCAGCCAAGACCATTTTTGAAACAAGCGCATATGAGTGAATGTTACAACTTACAAACACGTTTTCCTTTTTGTAACATACAGAATGGAAAAGGAAAGAGCACAGTACTGAGGGGCTTACTGCTAATGACTGTCTTTAAATAGATCAACTCATAGGAGGGTCAGGCTTTGCTGTCATGAAAACAACACTGCTGGCCGTCAGACTACTGGACCCTTTTCCCAGTTTTCTTTTTTTGGTTGTGATGTACACAAAAATCCCTTCTGGGGTTCATCCATGTTGACATCACAACGTGAATGAGGCCATTTTTCTTTGCATTTCTGAGATGGATGTTTGAGTTATTACAGTTTCTAACAGCTCATAGTGAAACTGAAATTATCTTTACTAGTTTTATACAAGATTATCAGTTCACTTCATGGTCAGGACACTGACACATTGGTCTATGATTTAGTAAAGCGTTCAAATACAGCCATGTGATATTTAGAGTTTATGAAACATCTACATCAATATTGATTGTTCAAGGACTAATCACTCAATATATATGAGCTCTATTCCCCAATTCTACCAAATGCCTTTGTTTCTGTGGTTCTGAAATTTTCCACTGAGTCGACATAGAGCGTAACCATCTCTTCAGGCCATGGTGTGTGTGCGCCTGTGCACTTTTAAAGGATGAGGATGGGATTCATTGAGGTTTGAAATGGGAAACAGACTAGCAGAGACTCTTCCAGGGGTGATTATATCTGTGGGATAGTGGGGTCCATCCAAATGTGTGTGGTGTCTTTGTCTCTGCCTGGCTCCCTAATGCCCCTCAGGGTTGCAGAGCTGCTTGGGGTTGAAGGGTCCTGCCTTATACCCTGTGTCTCTCAGACTCAGCCATAAGCATCTTCCGTTAAACTGACATTTTTCCATGGAAGGACTGGTATTCTGGCATGTTCACGATCAGACCCATTATTTACAAGAGCAGATTATTTGTATTTTACTATGCCAAAGTAAACAGATAAAATACCAAGAAGCACTCCAACAGCAATCCTGACTTTAGGATAGAGGGTATCTTAGCAAAATATAACAAAGGAGATGATAAGGATGTTATCTGGGAATATGACACTAAATATTGTGTATCTGTTGTGACAACTGTGTCGCTAAGGGTGTGAGTTTCTCGGCATGTCCTTTACTCTGACACACGTTAGTCAAAACCCCCTCTCTGTTTGTCCACATGATGCTAGTGGTCCTTTCTCTGGATGCCGGTTCCCCCTTTTTGCTTGGAGTTGAGTGGAATTTTTTGTTTTGTTTTCTCGCAGATCAGAAACAGGCCCCGTAATAGTCCGCATACACCCTGGCCTCTATTAGGAACAAATTCAGAGACTACTTCGCTTTGATTGCTTCAAGATGAGAATTTGTGCATAGTCTCTGTTACCTGTTTATCAGCGGTGCATTAAGACCGCAGAAACAAAAACATGGAGCGCTTGGGCAGGAAGAGGTGTGCCTGAGCCGTTACTCTTTTTGAAGTTACAAAAACCATGAAAGCAACCTTTCCGTTGCCTAATTGACTTGACTTGATTACCCATGATTATATGTTGAAACAATGAATAATTTCACGTTGTTTTCCGTATACTGTTTGCAAATGACAGCTGGATTTTCCAAACAGTTTATTTAAAGTCAGATGTATGCTGACCTTGTGCAATACAACGGGGAAATGAATGACCGATGGGGGAGTAAACAAGTTTTGTTTGAGCGTGTAAATGTTGTTGGTGGGAGATGCTTCCCCACAGGAAACAAACATCCCCTCTCTTTAGAGCACTGGATGATGATGTTGTGTTTAATAAATGAACCTGTGCGCTGTTTGTGCACTGTTGTACCGCGCCACCATTGGGGCAGAACGCTTATGCCCCCTCAAATATCTCCAGCCACACACTGCAAATTTTCTTGGATCAACACACAAGCTTCTCCTTTTAGGATGTTCATGGCATTGAGTCGTAATCTAAACTGCATGTCGGAGTCTTGGTTCCATTCGCTACCATCCTCATTCCTTTTCTCTTTCATTCCAACTTCCTCTCACTCTCTCTTCCTGACCCTGCAGCTGTTTGGGGGAATATTTCCTTTGTTTCTTTCTTTCTCTATTTAAGTGTCTTAATATATTACCTGGTTGAAGAGGGTATGGGATGCTTATCTCTTACCCTCTGAACCTTTACCTTGTATAAAATCTCCCTCTTCATCTCCAATGGCAAGCAAAGGTGTGTATGTGAATATGTGCACGTGTTTATGTTGTGCACTCCATCCATCCACTCTATTTCAGCACATCTGCGCCGCAGCTGAACGCTCCTTCGGGCAACGTCTGCACTGTTTGGTTTTCAACATCTTGTATGTGTGTGTCTGTAAGGATGTGTGTGTGTTTATGTATGCTCTATAAGATAAGACGACCCAGAACAGGATAAGTGATTTGGAAAAAGGACAGATGGATGTCTTTTATGTCTCGGCATGTGCACTTGTGCTTTAATCATAATCACAGTGTGTGTATATCTTGCATGCATATATGGAGAATACAGGTGCATGTCACTCCTTTATGAACCCAGTCACCCTTACCTCCATACAGCTTCCATACCTTCCCAAGGCCCCGCAGGGTTAATATTATATTAGGTAACCAAGCACAGCCAATATAGGAGAAATGTGCATTGCAGACATTGCAGTCTCCTTTATTTTTAGCTTGAGAATCAGACCAAAGTCCACAGACAGCGGCGACGACTCATACACACCGCAGCCTTAAGACTCTCATGCAAGCTTCGAGTCTTTGGCAGGCAGCAGGGCCTGTGTGAGCCGAGCCAGGTGATTGTCTTTTTGCTTGTGTATTTTTTCTGTATTCAGGTATAAATATTTATTATATGGAGAAACAGAACAGAAGAGGCTGTTTGTGTTCACTACCTCAGCCCCCAGATGATTTTCTTTATTCATGTGTTATGGATTTTGCTGGATAATTCGGATTTGTTAACATAACTTAAAAATCATAGTAGCAGTACAGAACATGGGGGCTTTGGTTTATGTTTGTCTCATATGAAATTGTGAAAAATGTGGTAACTTTTGGGCTGATTTGGGATTCAGTTTCTAAAAATTGGCCGGCTCAGGCAAACACACAAGTGCCTTGTTCGTTATGGTCATTGTGGATGTTCAGACTTCCTGGCTCAACTATTGAAATGTTTTGCACATCAACCACCAATGCGTGATTTTCTGTGATTTGTCTCAATTTTCACACTTTTGTGTTGACTTGTGAGTAAATGTCTCAATTTCCTGGCATCATTTCACTGCTTACAGCCCAAAGTGGACAAACAAAACAAAGCTGCACCAAGTATACACATTTGTATGGGAGAATGTTTTCAACATTTTTAGGAAAGTTTGCCTTCATCCAAAGTATACCGAGGCTTTCTCAGGGTAATCTAATGCAGTTGTTTTCATGTCTGACTTAAATCACCTGATATTAAAGTCAAACTGAAATCAGGAATTCATTTTTCATCAGTATACGGTGTATCTTATTAGGACAAACTTGTAATTACCAATATTAGAAATTCATTTTCTTCACACTAAAAATCACATTGGGTTAAAAATCAAACCAGTGTGAGGTCAATACAGTACTGAGACCATACTGGGTTAACGTTACCCAGTACCAATGGGTTATTGTGACTCAGTGTTGGTGGTATTTATATATTACCATGGAGTCACTAGATCAGCACAATCCATTGTCTTGGGTGGTTTCTACCAAGGGGCACTGGGAAAAGTTAACCCATTACTGCATCAGTGCTATATTGACCCAATTTTAACCCAGTGATTTTTAGTGCGTTTCTGCAGTAATAGCGCCCCCTACATTAGTGCATAGATTTAGAGTTACTGGTGATGGGATTGGTGAAAACTCTGTGTGCACTAAAACAATTTGCAATATCACTTCACTTTCAAAGGCCGGTTGACCAGAGTAGGCTGATGTTGTTAGCTGCTGTTCAGCCCAATCCCTGATTTTAGTATGCTGTTCCACAACTCTGTATGTTTCTCTGTACCATGTTTTAATTACAGGCTAATGTTGTGCTGACTTCACATGACTACTTGTTGCTGTGAGTTTTGACAATTTGGTCATTTGTCATCACCACAACTGAACCCATGAAAGAGAGACAGTTAACGTTAGCTAGGCACCCTCCTTTGCATAATGTGGGACAGGCACAACACTGAGAATGTAAGAGCTGCCAATGCCTCAGCGGATGGTGAAGCAACGTAAACGTCTAGTGATACATCTAGTTAATCAGTGCTAACTTTAGCAAGTTTAGCTATTTAGCCTCTGGTTTCAGAGTGGAGGCTAGCTAGCCTAGTTTGCTTGTTTTCACTTTCTGAGTGGAATATAAACTTAATGGCATGGTGAGTCCTTCCAAATGTTGATGACATTTTAAATTGCTAATGGTATGTAACCAGCACTATGTCTGTTAGATAAGGAAGGAAATAACATCTTGTATCAATATTTATCATCGACAGCGTCCAAAAATGGTTTTATCGTCTTTTAAGATTTGGAAAATAAGCACTGCACTGTTATTATTTCTTGACAAAAAAGTTCAAGAATTCAAATTTCAGTTTGACTCTAACAAATAAGCTTCCTCAAGTTAGTGTGAAAGACTGTGCCACAGAGCAAGATGCCAAACTGAGTTAGAATTAAGTTTAAAACTCAGTTAGGGTTTTGTACATGCAGAGCATTTATTACCAAGTACACACTGGGCACATGTTTTTGATCTGCAGTGCTGTGCAACTTGTCTTGTTTCTAACATGTCATGTGGACTGTTATTCCTCAATCTAGCATTTCTTGCTCCCGTGGCAAAACAAACTGTGAAGCGATGGATGTGAATGAAACAATGATAGAGGAACAAGAGACAGAGCTGAAGGGAAAAAACAGTGAATTTCCTTACACTTTCTGCACATGATTCCGGGTGATTAATGGGCAGGGAGCACAGTGATTTGGTGTAATGGAGGTGGTAGGGATTGCTGCTATATACATCCAAATTGAGATTAATGGAGAGGACTTTATGTGCTTTGCTGAAAAGGTGCCCTGCACTACCTCATAGGGTGGGTGAGCTGCTTGCCAAGATTATATATGAAATTAAGTCATGTGAATATGTGTAAAAGCTGCATTTCAAACTATAATGTGAGCCCCACCAAAAAATCCATCCATGAATGCTTCTCACAACTGAATTATTTTCACCAAGCTCTCTTATATTCACATTTGTTCAAATATATTTACTTTTAACTATATGGAATATTTCCAAAAGGCCTTGTGGCCTTTTCACATTTACTTGAGTAATTTGAATTACTTTGACTCCCACTTTGGTCCATTTTTCAGATTTATCCTCAGCTCTAACTTAAACATGTACAGAATTTCTAAATGGCCTGTTTCACAGATTAATTTCTGTTCATTTTTCTCTTATCAAACATGTATTTGTTTAATCTTTTAAAAACTTTGGGAAGCTGATGATGGATGAATGAAATGATTGACCTCCAAGGCAGACATACACACACGCTGCAGATTTTCCTTATCACTGTCTGCATTTGTGTTGATAATATGCCGCTGGGATCAAGAAATACACCACTAAACTCCAGAATCAATCAGACCAAAATTTATGACACAGTGAGTTTACTCTTGTCGTATCAGCCAGTCCCAGGTGTCAGGCAATGAATGTCACAGTATCACACACATACATGCGCGAACACAAAACTTTCAACACAGCAAGTGGTCATAACATGGGAATGCAAAACCAAACGAAAAGAGGAATTCTGGGAACAAAAGGGAAAACAAGCCAACAAAGCAATAAACTGTAAATCAAGAGTGTGCTGTGACCACTGGATGATGGATGCTGGCTGCAGTGTTTGTGTTTACTGGGGTATCGAATGCTGTTTATGAGCACAGGGGTTACCATGGGAGCAGACAAGACCATCCGGGGGTCGTGTGACGGAGGCCCGGGGCACTCTGTCATCACCAAGTGGAGCGCTCTGCTTTGATTTCCTTTATTAGCTCCCTCATGTTTGCCTCTGTGTGTGCGTGTGCGTCAGGGTCGATTCACTTCACGGGTGCTTGCGTCCTCGATGATTAATTTAACAGTGGAATGTTATCCATAAAAGTTGAGTGACATGTTAGAGAGCGTTGGTAAAGTTTTTTAGTCGCAGCACTCTGGTTTCTTGGACAGGCTTTCTGCCTTTAATCACACATCTAGTGTGTGACAGAGCGCAGAGCAGGCCATTCATGACACATAATGTAGAAACACATATACTGCTCACTGTGGTTAGTACAGTACATGGGCCGAAGTCTTTAACAAGCTCAGTATTGCCGTTGTGGCGTTAGTGCCTCTGTGTTGCTTGGTGCAGGCTAAAGGGTGAATCAGAATTTCGAACACTGGACTGGTATTAATTCATTTCAGTGGAGTCGCCCCAAAATTTGCATGCTATTCTGCAGAGTTCAACCTTTGTGAGTTTGGACATGCAAAAATACTCATGACCTATTTCAAACCTTCCTCACAATCCTGACCTTTATGGAAAATGGAAAGTACAAAACAAAAGAAACTGTTGTATCAGTTGTGTTGCACCATCCAACCTACAAAGCACAATTCAAGCTTTAGCACCTACTTTCTGTGGGTAAGGCTCTTACACTGACAAAATAGTTGAGTTTGATCTTGAAAGGGGTGACAGTGAATGTTCTTGTGAAATGCATCCCTGTTCTTTTTCTTCTTTTTTTTTAACATACGTGACAATATTGCTGTGAAAGTTCAGCTCAATCTGAGACTCCAAAGATGTGTAAAAACACAGGTCATGAAAGCGTACTGATTGTGTTCCAGACACTCTTTGGGCCTGTCATTAAAAAAGCTTCAGCTTGTAGCTCAAAGCGATGTTACAGTCACGCAGCACAAAATTCGAAGCTTTAAGTGATTTTGCAACACACTCGCAACAAAGCTGCAGAAAACCTTACTGAAAGATTTTAACAACAGTGGCAGTAAAACCCTCAGTTTCCAAATGTTTTTACAGTCAACATTCATGGTCTTCACCATGAAGTATGTCAATTACATCATTCAAAAATGCACATTCCTCTGTCATTGGCTGAGGCCTCGGCTAACTGCCAAATAGGAGGACACCAAAAAAATGTGATTTATCATCAGACTAATATGGGGGATATGTTCAGGCCACAGAGTCAATTCAATTCAGACACTAACTGAGAGTATTTATCTACTGTATCTGTCAATCACTTGGCAATGCCAAAAGAATCACTGAACACGAGAGCTGGCAAACATGTTAGCAACTATTAAGAAGTCTAAACATATTTTCTACAGTTACAGCAATGGAAAAAATTAAAATCTGACACCACAGTTATGTAGTTTACTTAATTGGTTTAGGAGTGGCTAGCCACACGAGCAACACTATTTTCCAAGATTATGAATTATGGTGATGAATGAAAGCAGAACATCTTTTACATTATTTGCCCTATTCTTTATTTCTGTTTTCTTCCACGTGTTAATATTTTTACTTTCTGTCTCTCTAATAAGGTTTGCCAGTTAGCAAATTTGAAACTAGAGTACAAACTAGACTATGACTCTTTGGCTCCACCTGTTGAGTTATAACCAATCAGCTCACTTTTGCCTTCAGAGCAGCTTTGACTCTGAGATATTTGTATAACTAAATGTCCAGTCTGCTGTTTACGCCTGAACGCAGACAGGATGTTATGATAGGCCCACTTTCACAAACAGGAAGCATTTTAACCCAAGCGACAGCGCAGTTTGCTGTATTTTGATTATGATTTGTTTAGATCTCAGCAACCCCCCCGCCCATCAGTATTGTATGCAAATACCTGATTTATTTTGATAGACTTGCTTGCTCCTCAAAGTGATGAAACGTGGATACTGGATCCATTTAATGTGGTGAAAGCTTTTGTTTTTTAACTTTCCTTATCAGATGATGTTTGGGTTTTTCTAGTTGATACTGAATATGGGAAGGTCATTGTTTTGCCGTGTCAGTCAAGCCAACAAGGGTTGAAATGAACACCACTGGCTGTGGTTTTATTTTGAAAAAACATGTATGTGAAATATGATATTAGAATGACATTTTCATATGAGAATGTTAGCTGTGAAAAGCAATCCTTGAAAACTATTTGTGCCTATAAAATCCAGAAGATCACATGCAAAAAGATTTTGTATATGTACGGTGCATTTAATCAAACATTATATTGCTCCCTCTTCCTACGTGTTAGTACAGTTTTATATGGGACTCCCTAATCCCTTGAATTTATGCTATTGCACCCATGCATTTTGTGCATGTTTGTGTTTCTACTCTGCTTTGCACCATTGCAGTGAAAATAATTTCCTCAGATTGTCTTCATCACACAGTGAAAGCAGGAAGCAGGAAGTGCTTGTTGCCATGGCGCAGCGTGAATGTTATGCTCTGACAAACACTGCCCAGTGACACTTGGCAAGGAGCGTTGTTACCATCTGGACCGCCCTGCGAATGTGCAGACGCGTGTGCGTGTGTCCGCATCTGTGCGAGTTTTTCCTGCCTCCTTAATGCGTCGCTTCCTCCATCTATTTGTCTTCTCACAGACGGGCGGCTGACTTTGCACAGGGGGCTCACGGGAGATAAGCTTCAGAGGTCACAGAGCACTCATAAAGTACTCCCCTCGTTGGGGAGCCCGTTGTCAAATCTCTCTAGGCCTCTACATTACTGAATATCAGTCCAGCAAGTGACAAAAAGTAGATTAATGTGGGACAAATGGCAAGAATAAATAAAACGCGTCTCAATTCAGGCTTGTAAAAGCATAATCACTGATGCCAAATCAGTAGGGTCTCAACTTGAAGACTGTCAGGAGAGATCTGCGATCTACAGCATTACTCAGCTGGAGCTGGGAGGAGGGAACAGTTACAGCCGCCCTAGGGAAGACGGATTAAGTGTGGGCCCTGACCCCTGCCTCCCTCTCTCCCAGGAACCCCCAGCTCTTTATCCCTGGAAGTCACCCCTGACAGAGGCCCTATTTGTCCAATTCACATTTGCTCTTTGTCAAAAACGAAAAAGAATGATAGGCTGAAGGACAGGACAGAGTGCGTGTGTGTTATGTAACAGCACCTTGATATCTACACCCACGAGACTGCACAAAGTGGTAGTCCTGTTCAAGAGCACATGCAGCGGACTGTCAAAAAGTGCCTTTGATTGCACTAAGGCTGGCTAGTGTCATGTACCCCGGTGTGGGTATATGTGAGGTCGACAGTCTTAACCACCCACTGGGGAGCAGAGACTTTATAACCGACCTGTAATCACCTGTCACCCCACAATCCTCTAACTGCCTCTGAGGTCACATGAGCATGTGTGTGGTTTGTAGTCTGAGAAAAGAGGCAGACAGACACATGGGAAGAGAGAAATACTTCAGCTCATTTATCATCTTAGTTACAAGACAAATGCATGGAGAGAATTAGTATTAACTTGTAATTTCTTGCTAGACATCCGAGTGCAAAGTAAGTGAGAGTCTCTAAAAGCATTTGGAATGTATAACAAATGTTTCGGGCGCCGTTTTTCAGTGTTTTTACATTCCAGACATACAGTGATGAGGGTCATTTGTCTTATGTGGTCATTTGTGTGAGTGCCTGAGTGTGTGTGTGCCTGTGCAAATGAGCGTGGGCGGAAACAAAGCGATTTTGGCCAGTGGATTAGGTATAAATGGGTGCACTGTGAAAGACGGGAAAAACAAAGTGAAGATAGATAAAGTGAGAGGGTGGAGTGAGGTGGAGAAAATTAAAGGAAAATAAATGGGAGGGTAGAGAGGCAAGGAGAAGTGGAGGAGCGGAATAGGGTGGAAAATAGGGGAAAAAAATAAGGAGGGCAGGAGGGAGGGCTGAGGGCCTGAGGGAGTGGCAGCGAGGGTCGTTTGAGTTGGAGCGAGAGGAGAAGGGGCTTTGGGAGGGGAAAGGGAGAGAGGGACACTGTGAAATGTTGAAAAACCTCACAATTGATGGTGTTTGATTTCCACAGTAATTACCATTCCTCTGGCTCTGTGCATTCCCAATCTGGGCCTATCTTATATCCACGCCACATTCCACAAATGATTAGCTGGCCCACTGCTTCTCCCTGCTGCCCACGGACCGAGTCTGCGAGAAAGACAGGGAGAGGTTGAGTTCAGATGTTCCTCGGTGCAACAAAAACAGAGAAAAAGTTGCACAAATACCTTTAAAGCTCAGCAGCCATTATACAAAAAAAATGCCTGTGACAGAAAGGTGTAGGACTGTTCCTAACTGCATTACCGTGGGGTATGTAAGATCCTTGCCCTTATGTTGAGAAAAAGAAAGAACGAAATAGGGGAAAAGGAAAGACAGAAAGAGAACACGAGAGCTGTCGTGCCAAACTTATTCACACACGGCTCCAACAGCAGCCATGCTTAGCTGTGTGAAAAGAACTGGCTCCAGTCGTTTAGAAAACGTCCACTTCGCTTTTCTCTGTTGATAATTCTTCACCAGAGCAGAGTTGGTGTTCGAGGCCAAAGTACATGCAGCCCATCACAACTAACTGCTGCTGGATCATCGGTTCAGGCCTCTCCTGGTTTACTGTATGTGTTTGTGTGTGTTTGTGTATACAAGTATCAGCATATCTTCTCATGTCTGCTTGGGGTGTTTGTGTGCCTGTGTAATGTGTTTGTGTGTGCAACTGCATAATACAGAGTTAGTGTATGAGAGATTTAATGCTGCCACACGCAGAGGAGCAGACTGTAGATCAGCGGGCCCCCAGACTCCGAAGCACCTGGAGGTCTCGGGGCCCAGCCACTATCCCATCAGCCCTGTCATCAATCACTGTCCAGTTACTCAGCAGGGGGTTTCACTGTATGTCCCTGAAGCCTGCAGAGCAATAAAGTCGCCATCATATTTTCCAATATTACACAGGGCAGCTTGAGAACAGGCCCATACTGTAAGCATCTGTACACTGAGCAGAGTGAGACTGTAAAATAGTCATACACACACATATGCAGACTTGCATGGATATATCAACAAGGCGCAAACGGGATGACCTTCTCGGATAGCAATGTTCTACACCCAGGGGTGATTCTGCATCGTTGCAGTCTAGACAGAACACCCTGAGGTTCCCTGTTCTGTTACTTATTTTCTCTGCTGGTCTCACTGACTGTCTCCTGAGGACTGTGGATTGAATTGTTATCTAATATAACCACCATGGCTGTGTTGAAGGGTGTTTATTTGCTTATTTATTTATTGACTTCTCCTGTGTCTTGGACTGTGGGTCCCTTCTAAGTGGGTGGCAAGCACGTCGGCCAACTGTGCTTTCATTACCGAGAAGTTTTGTAGATCCTTCTGTTCTGTTCTGCACTATTGTCCTGCTGCAGTGTGAGCAGCAGTGACACAATGTACACCTTTTTAATTCACATATCATTATAGTATTACCTTGTTCTTCTTGTCAGAGCTGTTGTGAGGCAGCATATTATGCTGTAAAAACAATTTCAGCTGCCTGAATAAGCCTTAATTAGTTTGTAACTACTGTTGTAGTTCTTTTAATGGTCTCGAATTGTACTGTCTCATCGCAATACAACGTGAATGTCTGTGAATGACAGAGTGAATGATGAAGTTATACCACTGGTTGGCTGGCCAAGTATAAGAGTTTCCTCATTGGTTGTTGCTCTTTCAAAATGAATTGGTACTGTTTCTATTATATCATAAGGGGGTGTTTACAGCAATTTAGCACCTTTGTTACTAGATTTACCAACTTTTCAGACCCCTTAAAGGACCAGTGTGTAGGTTTTAGTGGCATCTAGTGGTGAGAATGCAGATTGCAACCACCACAACAACTAGTCTTTCAAGTGAAAAAGGTCGATAGTTTGCCAGTAACCACTCTCTCCTTTCTTCCTCTTTATTTTCTTCGTGTTCTTCGTCTTCTGTATACAAGCTGCGGAGTCGACATAAAAATGTGAAAGGGTGGTGGTTCGGTTTTTTCCATTCTGGGTTCATGTACAAACATAGCAACATGGCAGACTCTGTGGAAGAGGACCTGCTCCCTTTCTAGATATAAATGACTCACTCTAAGTGATTGAGAACACACTGCTGCTGACCAGTGAGAAGCTACTGGTCTATTCATATAATTTCTGATCCATATCCATATTTTCATCAAGTTTGATGTTAATGTTTTGAACTAACATCGCACATCGAGTTGGATAGTAGTTGCTACAGTCGCCGTAGTATTTCAGCTCACAATTTTACGGTGTTATTCAGTATTGTTCTTTGCCTAAACTGAAGAAATCATTGTGGTAGGAAAATATTTTGGGTTGTTTGTCCTTGAAAGAGAAGCCATGTGAATTTCTTCATTAAATAACAATGGAAACACATTTCATGAATAAGTAATGACACACCATTTATAGCAAAGTGTTTCCTGATGCAGCTAAGTTCTTTTTAGTGTTTCTATTTTCCTTGCCAGTTGAAGCACACCTAACTCACATTACATTGTTTTGTTACATGTTTATGTAAGATTGCCTGCACAGCTAGATGGAAACATGATTATAGATTACTTGTACCCCGAATCTTTAAACATTTCTGCAGTGGCTTTTGTGTTGTTGATAATTTCTGACCGAAAAAATGATCAAACATGTTTATTTTGCTTAAAAGAATCACACAATAGGACGTTCTCCAATATGTTTAAACAGGCCCAGTTAAACCCATAGCTGTGGATTCCTGTGTAAATGGGAAATGACGGATGAAAGAGATGGGGTTGCTGCCGTTGGAGAACTTTCGGGCAGATTATCAACATTTCTTCTCCCTGAGACGTTGAATATTTGGAGAAGTGACAGTTGTGTATTTGGGTAAGGATGAGAAAATTCGTTTAAGCCAAAATAGAGGAGGGAAAATGGAAGTGAGAAAACAAACAGTGAATTCGGTTGCACACTTCAGTTGTGCAATGATTGCAAATATGAAATACATTTTCCCCCTCTCTGTCGTTCAAGGACAAGCTCGCGTTTTCCCTCTGCCTTCTCTTTCTTTTATCCCTCTTTTATAATCTTTGCTTCAACCCCACAAAGCAAGTTTTTTTCCACCTCCTCTCCGGGGAGCTCAGATAAATATTTAGTATTTCCCTGTTCCAAGCTGGTGTCCCACTGTATCACATGCTTTTTTTTTCCGCAAGTGGTCACAGGTGTGTAGCTACGCTCACAGCTTTAGAAATGTTTTTCCTCCACTAGGTTTGATCGATATATCCGGAAGAAGCTCGGAGCGATGCCACGGTCTGGGATTGCACAGGATTTTGGAATTACCCGCTGATGGGTTGCAAAGGGTCTGGTGAAACACTCCTCAGCAACAGGCTTTGATCAGGCATGCTGGGAGAGGACAGGAGCGGCACTGACCATATATATTTTGACTGGCCCAAGTGAAAAAAAGGCTGGGAAAGAGTGTTAGAACGGGCACAGCAAAGGAGAAAGTGTAAAACTGAATTTGTCAGACATTTTGGTTTCATACTGTCAGGGTCTTTATTTTTTAAGTTTTGGCCATCATTCCTGTCCATATTCATTCAACATTTTACTAAGTTAACTGCTGGGATCTAGAAAATGGAAGACCATCAGTAAAATTATTATCTAAACTCTAATCTCTGTAAACATTCATCACTGTTTACAGACTGAAATCTGCACACCCATAGTTTTCCTGTACAATGATGGATTATTACCAACATTGTGGGTGTGCGAGGTTTTAGTTTTAACTCCAAATACAGTTTAAATAATGGCTAAAGTGTTGTGTTTATGACTTAATGTTTCCTACCCTGTCAGATTTAATTGTAGTGATGTCTTCTTGTTTCCAGTTTGCAGCAGTTTCTTCGGTGAGGTCACTATTGACCAAAACTACGTAAATACAGCCCAGATTGTAATAAACAATATTTTTCCCTCACACAAATCACTAATAAACTATTTTCTCTCTTACCCCTAGTGGTAGCCACCCATTGAGATAGTTTTGATATCATTTGCCAAAGTTTTGAGCTATTCACCACAAACCAGGACTGTCATGGACTGAGCAGAGACACAGGACATAGATTTTTCGATCACAGAAAAGAAATGGCAAAGCAAAAGTGATTATTGACTAAGTCAGGCCTTAAAAGAGGTCAACCTAACAAAATATAACTCTAAATACAGCAAGCTGAACTGATACAGAACTTAGTGACTTAAACTGACCTAAACAAACATCTAACTGAGGTCATCAGAGATAACACTGATCTAACTAAATGACACAAGAGGGGGACATATATAGTGGATTGCTGAACCATTTAACTGACATGAGGGGTGGACAACACGCTATAACTAAATTAACTATACATAAACACTAAGCTGAAAGTTTTGTGTGTGTTTAGTGTTACTTGCAAAATACTGCTGACAAAGTTCCATTCATCTCCATTGTACTGAAACAGCAGCAGAACCGTCAGAGGCGGGTGTCTCAGACATGAGCACAACAAACTAAAATTACATCCACAGCTAGATACCACTACTTTGTACTTTGGGTGACCTGAACCTTTATGTGGTGTATAATCATAAATATTCCATTGCACAATTGCATACAATATCTGGAAATGTTTTTTGGAAGAGTAGGGAGGTGCAAGGACAGGTGGAAGAGTTGTGAGTTGTCAAAACTAAAACTAGTAAAGAACACTGTTATTGTGAGACCAACACATTTCGACTTGTGGATTTAAAGGTGCTATATGTACGCTTTTGTTATCGCTACATAGTCTGTGGCATTAACAGCTGTTTATTTACCAAGACCTTCCGCCATAGTTGTGTTTACAAGACAAGAGGTTAGAATATTATGGGCAGCACTACTTCATCCTCTCATTTTGGACTGCAGGCAGATTGAACACAATCGCAAAGTGATATTATGAGACGGGACAGGGGAAGCTGGTTAGCTGAAACACATTCTCATTCTCTTGTCTGCGAGTTGTGTTTTTTGGTCTTAACATTTGGTTGATAAAGTCTACAAATTTAGTGAAAGAGTAACTGTGTAACTGTAGTTGAAAAGCAGGTGAGTTCACTGAGACGCTCTGTGTCCTCACAAACATGGAAACACATTGGCTAAAATCCTCAGTCTCAGTCTGTGTCACTCCCAGCATGCAGTAGTAGTTTCATTAAGGAAACTGAAATGACATTATTGCGGTGATAAGCTGTGTATGGCTCTCAGGACAGTTTCGTCATGGAAGCAAGACAACACTGAAGCAACAACCTCTCTCTTCTAGTTAAAAACTACTTGACAGCAGCCAAATCAATGCTGATGAATGATTATGTTTATATCATCAAGCAAACACTGCATTCTTCTGTCTCTCTTTCCACTCATCTTTTCATGTGCCATCGCACATGCACCTCATAATCCTATCTTTTACAAAAACTATCCATCATAGCCTTTCAGGTTTCTTTCCTCCATTCTGAACTATGGCAAAAATGTGTCTGCGTGTTCCCTTTTTAGGAATTGGAAGGAATGTTCCCGTCATTCTCTCTCTTGTCTGTTTTTTTCCACCATCTTTCATTTACAAAAGAATCAGTGGTGATGAGGTGCATGTCTAGACTTCTGTGCAGAGATAGTAGTCAAAATAAATCCAGGGGAGATGTACTGGACTAGATGAAGTGGAAAAGGTACCCCACTGATTGACCATGAATTGCTCTGTTGTGAAAGGAATGGGCAGCGAGGCGGCTGGAATATTCGGCATTATTGAGAGACTTCATGGGATTCTGGGACAATAAGATAATCCCCCAAGCCACAATTCATCTGTTTTATTTTTCTCTGGCATATAATGTCATCATCCAAACTGGACTTGTCATCCCTCCATGAATGGACTGGTTAAGCAATGGTGTGTGATGGATTTATTCGGGGTTTGCAATTTAAAAAATGCAGAAAAGGGGAGAACAAAGTGTCAGAGAAAGAGGACATAAAGATGAAAAGGAAACTCGCGTGTGCTATCTGTTCGTTTATTTAGCCCAGAGAGACAGAAAGGGAAAGCTGTCCAGGGAGCAATGTGTGTATTTGTTTTAACTGCCAGGTCAAATCCAGGGCAAGGGTCATATGTATTTTAGTAGCCCCAAGCTGTTCTCACTGAAGTGGGAGAAGTGGAGAAAGATTTGAACGGGGTGGAAATAATGTTTGACCTACAGCTATCAATCAGGGACTCTCGTAGGTAATCCAGAGGACATCGAGATGGCGAAAGGGGGGCGTGAGTCTGAGTGTACACGTGAAAATGAAGGAGAAAAAAAATTCAGTTTCCACACTTTAAATGTTGAATGGACTCTCTGTTCTGCAGTTTTATAAATAAAGATATGATGTTCTCCCATGCACTGACATACTGTACATACTGCAGCTGCCCCTTCTATCTGAGTTACATTAGGTGTAATCCTCCACTGTGCTTCAAGCAAGATGCTATCAATGGCAACAAAATTCCAGTCTCACCCCCTGCACTCTCCGATCCAATCTTAGCAATTCCTCCACATGTTCAGCATTCTTCGCCCACACTGGCATACCTCATGAAACTTGTCCCTTTGACACAAACAGTGAGGGGAAAAGCCAAAGAGCGGTCACCCAAAGCTGGGAACAATGAGCGTGATATTCAACAGAAGCACGGTGTCTGGATATTACAGCATAATGGTGTGTTAAAACACAGGTTATACGAGACCCCTGATGCACAGGCTCAGACTTACGAGCCACAGACCTCAAATAAAAAGTATAAAAATATAGACATTGTTTCAAAATGATCTAATGCCTAGCATGTAATTTTCTGCCTCTGAGTAGGCAGGTATTTGCCATAGAGTGGTTCACAGCTTATATTAGCTAGACGGGCCTATAAAATGTGGCCGAAGGTGTATTATACCCCCTGAGTGGATACACCTGGCTGGGCATTTGCATGTGTGCATGCCAGAGTGTGTGTGTTTGTGTGTGCATAGTACAGTTAATGTGCTTTTGATTTTTTTTTTCTTTTCTTTTCCCATTTTGCCTGCGTTTGAGCTGCTGGTTGTGCAGCTAAGTCAAGACATGGTGTCAGTTTAGTCTCAGTTTTGACATTTTGACATTAAAACTAATCACCTCTCACTGGGACCAGGCTTCCAGCCACACTTCATTAAAAGGGCATTAAAGCAATAGCTAGTCAAAACTCTACTGAAGTTCACAGGGCACAGCCGTTTTATGTCTGTAGTTTAAACTTAACCTTTTCAGTAGAGCAATTTTTGATGGTCTGAGAAGATAGGAACTCTTTTTTTTTATAGCTACTATTACATGAAATTGTAACACCCCCAAGTTGTGTCCAGAGATCTTTGTTGCATATCATTCATATCCCATTTCTCTCTTCCTTCCATGATCTGAGAGATTTTGTTCCTAAACTGAATATTGGTATTAATGAGTAAACCAGCCAAGCCTTCAGGAAAAGCAGGCTGTGCTGCAATTTTGGCCCAGTGACCACAGTAGAAAGAAATACATGTAACACAATAAGGAACATTTTCATAAACACAAAATTAGTCTGACAAAAACTCAGGGTCCACTCACTAGATTACTTCAGGAGGCTTCAGCCCCATCTCATGTCGTTTATCAGAGTTTGCTCAGTTGTCATGGAGATGGTTTCATTTGTAGGTTTAGTTTAGTTGAACTTGAACTTGAACTAGAGTCAGGTGCAACTTTTTTGCCAGAATATCCTGTATTTTCTGCACACAGTACCATTGTCTGTCCAGATTTAAAGCATCAGTGTGATATTTTCCTGCTATTCATATATCGGGAAAGTCAAGCTGGATCAACGAGAAAAGGACTTTTATGCTTTATGGGCTGAAGACATTTGAAGAACTTTTTTGGTGTATGCACTGGGTAAGCTTTTATGGTCTTGGTACATGGTATCATGCACTGGATTAACAGAGGTGGCCAGAGGTTCACTTTAGCTCAGGTAAACAGTCCTTTAAATGACCTTTCAACTTTTAACTCCAAAGGCCTTTTGTCAATCCAAACTCTTTCCTGCCTCCTTCAGATATTCATCTTCTTATCTGTTGCTGAGTTTGAGGTGGTGATATGTGTGTCAGTAAAATCTGACATGCTTGGAAATGTTTTCTCCTGCTTTCCCAAGAGCTGCAGTTTGATGAGCTTCCAGCCCCGTCTCATGTTCTGAGGGAATGATACAGTGCAATGGCGAATGTTTTCAGTCAGCGTTGGCCTTTTGCAGCGACCTGACAAGCATTTAAATAAGAATAGGATTGGGAATTTTCCTTTTGGACTCTGATTTTTAAATGCAATTTGCAGATATTTTGTTGCTCCCCTTTTGTCATGAAAGACATATACGGAAAGGGTAAAGAGGATGTATGATGAGAATCCCATTTTCCTTTATTGGGACTTGGCTATGGAGGGATCAACAAAAGCTGCTGTTTGAAACTTGCATTTCGTCGAGTTCAAGTCAGTTGCTGGCTGCTCAGAACAAGATCAACTGTCTTTCTCGGAAGTCACACATATGATTTCTATTTTCTTCTGAGAAAGGGAACTCGCCCAGCACACAGAATAACACCTACAGCAATGCGTCTTTGGCACCCAGACTGTTTCCTGTTTTAAATTGATGATATGGCTTTTTCTCACCTCTCACAGTGTGGTTTTTATCCCTGAGAAGATATGAATAGATGGAAGCAGAGGAGAAAGCCCCCCACAACAAAGAACTGACCAGAAACTGCGGGCTTCTAACTCATATTATGGTGTCGAGTGTCCTCTCGGTGGCTTTTGATCAGGGGCATTAGATTATACTTTTAGCTCCTCTCTTTGCAAATTCCAGTTGTGTGACACCAGCTGTGGTGTCTCCTTTAATTTTTCCACACACACTGACACACACACACACTCCGTCTCAAAAACACTTCAAACATCAGCAGATATTTGCACACGTTCGGCTTTGTATTTCAACAGTTAAGTGTTTCTTTTGTCCGTTTTACTGCTAATCAGAACTGACGCATAAATCAGGCAAAGAGGAAAATCTCGCCACATTGGTGTTAAATGCTGCACCACTCCTGCAGCACGTGCACCTTTGCTGGCTCCGTCCAAATAAACTCAAACCTACAGGCCACCTTTTCGGCACATCTTTGACATGAACACTTGACATCTCCTTTGTGAGTTGACCTCCTGGGAACCCATGAAACACCTGGAGCATTCCACAGAAACTATGTGTACACAGAAGACATGAAGAAGGTATGAAGGTAACGGTTGAAGCTGCAGCTGCATGCTGTTTCTCCTACAGTGCAGTTCCTCATGTTCCACCCACTTTGTCTTCTCTCATGTAACAGTACACCAATCCCACTAATAAGCTGGCTGAAGACGGCATGATGGGATTGAAACTGCTTGAGAAAAATCAGTTCTGATGCAGCATTAACTTGAGAGGGGAAGTCAACATGACACTTTGTATATTGATTCATATGTCACGTATACGTGTGCGCCTCTGGCTGAACGTCCTTGTGTGATTCATTCATCTTTTATGGCCTCTCAGTTGTGTGCTTTCTGTGTTTTATGTGTTCTTTTGCATGTAGCTGAGCTCTAATTTATGCATGTCTCAGTCTTCGTGTGTGGTCTCCCCAAAGCGCTACATGTGGCCATGGTTAAAAGTGGATTATTTCAATTGTTCAAAAAATCAGAAAATATCTTCACCCCCTCCCCACCCTCCCTCTCCTTGTCACCTCTGCAGAAAACAAATGGAGTCTAATGGCATTCTTTGCATTCTTGGTGCGCGGAGCTGCTGTTTCCGTATTTCACGGATCTGAATGGTGTGGCCCAGGCAGTCTGGAATTCCTGGCTGGGAGATCAGAGGCCTTGATTTATCAGGATGTACTCTCTGTAAGGTGTGTGCACGGTCAGGGAAACTCGGATACATGCACCTGCTCACATACAATGTAGAAAAGATCTTTTGCACAAGTGTGAACTGGAGCAAAGCCTCTGTCACTGATTCATGAGGTGTCAAAAACAGGGTTCAGTGTGGTTAGCATTTGGTAAGATTTGTGGTTAAAGAAGTGGCAGCGCATGTGAGACATTTTATGTCTGGATGTGCACTCTGTGCTAGGGGGCACCTATGCAAACAGGGCGAGTGGAATTATGAAGAATCTGTTTTCATGCATTGCCAGTAGGTGTGTTAAGGCCTAGTAATAACTGTGGCAAATCACAACAGCTCTCCTCATTTAATTTAAAGCTGTGTCTTTTCTTGCCAGTAGAGCTGTTGCCCCAGTAACCCAGTGTTATTGGATGAGGATACATGTTGGGGACTGAAGGTTGTCAGGGATTTTAGTGATATGAAGAGAGAAATGAAATTGCAGTTCAGTTCATTCACTTGAATGGGACCCACAACACAATGCAATGTCAGTCATGTGAACGCTGCATTTCTAATTCTTACCAGACTGAATAATTGCCGCCTTGATAAGTTTCAGAGATGTAAAATTCCTCCTCTTAATATTATAAACCGGTGTGCAGTGTTTTGGCGTCCAATAAACCTTCAAACCATGGATCTGTTACTCAGACTGAACTTTCTAGATTGTATTTCATGTCTCAGCAGTACCTAAAACAACACACTCCCACTAACGCAGCTCCTTGCATTTTCTTAACGCAGGGCTGAATAAACTTCATACATGGTGATGGAGAGACATGAACCTGTCAATAGTCTTTAGTCTCCTTCTAAGCTTTATGGTCTAAGCAGTCCCTCCATTCCTGCAGTGAAGCATCTAGCCATGTGAAGTTTTCATGCCTTGCTCTCTGTCAACCTAGCACTGTTTTTCCTCATGTTACACTTAGACCTTTGTGGATTTACAGGAGGATTTTGTTCAGGCCTAAACATTGGTCCACCCAAAAATACTCTACATGAGCCAATCAGTGTGGTCAGCTCACACAGTCTGCATTAAGGCACATTGCCAAATATGTTACAAAATACTGATAAAAATAATCATGACTTACAGGTTTTGACTGGCCTCATTACTTTCTACTATAGTTCCATTCACAAACATACTATATACGCAAAGTAATGATATGTGATTTTAGTTGATTATTTCTGCCACATGCTGTTAATTTGAGTTAAGTGGTTCCAGAAGCATGCTCGCTGGTTTACACTCTATAACACATTACATTGGAAATTAAGCTCTGACAGAGAGGTCATGAATAAAATTAAGAGATGAGTGAATTGGAGATAGAAGCAGTAGCTCTTTGTTTTTTTTTAACAACTTACCAGTGCAACCAAACCCGATTTGCACCCAGCCACTCTGATGTCAAAACCACTTAATTGAAGAAAAGCTTTCAGTATTGTTTTGACAGTTTTCTGAAGAGGGCATGTCAGTTATTAGAAAGCTTTCTCTGCAGTGGCAGTGTCA
The DNA here is from genome assembly GCA_033238685.1 of Lates japonicus. Taxonomy (NCBI): domain Eukaryota; kingdom Metazoa; phylum Chordata; class Actinopteri; family Centropomidae; genus Lates; species Lates japonicus. The sequence continues at coordinate 1,306,871 of BRZM01000031.1, forward strand.
ATGTCAAACCATACATTAAGACCAGGCAAACTTGGATGTGTGTCCCTACAAGGCGAATATAGTCAACACAGTTATGATGCTGGGGGCAAAATTAATCACCAAGTTTTCCGTACAGGAAGCCCTCTCATTCATAGAAGTCATGAGGTAAATGTTGAAAAGGTTCTGGCTGGTTATTTTGGGAAAGAACAAGCTCTTAACCTTTGAGGATTGACGTAGAAGAAAATGATGAGGGTAGCAACTGCGCACTTTGCCGAGCTGTTATTTTGAAAAACAGTAACATTCGGGTGAAGTGGCTCGAGCGGAGTCATAAGTGGTATTCTGCAAAATTAGCTTGTGTTTGCTCTTAATGTCAACGACATTTTTAACCGTTTAACACGTTCCCTATTTGACAGTTTCATCATAGCAAGTATAGTTTTTCCCCCTCCAGAGTGGAGGCGATGTGGGAGTGCTGAGTCATGGCTTCGAGGTGGCTGAAACTCTGTAAAAATCAGTTGTTCACCTGTGGTACCCGGGTCCCGCGCCCAGCAATCACAACCAGCTGTCCATATGCCTGAAAACACACAGTAAGCCACAAAACTTTGTTAAAATAAAGAGTGAACCTGCTTTAAAAGCCCCAGATGTATAGCTGCCTGCTGTTTTTGTTGAGGACCAGAGCCACTCCTGAAACACCTGCAGCTTTCAGGAGAGAGTGCTCCTCTGAGACCTTGTAGTGTGCACTTACTGTAGATTGTGCTTTTTGCAGGTTTTCTTGGCTGTAAAGAAAAAATAAATCATTGCTTCTGATCTTATTATTATTGTATGAAATGTATGAAAAATGTCAAAATGGCAAGATTTTCTGGTGACAGGTTGAGGTACCAATCTTAAAATTTTAATTGTTTTTATTCATGCAATTTAATTGAAGTTGAATACTGCTTCATGTTGGAGAAAAGCATACATTCTCATTAAATTCTCATAACAGTTTTGGTCCTTTGACCAAATGCTTTCCGGTCTCACTGCGCTCAAACGTAGCTTGTCTTCCCAGCAACCTCAAGGCCAGCACCGACAACACCATGAAAATAATGTCTTACCTGGATGCACAAACTAAGAAGCCACCTCATGGCAGTGTGCATCTTCATCATCAACTTATTTTTTCCCATCAAGTAACTTGGAATTAGGGCTGAACGATTTTGGGAAAAAATCTAATTGCGATTTTTCTGACAGATATTGCGATTGTGATTTGATTTGCAATATAATTTTGAAAGTCAAGCTTCAGTCCAGGGTACACTATATTCATGTAAAACATGCGATTAAAACTCAATGGGATTTGTCCCGGTAGAAAACACAAAATATAACTACAAACCTAACTTAATGTTAGCTAGCTCATTTTGTCTCATTTTCCCTTCTTTCTCTCTCTCCTTCTCGGCTCAACTGGGTATTTTGCAACTCAGCCCTACTTGAAATCAACATGAATTTCCTATCTTTACATTCACATTAAGTATGCCTTTTTCATTACTTGCACCTTTTATAGCTCTAATTAGCATAGCATGGTCACAACAAGGTGATTAGAACAGAACCTCTAAGGCTTCATACACACAGTAACATGTAGATCAATGACTGAGTTCTCTGAATCCACCATAAAGAATAATACAAACTTGAATACACCTTAGTTACCCATTTTTATGTAGTTGGAAATGTTTCTCTCAAACTTTTGCCTGTTTTTTGGTCAGCTCCATTTGAAGACTTTTAATAGCTACAGGTACAACATGCATGAGCCGTAAACCAGCTCTTGAGTTGAGGTCATAGTCATGCACTAATCATATAAAAATATTTCTGAACACATTTTTGGATATAGCCACTGGAAAGCCACACACATGCTCAAGCATGGGAGAAACTCAGACAGAGGGTCTCACAGAAATCATACTGTCAGGCAGTCATTCATTCAGGCAAACACACACCCACACATATGCACACCCCCACACACATCATTCCACAAGTTAAACTCACTAACTCAATAATGACCTTTAAAAAGTATTCTCATTATCCCTAAAGCAAACGGGCGTCCCTGTAAAAAAAAGGTTAAATGAGATTCTGTAAAGTCAAATATACATGTATTTTATGGCCTGCTATTGGATCCACATGCCAGAGGTAATTTGGGAGGCAACACACTTCTACATGTGTATCCCTATGACTTTTTGATTGTTACAATTACATGTGCATGGCTCTTGTTAAGACTTCTGACCGTTTATGGTTTCCGGCTGAGTACACAGGTTCAGATATTTTTTCTCCTCATTTAAGGGGGAACATTAAAGACCGCCTCTGAGGCCTTTGCCGCAGATGGTCCGATGATCTGTACGCCGAGGACCCCACACTGGAATATTTGTACCCTTTGCCTTTCTTCTCCTCTCCCCTCTCTTGCTCCTTCTCTGCATTTTGTCATTTCTCCTGCCAACCGGCAAAGCTCAGCTCCCTGAAAGCCATAAAACGAGTGTTTTAACAAAAAACACTGGCATGCCTTTGCACTCCTTCAAAGGCGACTTTTCTGGCGCTGGAGACAGTACAGAGACTCCGCTCATGTCTCGTCAGATATTCTCAGACACATTCTCGATCGACAAACACAGAGGGGTGGGATGGCAATTCCAAGCATCACCACAAACTTCAGACACATGGTGTGCAGAGACAAAAGATGAGAGTGACAACCCATTAAGAGGAGAAAAAAAAAAAAAACAACACAAAAATCTCCAATCTTCTGTATACCTGAGATGGCCTTGAGAGTGAGAGTGAACGTTCCCAGGGCTCTGACGAGTGCTGCACTCTGGCGCTGCGGTTCCCAGGAGGTTGTGCGCTCCAATCTCTCTAATGAGAGAACCTTCCAGGCTAGACATTGTGGGCTCTGGCTCCAGCCTCCAGCCCATGCTGTTCTCACCACAAAGAAACAAGCCAAGTTATTCACTGATTCCTCTCTGACATCCCTGGCCAAAATGTCTCCAATCCCATCCTCCTACTGCCACCACTCTCCACTTTCTCTCGAACACTCACCCTCATCTTTCTTTCTCCGTTCTTTTTCTTTAAATTTCTCTTATTTTCTCTTCTAAAATGTGGTTAAAGTTGTTATTATGACTCAGAGAGCACATACTCCTCTTTTAAAGAGGATAAGAGACACACAAATAGAGAATGTGAGGGCACAAATCCTACGTGGGCAAACGCTTAGCCAAACTGACTCACACATTCAAACTCTTACAGGAGCGCTGCTGTGCTTGGCATGTTCAGCGAGCGTCAGTGTTTACACAGCATGTGATAGCTCGGGCTGATGGGAGGGAGGAAATAGCATCGGCAAAAAGGGTGGCCAGTTTTGAAGGAGGAGGTCCATCTGTGCAAACAGCACCTAGTTAAGGGAGTTATTAATTACCCCGGGTCACTGGCCAAACTTTTGGCCCGGCACAGGAGTGGGAGCACAAGGGAGGGAAGAGAGGTGACGTTAAATAACAAAGGGCAAGGAAAAGGGGGGCTGATGATAGTGATGTAGTTGATTTTTATTCTGTGGTGTCCCTCAGAACAGTTTCTTTGTTTGCAGCAATAAAGAAATCAACTTCAAAAAGAGAAAAGTAAGCAAAGTAAGTACATTGGAACATTTGAAACACCTTGTCTTACCCCACAACAACACACACACCCACGCAAGTTTTTTCACATGCCCTCCTCTCTCCGTCTTCACTTTCTACTCCTCTTAAATTTTGGAGAGAGGGGTCAGTTGCCCCCTTTTTTTTTACCCCTCCTTTCTGCTTTCAAGAATGTCTGCAATGCTTCCCAGGAATCCTGCCTTGTTGACTTTGGTTTGGGATAAAAGGTACAGCCTTCTCTGTTCTCCATGCTGATCCGAAAGGTGATTAGGCCGGCCTCAACATGAGCCCATGCATAGCCCAGCACATTGGGCCAGACAGATTACCCTACGTTCCTGTGTGCTCCTGTTATTCAGGGGACCCCAGGTGAAGAGATAGATGAGAGGGGAGAAATTAAGGAAAGAATGTATGTAGCTTGGTGGTGGTTGAGAGGACACATTTGTTATGAAGGAAAGGAAGAGTTTAAATGCTTATTGTGTTGAGATGTTCTGTCTGGAGATGAGGCTCTTGTGGATCGCGGTTCTTTTCTGGGTAAAGCAGGTATTTCTGCTGGATTCAGAAATTCCTGTTGTAATAGAACTGACATTCCTGGACTGACCACGTCTCAGCCAGGTTAGAGGTGGAAATAATGAGTCACTTTGCTAATTCAAATATCTGCACCTTTAAGACTTCCTATTTAACACCTTGTATCTCGTTTGTTCAAACTGTACATAATTTGTGGTTTTAGATGGAGTTATGTACCTTAATTCTCTTGATCTCCTGCGGGACTTGAGGCCACGATGAGCTCCCTCTGTGGTCTCTATTCTTGGCAACATGCAGAGCCCCCTAAAGTTAAATTCTTTTTGGCTAGTGCACCCGTCATAGTTCTGTACCAGGCTATTTTTGGTTGTCCAGGTTGTTTTTTTTTTGCCTGGAGTTATCCATCTCAGCCTGATCTCAGCGCAACCTTTAGATGCTATCTGCCTCCATTAGAATAAAGGAAAACAGTCCTGTCACTCATTACTTTTTGTGCAGAGCCAGTCCATCGACACTTCCTATTGCCACTATATCAAGGTGGTATTTCCTCATCTGAGAAGTTGAGCTGTCTTTGATGTTAGATACATGTTTTGTATGTTCCATGTTCCTAAACTGATTTTGTTTTTTGCCGCAGTCTTTTGCACCTCTGGCTTCCAGCAGGTTTTCATCGGGGGTCATAGTCACTGAAGACTGCTTTTAATACAGTGGGTTAATCAGTTAGGTTTAGAGGTATTGGTAAGTTCATTTTTGAACACTGGACAGAGCTAGGCTAGCTGTTTCCCACTGCTCCCTTATGTCAAGCTAAGGTAATTGCAGTAAGTAATTGCAAATAAGTGTATTTGCCAAGATGTAAGACTATTCTTTGGACCACAAATTATGTCATTGACATCAAAGCTACGGTTGGTGCTGAACCTTAAAAACTTTGCATTGATTTCAGGGTGAACCAACTTAAACTCTTGGCTTTTTATTCCTCTCTCCAGTGCAGCAGTTGGTTTCAGAGATGCATTTTTTCTTCCCTTGCAGCTTCAATATTCCTTTCCTCTCTACACTGTAATTACCCTCTCCCTCCTCCTTACCCCTCTCCCTGAAACTACCATCAGGAAGCTGTAAGTAAAACTGGTGTTTTGAAATAAGGACTATTTCCACATGCACCATACTCTGATGCATGGGTGAGAGAAAAATCGTGATTAGCTTGCATGGGCCAACAATAATATTGTGTTTAATCTAGATATCATTACATGCAAAATGAGCAGGAGAAATTCAAGGGCACCATTGTTTCCCTCGGGAGTTTTTCGGGGGTCCAATGATGGAGTGTTTCCTTTAGAAACCCAAACCAGGGGAGATGTAGAGGTGCCACTCAGAGTATTTGAGCAAAATGAAGAGAAAGATCTAGAATCAGAGAGACAGGAGGGGAGATAGTGAGACAGAAAAGGTGAAGGCTTTGAAATTAGAACAGTCATCAGTTACCCTCTAATAGCACTTTCATACATGTGTTAACCTACATGTGTGTGTTCTGTGTGATAACACAAATGACCATGCACCCAGTCACTTGAATTTACTCCTACATGAAGTTAATCGTTGCTGTTTTGGTCCACTACTGTGCAAAATCAATGTCAGAACCAAGGTTCTCTTGCTGGGAAATAGATGAAGGTCAATAGGTTAATGTATAAATAGAGAATAATGTAGTTTGTAGTTTGACCAACTTGACCAGTTATTAATGTTAATCATCTACAGTGCCAGGTGTCATTTCAGTCAGCAAATTTAAAAAGCTGTCAGCTAAAAATGAGCCTGGGCCTGATTTTTCTCTATTTCAGGTCTTCAGTTGCCAAAGGTCAGGAGAGGGAACGTGAAGTGGAAAACCCAGTGCTTCTACTTGGCGCTGGTTTGTCCTCATGGATGAGGCACTGGGACAGAGGCAATCCTCTGCCGCCCCGTTTCTCATCGCCTCTATCCAAGACGACGAATCAGAGCCAAGTTCAGCAGTGGAGAAACAGGAGGAGGAAACAGAGGCAGGGACATCTGTAGGTTCCCCAAATTGAGCCAGAAAGACTGACGGAGACTTGTTGGAGCTTATTAGAGAGGACGCACAGTTCCAGGAAGAGGGAGAAAAAGTAAGAGAAGCAGGGCAAGGACCAACCGCCCATTCACCTCTTTTGGAAAAACATGTAGAAAAATTTTAATAGCTGCACAAAATGTGGAAAAAAAAGTTTCTTTTTTTTTATTGGAGGTGATTTGTAGTATAGCTGCAGCTATAGCCACATCTGTTATCTCTGCATCTCGGTCTATGTGTCCTCTTGTTAAAGGGACTTCACTGAGTTGTAACACATCAAAAGACAGATTCCTATATAATTTTCCTATAGTTTTTCCTTTTCTGCCATTGTGTGTAGAATTAGAAAATGTCTGACTTTGGCGACTCCAAGTGGTAGTATCCAAAACAGAAACACCTCTCTGTATAATGTGGTGCAGTTCAACAGCACCACAAAACGATCATACAGTTGGTGAAATGTAGAACTGCTGTGTCTTTGTTTTCACTGAAACATGGCCATACAGCAGTATTCTAAGCATGGCCATGGAGCTGGTTGGGCTGTCTTACTACTACTACTAAAATGACCCAGAGACCCTGTTGTCACTGCAGCAGTCTACCTGGGGGAAGCACTGAGAGAGCTGTGTGATGGCATCAGTGATCAACAGACTAAGACAAATAGTTGGAGGAAGCTTTAACATCCCATAAAACGTGAAGGAACTACAGAGTCCAGTGATAATCACGTATTTCTTGAATTCATTCGAATATCAATATTTAGTTTGCAAGCTTGATATTGTGATATTTCCAACACCTGACTGAAATATCACATATGCACTTGTTTTAAGGGATGGTGTGTTTTCATTTTATGTAGTACTTGTGGATTTTTTTTCTTTTCAGTGCGTTTACAGTGCAGGAACAGATTTATCTCCCATATGTAATGTGTTGCAGACAGTCGGCTAACTTTGATTAATCAAACTTTAACCATAGCCTGTTCAGCATGGCATTACATCCCTGTTGTTGAGAGACATTTGGGGTGTGTAAATCAGAACAATAACCTTTGGATGCATCTTAGCTGTAACATTTTAGGTATTTATTTATTTGTGAAAATTTCAAACATTTTGTTTCTTGGATTGGAGTTAGAGGATCAGAAAAGCAAGAATATTTGCCAACCAACAGAATCTGATCCTTGATTTCCACAAGTGATTTACACCGTTATATTACACAGGAAAGGAAACGATAGGATCAACTAATGCTTTCGGTCTCCCCATGCCCTTCTTAATAACTCCTCAGAGAGGACGAGAGGAAGAGGGAGCTCAGAGAGGGCGAGAGTGCCACGGGATGTGATTAGGCGGACCTCCCGTTTATGATTTCTGTATTACAGGCGCTTGGTGCCAGACATTCCCTCCATGGAAGGAATGTCTTCCTAACCAGTTCCATGTGAATGGTTTAGGAGGGAACCACAGCCCACTGGTTGGGTTGAGGGCTCAGCCTTTAAAACACACACCAAGGGAGAAATATGTAGAGGATGGAGGGCAAGAGGCTGGAGAGGAGGGAGAACAAGAGAATAGAGGGAGAAAGATGATAAACAAAAGGTCAGAAATGAGTAGAAGGCTCTAACGTGTTTTATACCACATGCACATGCAAACAGTATATACGTATCTACACAGAATCTACAGTAGTCAGTCAACTTTGTCCTTAGATTTTTTTCCAAACTACCATCTACTCCAGCTGCTATTGACATAAATTAACATGGAATGCTGAATTACACGATATTAAATGGTAGTGGGGATTCAAATAAAGTTACTGATGTGGCTTTAGGTTTCATACAAAACACAGGCTAATATCTTTTCCAGGATAGCATGACCTCAGCTTTATAAGGCAAATAGAGGGAGGGGGAGAGAGATTAGCCTTAAGCAAGAAAAGAAAGCCTGTTTATGTGAAATTTGTTGGCTTTTTATAGATGAGCTCATCGAATATAACGTGTATGTACATACTATTTATTAAAATGGTAGTGGATGAGACATAATTTACTGCCACATCTGTATAAATCAGAACCAAAGGTCATGCAGCACATACTGAGAGATTTTATTTGAATTTTCATTGTTCTGACCTTTTATCACACAGACATCTAGACACTAAAACATACTCAGACATCAAACGACATCATAAAAGCCCTGCCTGTCTGTGTTTAAATGTGAGACTTCATAAATTCCACCGACTGCATTTGTGACCATTTTAACGCAATTGAATTGTAATTGCAACACTAACAAATCATTATTATGTTTTTAAAAGTGCTCTTGCTCTGCAGTTCACATTCTGCTTCTCTTCCCACGAGAAAATGGCCTGGAGAGAGAGCGCATGCCCTGCTCTCGTCTCCTCCGCAAGTTATTTGCATTTTACAGCCCGAGCGTAGCACAGTGTTGGATGCAAAGTGTGAACGTTTGTTTGTCCTGGAATTTTTACTGGACTGGATTACTCTCCTGGTGATTTTGGCCACGTGTAGCATAATGATAACAGTGGTTTATGTGGGACCGGCAGCAATCTCTGAGCAGGAAAAGGCAGCAGCTAACAGCAGGAAAAAGCTTCACTGAGTGAAACTGTTGTAAAGAACATTTATTTGCCAGCTTACATGAACAATAATGTGCCACCAAAAGCAAATGCACTACCGCAGACACAACTTTACAGGCTCTGCTAATAACATATGTAAAGCCTGATTTTGATGTGTCTCTTGTATTCCCTGCCACTTATTTTCTCTTGTCTTTTATTCTATGCATTAATACAGCCAACCCTCTTGGTGTCTTTCCTGAACGAACACACACACGCACACACACAAATTGACAGAAGTCACGACCTTGTCCTATGCAAGTTACTGGCCTTAGCTCCAACAATAATGTTTATTTGTCTGTCTCAGGAAAGAAAAGACACGCCTGCTGCTAGCAGCTAGTCAAAGCAGGAAATCTATGAGAGAAAATGTAGATGTCCTGAACACGTCCAAGCCTACACCTCATGTACATAAACACTTGTAGGTTTGCAAACAGGCAGACTCAAGGATACAGAGAGACGGGCTGTAGCCCCAAGCCTGTGGCGGGCAGCTGTAATTGGTAACCAAGGAAGGTGCTAATTGGTTGCTTGGCCATGTGGAGGATTTGGAGGCATGTTTGTGGAAAAGACTGCAGAGGATAAAGACCTTTTCCAGGTCTCAGCTTCAGTATGCAACCCTATCACCAGACACCGATTCTGTAAAACCATGGACTCGGGACTTGGGTTCAGTGTCAGCGCTCTTGCAGTACCAGTGCACGAAACCTGAAGTGTGGTTGCACTGAGGAGAAGATTATGCTGCTGGCAAATAAACTATGATTAAATCTATCCATTAGCATTTTATGAAATCAAACCCCATTTTTGATATTAGTTATGGTATTCAATGTATTTACATCCAGTAATTATCTCTCTGTATAGCAGATTTATTGGTAGTAGTGCAGCCTGCCACCCCCACACTAGATTCAGATTGCCTTCATATCCACAAGGGATTCACAGGGAATGATGCATGTATGTAATCCAGCATTACTGTAATTCTTTCTCATTTATATGAGCCTTGCTGTTTACTGTTTAGTCTGTGAAACAGTAGGAGGGAATGCAGTGTATTTGTTACCGAGGCTAGCGCCAACAGCAATTATTCATCAAATATGCATCAACAGGTCACAGCAACAGTCATTTTCTGCACTTTTGGACTGTGAATCGGTTTAACATTGCAGGCAAATAAACAAGAAACAGCCACAGTGAGATGTTAGATGAAGAGGTGACAGGTTGCACGTCTACTGCTGCGTCCTACTGTGTAGAAGAATACTCGCGCCATATGCAGCAGAAAATCAGATCATGGCTGAAATTTTATTTGACTGACTTCTTTATTAAAACAATGTGAGTTTGTTTGGCTGCGCTGTAAACAGATTCACTGTTCTTCTGTTGTATTTCTGACAGAGTACCTCCTCAACGAGTGTTTGCTGTAGTATCAAACTGCGCTTATTGTTACCACATTAACCGTGGTAATTCCTAGGACTAAAGGGCTGCATTATGACATAGCCACATCTCCATTTACTCCCTTTTCTGACCCCTTTGGTTTTCCATACTTTGAGCAGTTTTTGTGGCACATCTGTAGCTGACTCTTTATCAATCCATGCATGTCATGCTCTTTATCTAGTAGCACCCTGATCCAAGAAGCTGGTTTTGGTCTTGGTTACTCACTTGCCACCTCCATGGGTGGTCCTCGCTGCAGTTTTCCTGCTGTGGTGTTTGTACAGTTCACAGGTCTTTGTTTTTCTGGCATGTCTCTCCATGCTAACCAAAGCCGGAGGCCTGCTGCCTGTTTTCTTTTGCAAAGCTACATATCTGCAGACTTTCGAGGAGAAACTGGGCAAAAAGCAGAAAAACAGAAGGGGGAGGGAGGGGGAGAAAGAGAGGCAGAGAAACACGAGTGCTTTGCCTTCAAAACCAAGTTGTTCCTGTCTCCCAGTAGGTATATGTGAGAGTTAGTGTTAGCCTCGCTCCGCTGACATAAACTGCGGTTTGTTGGCAAAGGCCTGGCACACATGTTGACAGCCTCATTATTTATACTCCATTTTGACAGCTTGTTTTGTGTAATATACACACATATTTCCATCCTCACGCCGCCCTGTCTTCTCAGTTTCACAGGAATAAGTCAACGTAATGAATTTTGTATGAAAAAACAGTGTTTCCCCAAAGGGTGTGTTATGGATCAAACAGTCACTCAGTCACCAGCGCTTTACGGCTAATTCCCCCCACTCTGAACAAGGTCATATTGTTCCCTATTTATACTCCCAGAATGATCAAAGGTGAAAAATGATCCCTTCCGACACTTAATATTTCTAAATGTCTCCCTGAGAGCCAATTTTGTGTTATTCAAACTGTTTTCCAAGACGCATTTATCAGGACATATTACCCATTCAGAATTTGAAATTCATGATGTGATATCCGCAGACTGTGTGTGACCCGAGCTCTGAGATGGCAACCACAGTGTAATTTCTCCGTTTCCTTGTGTTTGTAGGATGGTGGGTGGTGGGACACGTGGAAACAGCTGTTTAGGGAGGAGGTTCCTGTGAGCATCGAGGTCAGGACACATTCACAAAGCTAGACGGGAAGCCAGGTGGGACAGGATGCTAATATACTGTATATGAGTGTGAGTGCAGGATGCGTGTGTGTACATGCATGTGCCCCCTCACAGACAGCACCACTGACAGCTTCACAGTTAAAGCTCAGTGGGGATATTTGGCTATAAAGGGGCTGTAACACAAAACAAACATTGCTAGAAGGTTCTCCAGGGGTCAGCAAGTGGTCAAGTGAGTAAATGAGTTTGTTATAATAGGGCTAAGCTTTCAACAGTGGGTTTGAGAGGACCGTGGTTGACCTCCTGAGGCATTTGCAGTGGGAACGCAGAAGCTACTTAGTGTGAACACAGAGGGTAGAGGTAGAGGTAAGGGAAAGGATTGCTGCCCCTCAAAAGGTCATAACCCAGGTTGTTGTAGTGCCAGGGAGAGCAGGACCTACAAGTGTAATGCAGCCGGGAAACAGTGGGATGCAACGTGAAATATATTGAATCTGAATCCAGTGTCGGATCTGCTTATCAAATCTGAATCCATCATAGAATGTATCTAGCTCTAAACATTTGATAATCACCATATAGACAACAAAACCTCATACATTCATTTGAGGTCTGTACTTTTTGTTGACAGAAAAATTAGCAACTGTAAGTTTGAGCCTGTAACCTAATTCATGTCTGTAGTACAGCCTGAAAATAAGATAAACAGATAGCAAATGTTACATTATTATGCATTGGATGCATTAAAATAACAGGTATTGCCAGTTTGTACACCTTGTTTTTCATGAGCCACTTGCTCCAAAGTGTGTTTCAGTTTAGAATGATTAAGTTGATAAACTTAAATTATTAATATGATATGCATTAGAAGTAGAGCTGAACTTTTCTACTTTGGATGTAGACTCGATTAATCAACATGTTTGGTGAATGATTAATAATTTCAGTTGTTTATTCAAGGAAAAATAGGAAATGTTCTTTGGTTCCAGCTTCTAAAATGTGAAGAATGTGCAGTTTTGCTGTGTTGTAAGTTTGTGTTGTTGAGAAGTAGCCATCACCTCTCAACATGTGTAATAAGCATTTTTCACTTTTTGACAGACCAAAGCCATTCTTTGGGAAAATGAAAAAATAATAGACAGATAGTTGCAGCCCTTCGTGAAAGTTTAACTGAGAAATTCCAACCACTGAAAATGACACAGTGTGATCAGATATATTGTTTCGCCCTAGGAGACTCACCACTATTCAAGTCTTGTTGAGCTATAGAAATACACTGTACTCTTTAAATTGCAGAGGACAGAGATATATTCTGCTCTAAACCAGTTTTCATTAAAATCTACTGTATGTCATAAGACCATAAGAAGTGACACACATTTTGCGCATGCTTCACCTTGCCTAAACTCTCTCACAGTTTATTGTAACATCCTCTCATTGTGCTTACCCTGCTTTTGTTTTTGAAATGGGAAGTCAGCTGTGTGTGATGTTTGTTTGGCCTATTATCTCAAGATCACTTTAATTTTAATGTAACATTTTAATGTCAGTCTCTTTTCTCAGGACAAGTGACAGCACTATATATATATAAATAGATAGAAAGATAGATAGATAATTAGATGATTAAGTCCTGTACACCAGAAAAGAGACTGACATTAAAATGTTACATTAAAATTAAAGTGATCTTGAGATATCAAAAGTTGTTGTCTCATGATTATGGCCTGAATATCTCATTAACTTGAAATAAGCTAGATTGCCCCAATTAATGTGTCTTACTGGAGTCTATCCATCAGACTGACGAAATCGACTCTGTCAGAGGGAACGCTAACACCACAGATCATTTAATACCAACCAATTTAATCTTGGTCTTACACTAGCAGAAATGACCTTGGGTCTTTCTGTTGTTTTTAGGCAATACATCTATGTCAAGCCTCTGTTGAATGAAAAATAGCTGATGTGCAACTTAATAGGTTTGCTGGCAATTAAATTCATTTTGTCACTATGACAGTATAACATACATGTCAAAATAGTTTGTTCAAGTTATCACAAGAAAACATCCTGTCAACATGTTTGACATCTCTCTATGATTAAAATCATGTGTGTTAATTAATGGGTTTTTAAAAAATGTAACAATTGGCAACAGCAACACTGCAATCTATTATATCATGATAATGAGATAATTAGGTCATGATTATGAGAAACAGTTTGTTATGAGAGCGAATGATATAATTAAGATGTGATCTTGGGATAAAGGACCTAAAAACGTTCAGAGGCAACCTTGTCACTCTGAGGTTCACTACATTTTATCTCAAATAACAAACCTCCTGTTCTCTACTCAAAGGGCTCAACATTTTCCTAATTCTTGAGGGTTAAGACACTCATGAATGAACTTTGCCCATCCTTGGACCACAGTGCCAGCCCCTCATATCTAAGTAGGGCGGGGTTTTTGGATGTGCTGCTGAGATCTCTAAACTCTGGCAGTTGACTTTATTTATTCTGACCTGATTGTTTGGGTTTGGGGATTCTGTTGCTCCTGCTGCGAGGGAAATTGCTCTCTTGCCTGCTGGTCCTGAAACGGAAAATGATTTTTAAAACTGTAACAAAACAAACCTTAACATTTCCCTTTCTCTCTCCCTCTCTCTTTCTGTGTTTTGCGAAAGATCATCGTCCTCAATGCTCTGTCAGGACCAGCTAGTCTGAGACGAGTCTGTCAACCGGAGGGAGAAAAAAAAAAAGAATTTATATTGTTGAATAGCTGGTAGAATGATGAGCTTATCAGTTGAGTACAGATCTCTGGGTGTGTTGTTTTTACTATTTGCATGAAAGTGTGTTAGCAGAGGACTGGCAGGATATTGCAAAGTGTGTTTGTGTTGGTATGCACCTTTGAGACTGATAAATGAAAGACGAAGAAAAATAAAGTAAGGTTTTGGGACTCCCTAAAATTTCACAATAGCTTCATAATCTGATAGGTTGGCTTTAACTCAAAGCACTGACACTCCTTTTGGATTCCCATCACTGGGCGTTCTGCTAATGCACGTATCTCATAACCTTGACTTGTGGTACAGTAGTGTATGCACACACACTGCAATGAAAGTTCCTCTGCTTGAGATATAGCAGCAGTGTTGCACTCTGGAAACAATTACCCAGGAATAATCTTCACATTCTTTCATCCCCACCACCAGCTCAGCTGATTGGGATATTCACTGGTACGCAAGGCTAACCTCAGACATGCTCACACACACTTACACATTTACTCTTTCTACCGTACAGTGCAGTACAGTAGGTGCTCTCGCTCCCTCCTTTGGTTACTGACCAGCCCTCTTCTCTTTCTCACACACACCTGACATCTGATTCCCGACAGATGATTAATGACCCTAGAAGTCTTTCAGCAGGGACCACCCAGGGTCAAAATAACTTGCCATAAATACAGAAGCAGTAAATTACCATTCAGTCGCCACTCTTCTATTTGCACGTGCTGCGGCATCTAGCGTGTGTAGGCGGGTGCGTGCACACAGGTGCGCTTATGCCAGAGCACGAACGGCAGAGAAGTTGCTGTAGAAACACTGAAAAATGTGCTTCCCTTGCTCCTGTCTTCAATCATTCGCGTATGTGGTGTTTGTGAAAGAAGTGGGTGGGAATTACTTTGCTAACACCTTTCTCCTCTTCATTTTCCCCCCTTTCCTCCTTTCTCTTTCCCCCCGTCTTCTCTTGCCCGTTTCGACAGACAGAAGAATCGCCCTGGCTGTCCTCTAATCTCTCCAGAGAGCTTTTTTCCCAGGGTGGAAACACTGCCATCCTTTTTTCTCTCCGCTTGTCTCCTCCCCCCTTTTATCAGTGTCAAATGATTACCCATGGGGGAAACTGATCTCGACAACAATATGCGTCAGGTGAGCCAGGGGGAGTCCGGCCAAAAACATCTCCTCCTGTAAGTGCTCCCCTCCCTCCATTCATCCATCCGTCCATCCATCCAACGATCCATCCCTCTGGTCCAACCCCCCCCGTGCCCTCCTGTCACCCCACCCACGCTCTCCACCCATTTGCCAGCCCATCTCAGAGGAATTTCCCTGTTGAAATTTATATCAATTTCAGAGGCCTCGAGTTTTATCCACAGCGTGTGAAAAACTGAAACTCCCCTCTCCCTCTAGCATTCACTTTCCATTCCCTCCTCTCCTCAGTCTGCTGGCCTCTTTAAATGTTCCCTTTCTGCTCCTCAACTATTTATCTCTTTAACTTCACTTTCCTTTTGCTCCCACTCCCCCTTTTTCTTTCCCTTTCTCCCTCACCACCTTTTTTCTCTCTCCTTAACGGCCCTGTGTAGGCACAGCCTGGTGAATGCCAGGCATTCCTTTGTAAGGTTAGAACAGACAAAGGTGGACCACATCACCTGAGAGAAAACGGCCCTTTTGAATCGTCGCCCGAGGGAAAGCGAGGCTGATAGCGAAGAAAAAGAGGGAGTATAAAAGCAGTGGAGAAAAGAGAGAGAGATGGAAGAGAGGAACACCTGTCCTCTGCTGTCCTCATGTGAACCTTCAACTCTGACCTCTGTTACGTGATACTGACGCCTTGTTTGAATAAAAGGGGCTTAACTGAAAGAAAATGCTTTAGGTGTCGGTGCAAACTCCCAATCCACTACTGAAAAGCAAGGTGTTTGGGAGCGTGTAAAGGGGGGTTTTGTGCATCAGAACGATGAGATTAAACACTGTCAAATCCATATTAACCTACAGCATTGGTGTAATTATACCATATAATACTTTACCTAGAGAGTGACCATAATTGACTTGAATAATATTACAAACCCAAAAGTTAATTACAAATCTAGCTTCACAAACACAAACAACTCCACCCTTCAACACACTCCAACCATTCACAAAACCCACTCAAGGAACATACACGCTCAATGCACCCTCAAACAAATTCACCCCACCCTAAGCACACCACCACCTTTGACTAGAACAAACCCCTATACGTTAACATATAGTGGGTCTATGTCGGTGACGCTTAGGTGTGGGCGAGGGGTGGAGGCATCGCGACGCCCAACCTTCCTCTACAGCTTATTTTGGGCCAGCTTAACATCAAGGGCAAAGTCTGTGTGATGCAATGCAACGTTTTCCAGTCAGTAAATGGACGCCTGTTTGGTTTTTACTCCACTAATGGAATGGAGCGGAGGAAAAGTAGTGGAAAAAGAGGAAACTTCTATGACGACTAGGTGTCTTTTTTCCCTCCTTTCTCGGAAACGTTTCACCCTTGTAAAAGCAAGCAGTGAGGGGACTCAGCCCGTCTGAGGAATGGGTTTGGGGACTTTCATGTGCTAATTCAAGAGTATGTATAAGTGAGAATGAAACGCGAGACTATGAGGCTGAGAGCTGATTTTTGAGGATTGAGGCAGAACCCTTCAGTGGAACTGTAGTATAGCCATGGACTGAGAGGTGGGGCCTGTGGCCCAGCGAAATTTCACTCAACCAATTTTGCCCTCATTGAGCTATTTAAAGCTATTCCTTTGTGGTAAGTGTGACCAATATTACACCACATACATACACGCATGCAGAAATATTATGTCTTTGGGGGGCAGGAATGAATGGCAGGCCTAATCTATCATTAGGGCCCTATTGATGATATCATTACAAGCAATCATCACCTAATCTTTCCATGTCTGAGAGCCATTCCAGTCGACTTCAGCCGTACCAGCGGCTCTTCTTGCCAGACGTGACGCCTATTGCTTATTTCCTTTTAGAGATTATTCAACAAACCGATCGGCCATGAACAAAATACTTTTCTGTTGACTGTGATGGTAGAACTGATAATCAGCCAAGTTTATGACTTCCATCAGTACAGTAAGGACATCTGTGTGGAGTAGAGAGGTTAAATCAGTTCCATGCTTCATTCCTGTACCCACGCTTAATCACCTCTAAGCATTTGATATTGATGGGATTTGGCTAAAAAAGAGAGCAAAAAGAACCACATAAAACCCCATCTGCATCAGAATTCATAATGATACCCCTTCAAATAGCAGGTCCCATTAAATATAATGGACATTATCTAAATATGTCCTTATTGAGACACAGCCTATAGTTCTCTAAGTAAAAGGAAAGCTGAGTTAGCCTGACTTGCTCTAATGCTGGTAGGATTACGCAGCGTCTGGGACTTTTATTAGTCTCATGAGCAAAGATGAAATGAGAGGAGCGAGGATTGCCAGCCCTGATAACTAGCTGGAATTTATGCAGTGATTAAAGTAATGAAACTGTGTGTGGATACATTGAAATGATAGACTGAAAAAATCAGTCCTAACTGGCAAAAGTGATGATCAACAGCTACAAAAACTCAAACGCTGACACTGAGCTTTTGCTTAATTCCTTCTACCTCTCTCCTCCCCGCTGTAGCCTTCAAGATCTACTTTAAACTCATGTCTCAACTGATCCTAACTCCAGCCAATGGCTTAGTCCCAGAGGTCTTCTAGGAAAAGGCTAGGCCAGCCTCCGACTCATCCAATCACAGGCAATGAAATTACTTTGGCTCTCTGCTGTCCACCACTATAGTGACAGGGCCAGCTAGCACTCCGCCACCAAACACTGAATGCTGCCTGTACTGGTCCATTTAAACCCGCCTGCTGGAAGCTACCCTAAGTGAACGTATAAGAAACAACTGTAGTTCATCCAGGCTAAGTTAGCTAACATCCAAAACATGATCGTAATTCATCCATGCTGATGAGAATCCACATCTTCCCAAAATGTCTACATCTTAAAATGTCCATTCAATATCTATAATACATTCTGTAGCAATGAATAGGTCACCGTGGCAGCTAAAATGAACTGATGTCATTTATCGCTGGTGTTTTGCAATCTCAAGAGAGTGCTTAATGTGTAACCATTATACGCAAAACCGCTGTAGCTCCGAGGCGCATAAACACAAACGCTCCTTGCGCTGCGCTTTTCCAGTGCCATGGCCAGAGATTATTAATTG
This sequence comes from Lates japonicus, assembly GCA_033238685.1. NCBI lineage: Eukaryota > Metazoa > Chordata > Actinopteri > Centropomidae > Lates > Lates japonicus. The sequence continues at coordinate 1,325,052 of BRZM01000031.1, forward strand.
GCCATTGGAAACTATAAGGCCAGGAGGAGAGATTTTTTCGGGAGACATTTAGGATTAAAGCTCTGAAGTGTTCTATGCTACTATCTATATAGGTTCACCCTGATTTGGTTTATGGTGTTTGAAAAGCATAAGGAGGAAGGCAGGGTGACTTTTTGGATGGTGATTTGGAGGGGAGGAGTGGAGGAGGCAGAATGAGACAAAGACGCCTCCTAATCTCTTCCCATCTCTTTTAAAGTTCCCTCTCCTCTCTCATCCCATCACTCCCACCCCCTCCTGTTAGCCAAGCACCCCACCCTCCTGCCTACTCCCTCCTCTCAGTGCAGCCAACCTCAGAGCACTTGCTTTTTGTATGAAGGGGTTAACCAAACAGTCAACTGCCTGTCTTCCCAAAATAAGCCAGTGGGAGAGGGATCAAGGAGTGCTTTTGTAGATTGGAGTGCCAGTGCAGCCCTACAGTAAGTCTGGGAGTGGAGCAAGGCCTGCTTGACCCATACACTGGGCCTTGCTGCCTGCCTGACTGCCTGATCTGACTTGACTGACTGTCCTACCCACTGTTACTTCACTCTCTCCTCTGTCTCCTGCTCCCCGCTCCTTCCCTCCTACTTTCACCCTGGAGAGCTTAGAGCATACAGATTTGGGGAAGGTTCTCAGACCTGCGTCTGACAGTTTAAAGTGACAGTACAGAGAGGACTTTTTCCCTCTTCTCACATCTCTTTCCTCATTACTCATCTCGCCAAAGTTATATGAATGGTTCTTTTGCTTTTTGTCGGAGGCTGAAAAATAAAAGTTAGACAGACAGTTTGCTCCACCTGCAGTTGAAAATATCACATTTTTAACTTTTGTTTTTCGTTGTTTTTTTTTTCTCTTCCCTCTGCACTTATGAGCAGCACTGGACCAATTCAGGGTGCCAGCTCTTTGCCCAGGAGGACACCACTCCTCTTTTTTGGCCGCATGTTCACTGAATATCTGATGCCATTGCATCCCATGGGAGACACGCGTGGCTGAAGCAAGGAGGGAGGTAGAAGAGAGATCCACCCGAAGCTCACACCTACCGCTTCCCTTACCCCAGTGCATCCCCCTGCCCTTTTAGCCTTGAGGAGAGGAGAAAAGGTGGCCCTACCTGCCCTCACATTTCACTGATGCCAAGACTTTTGTCCTGCCATCTCGCTTTTTCTACTTTTATCATATGTGGCGGGAGGATGCCAAAAGAAATAGAAGGAGAGAAATAGAAAGGAAGAAAAATAAAAATAAATAAAAAATAGACGGCGTAATATCTTAGCCAAGTGGGACCTGGCACTTTCCTCAGTCTTAAGCTAGGCAGTATAACTTGCAGATTAAAAAGAACTGTTACAGCTTGTTCACCAGCCCAGCCGATACCATGGACAATTACAATATTAAGTCGAGTTACAACCTTGTATTTATCTGCTTTGAGTGTCCCTAGTAAAGGACATGGTATTGATTGCAGATTCTGTTAAAGTGTAAGAAATTCCTCAGGTGTTTAGATATTGTTGACATCTGTACCTACATACATCTGGGACTTTGTTGATGATGTTTATGGGCGTGGTGGTATTTGGAGTGTGTATCGAGGTATGTGGTAGTTGATGTACAGGCTTGGCTCAAGAAAGCAGATATTCTGATTATCCTCTTAAGAGGAGGTCTCATGTGGAGGTAGGGTCTTTTGTTTGTATCTGTGAATGTATCATACTTCAGTGGAGTGATCACAGTCGGATCATTATTGCATGCGTTGTGTTGAGGTCCATGCCAATACAATATGTGCTGAGGTTTTGGGCTTAGACTAAAATAACTATTATATTGAAATTGGAAATGTACCAAGGTGAAGGGAATACTGTGTCCTCTTTGTTTTAAATCTTCTCTTCTCTTCTTCTCTTGTCTCTCTTCTCCTCTTCTTCTGGCCCCTGTTGGGTTTCCACCTGTCCATCCACTGTGACGCCCAGTGCATCCCATTAGAATACATCCCAGAAAACAGAAAAAAGAGGATTAAGAGAGAGATCATGCAGTCCTCAGGTGTCCCAAGAAAGAATAGAAACTTAGATTGATAATGGTGAGATGAACAAAATGAGAGGGGAGAAGAGCACAGGAAATATAATAGTGAAGCAGGAAAATACGTCCAAAAAATAAAGGAAGACCCAAAATGCGCTTGATGAAATGGCATTTATCGCATCACATGTGTTTGAGTACCCAGAAGGCTTTCGGCAGGAGAGAGGTGGAGAGGGAGATTGAGGGAGAGAGAGAGAGAGAGAGAGAGAGAGGTGGCTTGGGGAGTAAGAGAAAGAGGTGGGGGGGTGAGTCTGGAAAGAGGAGGGCTGGAGTTCTGAAACCTAAAAACATTTGGCAGCATCCCCTATTTCACTGGCTTACAAGAAAAGTTCCCACTGATATGTACCTGTGTGTGTGTGTGTGTGTGTGTGTGTGTGTGTGTGTGCATGCCCAGGCAGATCAGAATCTGTGTGGAGACTGAAAGTGTTATACAATCTCTGTGGGGAGCAAGGAATGGATACACACTAAAGTGTGAACTCCCCTGGCAGCAGGTATACAGGAGTTCCATGGTCTGGGTAGAGCTGCTGGTGAGCAGCCTGGGCTTCTACCAAGCACAGTCATGTGTTCAGGCCTCTCATAGATTTAGTGGCTCCTGCCAGCCTCCAGCCTCTCTGGCCTGCTGAAGCAACTGTAGGTGAGGAAGATTTATGCCCTAAGCCTGCCAGACTGCACCTTTCATGGCATGTGTTTCTGTGCCTGGCATAGGGTGATGGGCACATTGTGTTGTAACCACAGCAACCCCATGCCACTGACTGGACTCTGTGGTTCCAGGCAATCAATAAAATTGCCTACTGGGTGGTTACAAGCAGCCCAAGTGTGTGCTCTTGCATGTGGGGTGGCATTATTTAACCACAAACTGACAGCCTCCAAACTAGCCGCCCATTCCAGTCTCTTTGATATCGACTGCCAGTTGACCACCATACAACAACAGTCACGCTGGATACACAGCTACATACATGCAAACTTTATGCCCTGTAAAGCCAAAATATGTCCTATGGATTTAACATATATACACATTTCAAAATAGATGATACACCACACTGTCTGTTGCCAAACCGCTTATATAGCGCTGAGCCTTCTACTGTAGTTACTTTATAGGCTAGAATGCATTGAAGTTAATTTTTAAGACCTGCAACCCACATCAGCTCTTCCATTCCAGTGAAATCTCTTTGAAGGTAGTCTCCATTCAGTATTGCTGCGAAAGAACAAGGTCTTCTCTGCCGATCTGTAAGCTTTTGGTGAGCTTTCATCCTCATTAGATCAGCAAGAGAGATAGAAAGGAAAGATTGGATGGCCTCCAAATATAAGGCACATGAATGTTCCTTTCTAGCTTGGACACTTACTGTACTTCCATTTTGGCTTTGAAATCTCTACCTGCTCTTATCTAATGTGAAAGTGGGCTAGAGTATCCCAGAAATATGGGATGTACCTGACATACGTGTTTTCCTCCTTTGGGCTAAACCAAGCATGTTGAAAATCCAATCTAAAATAAATGGAAATACAACCTGTGGGTGATCTGACATCCCTGACTGCCCCCTTGTTTTCCAATGCCCTCATCATTACACTGTACAGAAGGCGTCATTGTAACAATACAGTCTTGAAAGGGTCTACGATTAGGTTATGGATGGTAAAATGGCCTCCCTGCTTGGCCCCCGTTTGTCACTGCCTCTTCCTCCTCAGTATAGACGACCTTTGGTATTGCATGGGCAAAGGAAGGTCCTTTTATAGAACTATAGATAGGAATATTTCACTTTGAGCAAGAATCTCACCCGCCTCCTGGGTACATCAATTTGTTTACATCCACTTATTGATTAACTCCCCAAAAACACCATCCATTTCTACAATGCAGAATTTTTTTTGAATTTGATCCAATGATAGCTATTTTGGTGCTAGAGAACAATAGTTAACCGGAAATAAAAAACTTTAAATATCAGAACGGTCATCAAAGCCAGCAATTTAGATATCATCCTCTTTAGTGGAAGGCCCTCATCCACCAATTGAGCAGAAGCTGAGGGGGGAAGTAACAAATTTGAGAAATTGAGAATGTGGATAATGCGGGCCTCCTGAGAAAAATTTAGAAACCTGTTTTGGTGGATTATACTTAGAGCCGTTTCTAATTTTCTGTATCACCTCGTCTGTGGTCTTAAAAAGTTAGGGCCCACTTTGTGGCCACAAGGATATAGGAATAGGTAAATTTATCGTCAAAGGTATAAAAACACATAGTATCCTTTAGTTACTTACATCAGGAATGCTTAGTGAATTATTATTGTGGACTTTATGTGTGTTATTATACAACAAAACGACCACATAACACTGATAATATACAATCTAGTCTCTCATTCCTCTGTTACCAGTCATGATTCAATCACATTGTCTCTGACTTAAAGGCTCAGCATTTACTTTTCGAGTTAACACGGAGAGCTCTCAGTCTCACTCTTCCTTAAAGATGCCAAATTACTTTGAACATTGGCTCAAAACTTTAATACATCACTTGCATGTACTACATTGTACTCCCTAAAAGTTCTACAGGTCATGTTTGTATATGCCTTTGCATGTGTGTGGGTCAGTCTTAATGCCATGCTAGCAGGAAATGAAGAAGAATGCCACTCATTCTCAAGGAAGAGTAAACGCCCATTTATTCCTAAACCCAAACACCTTCAGAACACACACACACACATTTTCCTTTTGTTTCATATGTACTTTAAGAGGAAAGAGAGAGAAAACAGGGCACTCCTTTAAGGATCTCTCCAACAAAGAGTGTATTTGTTTGTTTTCTTCAAGTGCTCTTTTCTGCTGGAAGGCCGTGCCCGTAATTACACACATGCACATATACTGTACATGCACACACTCTTCAGCACGTATTATAAAACTTTGCTAACTAGTGCTGCTGATATTCCGAATGAGGAATGGCCGTGAAGGGCGGTGGAAACAGAATACAGGCCCTGGTCTTAATCATTGCCTGGACCATAACATTCAAGATTAATAGGCCGGATTTGTTTTTCAGCTAAAAAGGGGGAGAAGAAAAAGGGAGAGAGAGACAGTAAAAGACTGAAACATATTTTTGTGTGCAGTCGCATGAAGATTTGCATCTTGTCTCCCTTTACTACCTTTTACCTCGTATGTTTATAGTCTCTAAGCTTGTTTACACATCAACAGTAGCCATCTTGGCCTGGACACGCAGCTGATATATGTGGAAGTTAGTTAGCTATATGGCAGATAGTGAATCTGCACAAACATATGGCCCTCCAGAGTGGATGGAGGAGCATGTTGTTAATCAGGACCTTGCATTGAAGGACATTGTTTTGGCTCTCAGCTCTGTATGAGCTCCGAAGAAGCAGAGCAAAGGACAGAAGGAGGAGAGAAACAAAAAAATAGTGGAGAGTTTTCTATGATTCTAATTCTGCTTTATTTGTATTAAAATTTTGGCAACTCTACTTATTTTGTTCTCTCTCTCCGTCATTCTCTGATTCATTTGTCTGTCTCCCTTTATCTGTGTTTATCTGTCTCCCAGTTGCACTTTCAGTCTCTCATAACTGTGTCTGGACCAAAGGGAGTTTTTCCACTGGGCTAGCAGCAACAGAGGGACAGAGAAGGAGAGACAGGGAGACCGAGCAGTGGGGAGGCTTGGCAGACGCCCCCTGTTATTTTTCCTCCACCTCCCATTGACTCTGTCAGCAGTGGGTCAGTCTTAGAAGAGCCTGCAGGCTCAGAGGGGCTTGACAACATGCCCTCTTAGTCTCTATCAGGGGGAACTTATCACAGGCACGCTTACGAGACAGTAGCAGGGGTAAGTGAGGACTTTCATCGCCGCTTTGCCACTTTTCCCTTTACATTCCTCCGGCCTTGATTCTATCCCAGTTGCCCCTACTTGTTCCCTTCTTTCCGTCCTCTTCGTCATTTTTTACTGTAGACTACAAATCCTCTCGAATCAAACCTTCACTCTTTAAGGGGCTCAAACTAAAACCCCTGTGGTAAAGCAACCTTGTTCTCCAACGCCAGACATTGCTTTTAGTCAGTGAGGCCTGAACAAGGCACAGTAACTGAGCCACCGACAACACACGTATTAAGCAATGCTTCCTGGAGTCAAATCTATATTTTTCCAGTGTGTGTGTGGAGTTTTGGGACGCGGCCTGTATTTTCAAAACAGAACTGAAGAGAACAAAAACAGGACTGAGGAGCCCGAGTATCATCCAGTAAAGTTGGTGCTTGCCCTTAGTTAATGGGATGTGACATCTTGCGCCTTCCGCTTGAGGGGGCTGAGTTTCTCCTGGTCTACCTGATGGCGGAAGCAACAAGCTCTCATGACTGCTGGAGGAGGACAGACTGGCCTACTCTACCACTCCTCACTTATGGAAAAAGGATCTATAAGACTGAGCGGAAGTCAAGTGAAGATTGTTGATGCGCAAGCGCTTGTATGTTCCCAAGTAGCTGTACAATGAGTATGTGCACAGTGCATGTGGGTAGGTTTATTTGTCTTTGGGTTTTGACTCTGCTGCCTCCTATCCATTGCCTCAGTCACTGGCCTGGGCAAGAACGGTTTGGGGCTTCCAAAAGCAGGTCGCTAGCTAACCTAATAGGCCAACTCCAGTATAAAACTCAGACATCCTCTTTCATCTTACAGACGCGGCTCCGGCCAACTGTTTATTTTATTATTCTACTTCAGATGCAGGATGGATATATCTCTGATGGGTCAACACTGAGTAAGGTTGGGTACAGCCTTCTGAGACTGCTTGAAATCTCTAGACTTTGTTTTTGTTCAGTCTGAGCTTGATCAGACGCTTTGCGAGGTATGTCTGGGAAAAGAGAAAAAGAGACTGTGCTGGCCAGGTGTTATGGTCCCCTGAGCTGGATAATAAAAGCATTTCGGCCTCATAGAGCCAGATTTTCTGAGTAGGAAATGGATGCTACTTAAGTGATATATGTATTGTGTACCACACACACTGGAGTTTTTCCCTAATCCAGTAGACAGGGAGCCTCTATATCTACTATGTATCTATGCCTTTCTTCCACCAATTACCCTAAGAAGTTAAGCTTGTAACAGCTGTGGAATAGTCTAACATTTTGACAAATACAATTTACCTGCTTTTTTACCAAGAAGATCTGTACCAGGCTACCAGTACCAAAGTAGGACCTAGACTAGATACTTCACCTCTGGTCTTATGCTGCTTGGCCAACCAGCCGCCATCTCCAGCTCTATATTTAGTAGATACAGACATGCGAGGAATGGTATTTCCTCATCTAACTCGCCAAGAAAGCACAAGTGTACAAAAAGCAAATAAGTGTACAAAATCTGTGCATTGACTATAGAAATCTCTTCTTCTTTCTCTTCTTCTCTCTCAATAATTTCAGAAAATCAAAGAAGGAATGTAATATAAAAAGAATAGAATTTTAAATTGTTGTATTATCTAAGTACATTTAAAGCAACATTGAATTTTGTTTTTGGCCACTTAAAGGTATAAAAATACTAGTAATATAATACCTTTTATATATACTATATAGCAGGATGGTGGAGTATGTTAGGCAAGAAGTTGTAAGGTTTATATATGTAGTAAACACAGAAACAACATTAGCATCTATTTGTTTGTGTTTTCTAATTGTGAGAAGAACATTTCGGTCTAGTGTATCTACTCTCCTTTTAGTTCTGTTTCATTCCCACCAACTTGAGGAAATATCTCATTCTTTAGCTGCTAACTGCACCACTATGTGGACATTTAGCATAGTACAGTATTGATCAGTGCTATACTGTGGTGCAGTAGCTAGAATGTAATTCAATACACGCTTTAAAACAGTGGGAGGTTATGTCACAATCAACAGAAGAAAGTTGAGAGAGAGGCAGTTGTGACATTTCAGCATCTGTATTGAGCTTATCATGATGAAGTAATCGCAGCTCAGTGTGATATGAAACGTAAACATTTTAGACTGTCAGTGTGTCTGACGTCCTTTCACATCTTACTCACTCTGCTGTCTTTCACTAGCAGGTGACTACAGGTGCCCACCACATGGCCACAGACATCTGTGAGCCCTCACTCTTCAAGCCTTAAACAAACAGGGGTTGCCAGTTTCTGCCCAGATAAACACCTGAAATTTAACTTGGCTCACAGTGTCCCTCAAAAAGATGTATTTAAGAGAACTTATCCCTCACAGTGGACCACCCCAGGCTTTTTGGTTGTTTCTTTTGAAAATTATGTTATGTCACACTGTATTATGCATCTCAAGAGCATAAATTACCCCTCTAGTAGTTCATACAGTCTTTGTGTACTCTTATATATATTTACCATGGCTTCAATCCCATGTGAAGACTGCAAATCAAAACAACTTATTAGACAAAACACACAAAGTTTGCTCGAGCCATTACAGTATCCCATGGCTGTTTAATGCAGGGTGCTGGTTCGCCCAGACTTTATGTTTAAATGGCCTTGGCTTAGAGACTTAATCCTTTCTGTACAGACTTTGAGCTCATTGAGCAACATGTGTTTCATAATGCAACGCTCAGAGGCATTAGGCAGCATACAACACAACCAGTCCTTCACGGCTTTTGTCCTAATCATTTCCTGTAATCAGCAGCAAAGCAGTGAAACGGTGAAATGAAAAAGCGACTTTGTGCTCATTCCAGCTCGTTTTAGGTGAGCGCTCTGTCAGCGTCACTTTTCTGAGTGTGTTCTGTGTTGTGTGTGTGTATACGTGGTCTTAACTGCAGTTCTCTTGTTTCTGTTTATCCCTGCAATATATGTAATGCTTCCTGAAGTTAGGCAGGAGAGGCCATGAAGTCTGGCAGCATTCCTACGCGCTTAAAGAAGCTGTTGAAGAAGAATTATTTTGTTTCATGCTCACAAGACAGGGAGGGTTATTGCTTTGCCTCCAGTAACAATTTAGGAGGGATACAAGAGGAATAGAGTTTCATGAAGAACATTTGAGTTGCTGTACAGTGAAGACTAAGATAAACAAACACAAGACTAATTGGATGACAGCCTCACTGTTTGCCTCACCGTTGCGAATTTGCTCGGTTTTGTCTGTCAATGTGAACTTAAGTAGGTAACAGTAGTAAGCATGCAAGCAAGTACGGAAAGCTTTTTTGTAATAAAACCTGGCATTTAAGTTAGTGGTGCCTTGTTCACCATATATAGTGATGACGTTAAGCACCTTTCTACAGATCAAATACAATATTGTACAATGTTTTTGCCCTTTTCTGCGTATGAGAGCAAGATTAGAGGGGTTTCGGAAGCTGCTGTTGGCTGTAAGAACACAGCTGTAGTTGCATAAAACACCATAGAAGTGAACTGTCTTGTTAAAAATCAAGAAAGGTCAAAGATTTACATGAGCTGAGCTTAAACCTGGATGTTCTAAGGATGATAGTTTGCAGAATAAAAAGATCCTCTACCTGACGTTAACCATGCAAGTCTGCAGTTGTTTGGACAGTGAACGCTACAGAAGTACAACCACTTCTGGGAGGATGTTCTTTGGCCAACCAACATAATACTTAATTAGAGAGGGCTTTGAATCAATTACCACTCACTTTCATGTGGTTTGCAGATGGCTACACATTCTCTCTACCCGACTTTTTCTTTCTCTTTCCTCTGTGAGTCGCCAGCAAAAAAAAAAACCAACAAAAAAACCCTGTTGCGTTGCCTCATTGCTAATTTGAACCAGAGAAGTGGTCATTTCCTAACAGTGGGCCCCGGTCTGCTCTGCAAGTCGAACCGACAACCAGCCCAATGGAGCCTGAGCTGGAGTACTCCCAAAGCTGGGCAGAAACCACACAAACCCAAGTCTTCCTGACATGTGGTGAAAGTGTGATAGGGATATGGGAAACATCAGGGAGGGTTAGGAAAAAGGGATGGCGATGGATCCATTTGGAAAAGAAGGAAAAGATCGAAGTGGGACATGATGAAAATGGGGATATGAGAAAGTGGAATCGGTGGTGATTGTGGGAAAGAGGCAAAGAGAGGTGAAAGTACAGGAAAAGATTTGAAGGTAGGAGAAGCAGAAAAGAGAAAATAAGCTTGGTCTGAGGAGCACTCAGTTTGTAGCAGCCATGTGGCGTCTTTGATCTGGCCGAGGATTTGAACCAGTGTCAACAGAAACATGCAGGGGCCGTCTGTTTGCTCCCAGACACAGATCATTCCTCCATGAATTACTCTGCTTCAGTTCGCCGCAACCTCTTTACTACTCCAATGTTTGTTTACCCTGTCGGGAACACCCGGCCCATTCCTCAAGTTGAGCAACAAGCTCAGTAATACCCCAGAACTCCTGCAATCAGCTAAACTTTCTATGCTGTTAATCTCTTGGGGGAAGCAGAAATCTGGGTAGTTTTGAAGATTTAAAAGATACATTTGAGTCAAACAGTGCTGCCTTTATATTCTGTAGTTTACTCAGCAACAGAGTCATTTCTCATTTAGCCCTGTAATACAGGATCCATTCATTATACTCCAGTCACTGTCTTCCATCATAGGGACGAAGCATGTTCTGTATGCCTCATAGTCTGGAAGGAAGAGGGAGGGATAACAAGGAGGCGGAGGAGGAAGACGAGGATGCAGACATGTCCGCCAGATCGTTATAGCAAGAGGATGTGTCCTGAATGCTGTGTCCCTGCCATATAACAGCCTGCTGATTCAAACCTCATGTTGGGAGCAGAGAGACAGAAAAAAGACAGTACAGTTAGAGGCTTGCTCATGGTTAGACTGCAAACAGTGTCCAGAGAAATTCTTTTGTTTTTAAAGCTGCACAAATCAGTATTTTAACACGAACAAATGATTGCATGCAATGTGAGAGGGGTCGCTGTCTGAACCCACAAAGAGTTCTCACCTGACTCTGTAGTGGCACTCAGCTCTATAGACCTTTTTGGCATCTTTCAGCTCATCTGAAGTCTTTGAAAATAACCCAAGTGATGTCATCGCTGTTATATTGGCTCAAGCTTGCAAAGTACAAAATTCTGAGAGAAAAACTAAGATATGTTATCAAGTTGGATTATGGGAAGTGTAGGATCCAATGTTTTTGGAGCTTTACCTACAGAAAGGACTAAAATTTTACAATGTGATACTATACATAAATGTAGCAAGTTGTCATCTCCAAAGCCGGATCTTATTTTATTTGAATTGGAAAGGACCAAAAAGAAAAAAAAAAAAAGAAAAAAGAAAAAGAAGAAATATGAAAATTACTCTTACAAATTACCTCCTCTGATTGTATTATTCTGTGAAAATAAGAAGGCATGCAGGTATGCATAAATTCAGTTTTCAGGTTTGAGTCTTTGGTTCTAGGATGTTCATAATTGTCAGTATAAAAACAGACATCTGTGCTGTGTGAAAATGGTTAAAATATCATAGACATGAGGAGAACCACATATCTGTGTACTTAATCCTCCCTCTCTGGGAGTGGATCAGCCAGGACATCTAGTCTTCAGGGATGCTGAGGAAGGCCAGCTGAGACAAGCCAGGCGCAACGAAGTAGGGAAGCACGCAAACAGCCATCCACTCTCACTTGGAGACAATGACAAATCCAGACCCCTTCAACACTTGTGGGGAATGTGTGCAGACCCCCTCGAAGTCAGCGCAGTACACACTAACAGTGCCCTAATGAATTGTGGGCCTGTCCCCTGGAGGGCTGTATACAGTGTATGTGTGTGTGTGTGATCCGAAAACCAGGTTCCCTGACATTTCTCTCTGTCTTGTGTCTTTTCCTGTTCCCAAGCATAATTCTGTTGATAACACGTCTTGCTGTTTTCTCTGGAGTTTTGCTTGTTGAAAGACATCTCCCAGTGAGCAGAAAGTGATGATAGTCAGATAGGCTTAACACAGAGCTCCTCTCCAAGACAGATAATGCTTCTGTTGCACAGGGCCATATCACTCTGGTCCATTTGCTCCTGATTGTAAGGGAGAACAGTCACTTTTATGCAAGAGACCACACTTTGTGTTCAACCTGCAATAATTTTTCCCTTTTTACATAACTATAAACATAATATTTCCCTAAATATGTCTGTAAAATAACATTGTCACTTAATCTAATCCAGAATTGTGCAGAATTGTCTAATCAATGTTCTTGTCTGGTGACGGGTTGGAAAGAAAATAGCAATTACGGTCCAAGAGTGGCAGCGTTGTTAGTAATATGGCTACCATTGTTACAGGGATTATTTTAAACTCATTGTTAGACTCACAGACACCTCTAGAGGCACATGCTATACACAGTGGTTGTCAAAAAACTACTGTGTGAGGAAACCAGAGGCACCGAAACTTCACAAAACAGAAGCTGAGTTGCGGGGGTTTCTCACTGCTGCTTTCCTTCTTGATCAGCGATGCATATCAAACAAATGGGAGAACAACGTTGAGGTATGCACTCCGTGGAGTCTGCATCGATTAATCTGCTAATCTACTCCATGTGACGCTCCTCCTGCCTTCGTCCCTGCCCATTACACTGCTCTCAATACGATTATTCAGAGAGGAGAGGGAAAAAGAAAAGCATTAGTTGTAATGCTGCCAGGGTCCAAAATTGTCCAAATAGTTCTCAGGCCTGCCAGACACAACAGCATATTCACAGTCTCGGCCCGTCTGTGGATTCAATTCCGTCTGGCACATTTTGATTCTGTCCTCTGTTGTGTCCTTTTGCAGTTTTGGCATTTAGCTAAGACACTGCCTACATGTCTTGTCTGTCTATTGTCAAGAAATGGCGTTACAGTGCTGTTGTTCTTGTGCATAAGCATAAAATCATGTTCCCATGCAGAGACTCAAACTCTGTGTTTTCCCAGCCCTCTACATATTCTGGGCTCCAGGGAGGAAGGAGTCTTGTCATGCCTCATCAGTAACCTCAGATGCTCTTCATCCTATATCCTCCCTGCATCTTCTCTCTCTAGGTTTCTCTACTGGTCCATCATTCGCTCCCCAGAGGGCGTGAGGAATGCATCTGTAATCATTTTCAGTGCATTTTTCTGCAACAAGAGAGAAGCTCAAGACAGTAACACAAAGTGTCGGGTGGGTGTGAGCATACACAGAGATGCAGACAGCACAGACAGCACAGACAGGCAGACAGAGTAATGGATGGTGACATTTGTTAGCTGAGAAAATCATCTGATCTGCTGATACAGAAATTAAGACTGGCCAGGACTGGACCGTTTTCTCAAAAGTGTCCTAGAACAAAAAACAGCTTTGTTCTGTTGACTTATGATGGTTTGGGAAACACAGTTTTCAACCCAGATGGTAGGGTTTTGTCTCCACTATCAGTCTAGACTCCATTTATTTACACATCTGTGCTCATGCGATAAGCAAATTGTAGTCATTACCTTATGAGTGTGAGAGGGCAATTGTGTTTTTCCCCATGGTGTGGATAAAGAAGCAGAGGCAGAAGGGGGCTGGTGGGGGACGCACACAAGCAAAAATGAGTGTGACCACTGTGGGAGATGTGGTGAACATCAAGAAGTGGGGGTGGAGGTGGAGAGGGGTCTGGAGGGGTGGGGGGTGGGTGGGTGAAAGAAATTTGGCATTGCTGATGGAAACGTGGGTCTGGAGCCGGTGCACACTCACGCATAAACACATACATACGAGCTCTCAGAGGACAGACACCAGCACCCATCATTCAAACGGCATTTTAAGGGCCATTTAAGTCATTCCAATAAAAACCGCAGCCGTTATAATACGTTGTCCAGGGGAGCCAGGGGGAGGGAAAGTTATGGCATGGGCAGGCTACGGGTAAGGGGTAGTCGAAAGAAAATGCAGGAAAAGTAAGTCAGACAATGTTTGTTTTCAAGTCTGCACTTTGAGTCTTTTTCATGTCATTCTTCCCTCCCTGCTTTTCTCAGTGAGAGGGAGGCAAGCTCTCCAGTCTGGGAAAATGATTTAGTAATAGCAGGAAGGTGTTATATTCCTGCCAGTCTTATCAATAATCAGATTGTTCTCCTGTTTGGTGAATGTTTGATATCTACCACTGATGTAGTTCTGTTGGCTTCAGTGCAGTGATTTGTCCACACAGTACCCAAGTACTGACCCCATGTTGGCAACCTCTTGTCTGGAAACATTTCACAGGCTGTCTGACCCTGTGGTGCACTCTGCTACCTTCTGCTTGTTGCTAATACCTATTTATTTACCCAGATGTGTAACCCCTTACTTAGTATGCCACTGTTGTCTGATTCAGTTACCCACCCCCCCATTAAGACCCCAGACTACCTCCAGACAACAACCTCCTCCAAACATGTGACCAACCAGACCAACATGTAGCAGGAAAGTGGGGCGAGTTTATCTGTCTGCCTCACGACCTTAAATCTCCATCCAAGGCCAACAACCGCATATGCAGCATTGCATTCCGACGACTGTTATTTCGGCATTATGTCTATTTGCACTGTTCTCAACTGAGGGGCTGTGAGAAGCCGTCTAAACACAGCTCTCTCATACCACACGATCCTGGCCAGTGTTAGCATAGCCGACTAAGTGCAAATATGGAGCAGGGCGATAGAGATGTCGTATAATCGCTGCTCCTTGACTTCATTGGCTGTGTTCTTCATTTTCTTTAGTGTCTTGATACTTTTTTTTTTTTTTTTTTTTTTACTAAATCTTCTTTTATCCACCTCTCTAGTCAGAATCTGAAGCATTAAAATCATCCTACCAAAAATCATTCTCTTACATTCCTCCAGTCATGGAGGTAATTTTGGTGTCACTTGTTCAGGTTTTGAGATTTCCATCTTACTCTAATACAATGCTGGTGGATATAATTTTATCTGCTGTATTTGCAGCAATAACATAACTTCTAAAAAATACAACAGCAACATGTCTTGGACTCATGTAGGACTTGTGACTGAGTCACAAATCTGGTGATTTTATTCTTGACTTTACAAAATGTAAAAAAGACCCTTTAAATTGGAATGACTTGATTCTTTTCCCCATGCCCAAAGATTTAAATGATGTTATAGAAAGTGTACAGCCCCTTACATCAGATATACTTCTTCTGAATCAAACAGCAGCCAATCAGGTTACACAAGTAGGGGGTATACAGGTGTTTGCAGTGCAGACCAGCAGAAAAAACAAATGACTTGGAACTTATTTGTGACCTGCAAAACAATGACTCTGTCCCACGAACCTGTTAATCTGGATAATTAATCTGGACCATTTCTATGGTAGAAAGTGGTTCCAGTGAAAACTGCTCACAGCTACTTCTACTGACTATCCAGCATAATAAGGTCCATGAGTCTGGAGAGGGACGTTGATGTTGAATTTTTTAAATGTAATTTTTCAATTGTGCAAGACCGCAAATGAAATTTCATTTACCGTCATTGTATTTGGTGGCAGGAGAAACCTCACAGACAAATATCTCAAAACACTGGCACATAAAACCAAAAGTTTCTATCCAGCTAGATACCACTACAAGTTGTTTTTAATGTAATAATATAACAGTAATTTGAGTGACTGACCCTTAAAACACCAATGCCAGGTTAGTGCTTTTATATCACAATGGACTCTGGCTGTTCTTTGCACCCTGTATCAATGGTTTGGCCGACCACCTCAATTCATTCTTCTCTATTTTTACTTAGACTCACATGTCTGTGATGCATATGTATGCACACCCTCAGTCATGCTGATATGCTGAAGGCTCTGAACATTTTTACACACCATTCAAAATCCATTACCCCTGATTTGCAGAACACGCATTAGCTTATTCTCCTTCTAACCCACCTACCACAAACCTCACCCTCGACATGCTCCACCTCCACCTCCAGCAAACGTAAAGTTTTCTTAAACTTATGGTTTGAGCATGAGTCGGTGTCTCCTGTCCCCATCTAGTTTTGCTTTGCATAGAAAAAAAACACACACACACACTCTCACACACGAAGAGTGTTGGGGTTTTCACTCCTACCTCTCCAGACCTAAGTAAATATGCTGGCTTCCAAACCATACAGAGTCGTGCTAAAGAGACGCGTCAGACGGGGCCCGGGGTTATGCTTTCTCAGCAGTGGATGAATGATTTGAAAGGAAGGAGAGGTTTTGTGGGCAACTTACATACGCGGGACTTTGAGTCATTTTGGGGTCGTTTGCGGGCTGTAGGCGGCCCTTCCTCTGGCTTTGGAGAGACCATCATATCTCTGTTTGATAGCCATCATTCACACGTGCCCTTTCACTACTCAATCATGACTGCACACTTCACGAGGAAAAATGAGGGAAAGATGTTTGCATCTGTAAGGAAATAAAAAAAAAAGTGGGAGCACAAATAAGCAAACAAGGGAGACAAAAGACAGAAATACTAGACATACAATCTGTTTCCATTGTGTACCGCATGCCCTTAGAGCACAGACTTCTGATTTGGTTAATGATTCTTTTACCCACTTCCCTCCTCTCTGCGTTGCCCTCTAGTATGATATTGCTCAACTGGAAAACAATGGCAGAAGTCCTCCATCTGGTTGTAGTTTGTATCCCGTGCCAGTTTGAGTGGGAGTGATAGAGAGACCTCCGAGGGGCTTGAAACAACAACAGTTCACAGTCGAGAAGACTCGTTGCATATTTCCAGCTACTGTAGCAATAAACACACACTCACACACACACACACACACACACATACACACACAGACACATGTTCATACATAGAGAGACTCAGGCACATAACTATTAAATTGATATAATTTGAAAATCTGGTGACTGATTGCGTTCAGGGGAACGGCAGAATGGACAGGTATTGAAAAGACATTAAAATTATGAATTGTATGATGAGACAGAGGGAGAGAAAGTATGACATGTATTGGGCCCATGGCAAGTGCAGTGGTGGAATGTCCTGGGGTGTTTTAATGGAGTTTGTCTCTCCACACCTGTGGAACTAATAGCGAGCCACTGAAGTCAGATGTCCTATGAAAATATTTGGTGGAATGAGAGAGGGGGAGAAGGGGGCGTGGATGAGTTCGGAGGTTCATACCTAAAGACAGGCGTGTAGTTTGGCTAAGGCTTAGGATTTCCATTAAACGGCAGGTTTGAGGAACAAGATAATTGCTCTAGCAGAGTCTCCAGCCTGAACCCTATCTCCTCTTCTGTCCCTGTTTCTCATAGAAGCACTCTGATCCATGTGCTGAAGAGTCACTCAGAAGAAAACACACTGTTGATGTTGTTTGTTGTTGTTTTTTTTCTAATCGATTAAAATCAGTGAATACTCAATGCAGTCATTTTGACAGTACATGTATGTTTGTGGAAACCACACCACTAGCCATTTAGATCTTAGAACATCTGCATATCTAGAATTAGATTGAAGATTTCAAATCTCTTTCACTGATTGAGCAACATGTGTGCATGAAACCGTTTTATTGCTTTTATTAAATTACTTCAAAAATGCACGACTTTCAAGCGAAAAACACTTCTTCTTTTCTTTTTGTTTTTACCCGACAACAGTGATATGCCTACAAAGGTTTTATGAGGTCAGTGAGGATAAGAAGCCAGAATGTGGTATGGAAATGGGCCTGGTAGCATTAGGGGATTGGTTGAGGCTTTCCACTGATGCAAACACTCCCCCTGTTGCTCCCTCTGTCTTCCTTTGAAGTCAACGATGGCAATAGTTATCTCAAATGATGATGTTCCCAAGTCCCTTTTACAACTTTAGAGTGAGTTGTGGTAAGCCTTTCACTGGCTCTTGTCCAGTTCAAAATATGTGTGTTATTTATTAGTTACTTATTTTTCTAAATATCTGCCAATGGGGCTTGATATTTTTCAAGTTCAATTCTGCTTATTTTGAAAAAGATTCTTTGATCATTTTATTGAAGCCAGTAATGTTAGATAGTCTGCATTTTAAGTCAATCTAGCGACATGGCTCAAGGGATAGCAATGTCAGTCAGTTCACCACTTTGGTCAGAACTGAAATATCACAACAACTATGGGATGGATTGCTATTCAATTTAGTACAGATATCCATGGTACAGCCATGAATATTAAACATTGTGAGCATGTTAGCATGCTAGTTTTATTGAGTTCATGGAGCTTGTAAGTATGGCTCTTTTCATGGTCTTGTTTGAATGTGAATACATGTTTTATGTGATGCTCTTTGATCACATCGTTAACTGACGTTAGAATGTCTGCCCTCCAAAATGATGTATGAGTAAATAAAAGCCAAAATGTGTTGAGGTTTTTGCAATTTGTATGGGTTTTCTTGATCCCTTTTGCATCCACCAGCCCTGGCATTGAGGAAAACTACTGTGGAAAGAGAAATCTGACTAATTTGCTGACAGTGTAAAGACTAAGGAAAGACTTTTCTACTATAATGGACAACCATTAGCACATGTTTTTGGATGTCTGCTTTAACAAGTGGTGGTATGTTTATGAGCCCGCTCTAAAAATTCCTGTCCCCAATTAGGGTAAGGCCAACGAAACCATACCATACATGAGAGTGGGGGAGCTATCTACATTAATTTCAGTGACAGACACTCAAACTCTGTGATTAAGAGAAGGTCTTGCAGTATAAAACAAAACAAAAACAAAGGCAGAACAATTTAATCTTGCAATCTTACAACCTTAAGAGACACACCTTTACATACATTGTCTTCATATAAATGAATAACTTAAAAACAAAGAAAACAAAGAAGTCTTCTGCATATTTGTACAAAGCTAAGAAGAGAAGTATTTAATACCTCATACCAGATACTACTGAATTACTGTCTCCTCTGTATGTCGTAAAGAACCTGTACAGGCAAACAGAGTGACGTGGGTAACAAACATGATCCTTTAAAGTGACTGACATGAGATTTGACCCTCTGACTCTTTCTGCTGCTTCATAATTGGTGACATTTCCTAGGCCATGGTGGGTCACACTGTGTGCACAGTTGGAAACGAGGGAGCGGTGATGGTCTGGTGGCTTTTGACTGACAGGTGCTTAGCTGGTAGGCAGATGCTGGTTGATAAATGTTTAAAAAATGGAGAGAAGGCAGGAGGTTCAAAGGGAAGCTTAGCCGTTGCTTGCTTTTACAGTGCTATAGGGTCACATTCCATCCAGACACAGACTTTTAAATCCTTCCAGAGATGTTAGAGCACGAGGTGTGAATGGATAATGGAGGTTTTTGGTTAAAGTGAATATGTCTGGAGTGGAAAACCAATATAGAGCTGTCAGAGTGTGTTGAGTGTGTCAACTTGGTTGAGAGGAAACAAAAGCCCTCCTTCATTTCCCAGCCATCTTCGGTCACTAGAAAAGAGCTAACAGTGGGCAGACAGAGGGCGAATAACTCCAAGGATCAAGCCCTGTCTAAAAGCTGTGGCAAAGTGCCGGGCTGCCCCATACCACACAACTCTTCTCCTCACCCAGACTTTAATCTTCATCCCACTTTGATATCAAAGACAGAATCACTAATGTGGGAGGAATGGAAGAAGGGGGGAGAGAGGTAGAAAGAGGGGGGAGTAATGGGGGAATAATTGAGGAATATGGTTTCCAAAGCGGTGTTATTTTTTTATGAAGCTGAGAGACGTATTCAAGTCTGGAGATCAAACGGTGTGGTGCTTTTTATGTTCTCAGACCACAGTGAATGAAGGAGCTGAGGTTTCCCGCAGCGGCCTGCTCTGTGTCATCCGAGGAACTCGAGCGGCTCTCCCCTTCCCTGTCTACCTCTCTTTCCTACTTTCTCTCTCCACTGTCTGTCCAGTTCTTGCCATTAAACTGCTGTGTCAGTTGTTGGAAGTCAGTCTGGACTTTGCTTGGTTCAGTGGAAGCCATTCAAGTACCTTAATCAGTCTGGAGATTATATCTTTTGTTCTGACAGCTAAAATGGCACACTGTTAGGTCTGCACTACTGCCTTTTATTTCAGGATAAAGCAGAAAGACTACCTTTACAAAGCATTAGATAAATCACTGAAGAACTGACTGACTCATTTTCTGTAGCTGTTAAAGTATCAGGTGTTTAACACAACATAAAGTCTGCTGTGTAAAATTTGACAGATCATTAACAAGGGTGTATCCCAGAGGAAACGACAAATTTTCTCATCAGCAATCTCAGCCGCACACACACACACACTTGCACGTAGGTTGGAGCCATCTGCCTGGGCAGGGCAAGATCACATAATCCCCCTAATCTGACTCACTGTTGCCGACCCACGGTATTCCGACCGCACTTGGCCCGGGTGCCCCGTTGCTCCACTTTGCACTTATTTGCTGACAACTGACAACTTGTAAACAAACTTGGTGAAAGTGGCCGCTCAACACCCACTTCTCCCTCAAATCCTCTCTTCATCCTTGTCATTCCTTATTTTGGTGGGTCGATCATTTAGGTTTGTTTGGAGTAATAACACCGCAGAGACTCCCACCCTTGGAGGGATTTAGTTCACTGGAAGGACTGAATATGACTTCATGAAGGTATACCTTTCACTCTGTCTTCCTTATTAATGCTCCTGATTTGACCCGTTGTGTGTCACACTGCACAGAAGAGTTATTGTGCTGGAGTGAATGTACAGTAATTCAACTTTTTGTGACTTCTTAAATCTTTCTTTTTGGCCACTTGGGGGCAGCAGAAACAAGCTGTGAGCACAACACTGACTTTTTTTAAAATCACTGTTTAAATATAGCTAGTTTGTTAGCAAACACTCATATTCACACTCTGATTCATTTGGAATCATGAGTCTGGCCGTGTGAGTGTAGGTTAAATATCTGGCTTTTTAGCTGCTAAGTGCTCCACTAAATTCACCAGTTAGTCTCCAATGGAAGATGTTTATTGTTTGTTGCTGGGCTGGTAGCATGTAGGTAGTGTTTTTAGAGCAGTAATTAGCTGCCTGCTGCAATCAAAAGTGCCATTATCAATAAACAAGAAAGTTGAGAGCCAGAAGACCAAAACAGCGAGCTGAAAATCGCCATAAAACTCTGTAGAACTGAGTAACTCCACAGCTGGGTGATAATTCTCTGTGAGTGACCTTCCATAAACAAGTAATAATTTGATCCAATGTTGATATAAAAATAATGACCACAGCAGCTTTAAATAGAAAAACTTGTGAAGTTCAGACATAACAACAGCTGCATCACCCAGATGTTTCAAACTTACAAACTTTTTTTTTTTTTTTGAAGAACACGTGCACCTTGAGCTTCCTGTGAAGACAACAGGACCAGTCTGTGTCTGTTTTGATTTATTTGCTCTGGATAGGCTCTGTTTAAGGAGCCTGGCCTCAGCCACCTTTCAGCATCTCTCCATCCTCCCCCACTCCTCCTCCAGTGTCCAAGGATGTGTCTCATTCTCGTGTCTGTGGTGTAAGTTTTATTCCTCTCTAACTCTCATATTCCTCCCACCAATCCTCCCGTCCCCTCCAGCTGCCAAGTGGAGACAAAGAAGCTGCTTCAGCCCTCCTTTGGTCTGGTGATTATCTAAGCGAGGGCCCATCAATCTAAACTAACTCCAGACTCTCAAGAATGTCCCCTTCTTCTGGCTGCCAGGTTGGAGATAAACACATATCTGATCTCGAGAATCAGCCCTTAATGAACTATTAGATGCATGTGGACTGATGTAGCCCCCCTCCCAGCCTTATCATAACTGCCCAAACTGTACGCCATTATGCTAGATGCACTGATATAATCTGACTGAAGCACCGAGCACAGATCCCACTGTTCAAAAACAGGAAAAATACTTATGCAGTGTTTCCTTATTTCCACTTAATTTCAACCATTTGCTACATAATGCATAATGAGAAGGTTATTATTGAGTCTAGCCTTGCAGAGGTTGAATGTGCTGTTTTATTGGCTCTTGGCAGCCCTGCAGAAATTCCATGAGGCAGGTGAACAAGGAAATGGAGTTCATTCAACACTACACAATTATCTGAATGTTTGTTGTCATTAAATGCTCTTTTGTTTTTTTCCCCTCCTTCCTGATGAACCGCACTCAAACTTGACATTGTGGGGAGCAGACCAGACACTTTTACAGCCCATTAAACATAAATTGGTCCTGATTTTTTGTGTGTTTACGGCAGTAACAGATGTGCAAATAATTCAGTTTCACTCAATTAAATCATACTCTGATATATACAATCCCCCATATAGCTTGCAGACATTTCAGAGGACTTTAAACGTCATGTCCAGATTATATAAGTTTGCATTATTGTTATGCAGCAAGCTCTCTGTCTCCCTAAACTGTCCCAGACTGACAACATCGACTGACGGCGCCTTTGATCTTTGTCGTTATATCTTGTCTCATAGCAACTGGAACATTCCATTGTGGGTCTCTGATCACCTCCTGATGACTGGGCCTAAGAGATAAGAAAGGAAAAATGAGGAGATCTGTTTTTAATATAAAAAGGAGCACTGATGAAATCAATCACACAAACGGGAACTGAACAGGGAGTCACCCCGATCGCGATTAGTGTCAAGAGAGCAGAGGAGTGCTGACAGGACGGCAGGGAAAGTCAGAGGGAGACAGTGTCAGAGAGGGAGACAGAGAGATAAAGGAAAAAGAGACGTCCTTCTCTCTGTCTGCATCCTAGGTTTTAGGGAGGAAATAGGGAAGACAGAATTCCAGCCTCTGCAATCTATATACAAGCAGTCTCAGCACACAGAGAATACTGGCCGATTCATCCCATGTCATCCACTCTGGGTGCCAGCTTTTACTCTGTGGCAGGTGATACCCAATCTTCCTTACTGTGTAATATTAAACATTAAGGACATAGTATTAGCCATAGAGACCAAAATGTTGTTTTAACAGCACTTGCATTTATGTATATATAAGTACAAGTACGTATGTGGTTGATTTGTCACATGACATTTGTTAAATGCAGAGACATGAGCCCAAGAAAAAAATTGTATCATTTTGCATGGTATCGTAATATTGAGTTAACCTCTGTATCTACGAGGCATGTTTCCTCTGACCTGCTGGAGATGGACTGACTCATCTCTCCTCTCCTTCTCTGTCTCAACTCCCACGCTCCACGCTCCAACATCTGCACTTTTTCTGTCCCTCGTTCACCAGGGTTCAGCTTAACAGGCAGGATGATGCGCAGGACATGATAGATGAGAGGGATAGCCATGACAGTTGCAGTGCTAAATGAGATGAAGTTACGCAGTGGCATTGCTGTAGTAGTTGTTGTGTGGAGTAGATAAAACCGAGTGGTGTTGTTGTGAGGTAAAAGTACATTATGGCCTATGTTTGCCAATGTGAGTGTTTATCACTGGCTTTATTTTTGAAAGCGAGTCGATTATATTGGCTGTGGTTTTTCTGTTGTCTTGGCCTGGCTGCAGATCTGCGGCGTCTCGTTTAGCCAATTTTTGCTTCCTCCTCTTCAGTGTACAAAGTGTGATTATTGAAACAAGGCGCAGTGCTTCTGGCAAACCAGCACGTCTCTGTCTCCCTTCCTTCCTTGATATTTCACAAACAAGTCTGTGGAGCCGAACTTCATCACAAGCAAATTAGCAAACAGCACGCCCAATTTGTCTTCTGTCTAAAATCAGGACTATCTCAGCTAATGAGTATAAATAAGCAGAATATGATTTCAGATACTTTAATGAATATGCTGGCTGTTGCAAGCTGTAGCAGGCCAAACATTTTTTTCTTTTATTCTGGAAACTTTACTGTCATGGTATTGCCAGATTTACATGTTGGCCTGTTTCTAATTGACTGGCCTGGAGAACACTGTGTACTTCCACAAGGAAACATCTTTATTACCTTTGTGAGGTAGCTACTTGTGACATTTTTAGTGTCCAGGGATTATTTCTTTATTATGTGATTTTCAAAAAGTTATAGACGACAATATACAGAAGGGTGACAAAGTAAAGGAAAAACATAAAGTGTCATAGTAAGATGTTGGGCCACCACAAGCCGACAGAACAACTTGCTCCTTGGCATTGATTCTACAAGTCTCTGGAACATTCCTCCAAAAGATATTCCCTCATTTGTTGTTTTGATGATGGTGCTGTCAAACCTAAATCTCCCATAGGCGTTCAACTGGGTTGAGATCTAGTGGCCATAGCATATGATTCACATCATTTTTATACTCATCAAGCCATTCAGTGACCTCTTATGCCCTGTGGATGTGGACATTGTATAATGTTTCACCACTCATTTTTCAGTTTTTTCTTTTAATTTGTCATCCATCTGTACATAATACCACTTTTATAATATAATATCATCTTTTAAGCAAATGATTTATACATCCACAGCTCTAAGCTAAGTCTGGTGATATTCTATATCTCATTATCAACAAATCCCATGGAAAGACTGAGAATTGAGGGTACTAAGTATTAGTATTAAGTATTGTCCCTGACAAAGCCAATTCCTCTGTGCCATAAAGCTGTCTGGTGAGTCTGAAGAAAACACACACTCACTTTAGATAGTATCTCAGTGTGAACTCACAAAGTACATCGGACATCCAGTAATGTACAGTAGTGTAAAACAAGGCCAGGCATGATCGCAGTTCCTCACTTGTCCCCCTCCTCCTCTGAGTGTCTGACACCTCCCAGAGCTCCTAATACTGTCTGGTCTGACCTGTGCTTCTCTCTGGTGGCTCCTATAGCCTTCATATGGCCTGGTGTGGGCCCGCCGTCTACTACTCCCGACAGGAAGTATCACTCAGTTTTCTCACAGTTTTTAAAATGACCTCAGAAAATGCCAAACAGTTTTGTGTTTACAACAGAAAAGCAGACTGATTATGACTGCTCAGTTGTAGCCACAGTAAAAATCTCCCTTATCACATGCTTACTCCACTGACACTTCTCTGTTGTTTTAACTACCCTGCTAGATTTTTTCCCTGCACCGAAATTCATGAAAATTATTACATTATATGCGAGGGATGACAAGATATTGACAGATGTTTCCAGTGCTGTGCTCCATGTTTGTAAAGGCCAGTGGCTTTAAAAAATATCCTCTCTTTTGTTTGATGCCATCAATGGAATTTTGACACTAACACTTTATTCTCATTTTCACGCCCATCTCCCACTTTGCTGCTGGTCTTGCTTGCCCTGAATCTTGCAGCCTCGCGCACCATCGTTACAACTGTATAGATAGAATCTCTATGCACACACACACACACACTTATACACACACACACATACAGAGCTGTGTTTATACAGCCCAGCGGTGGATTTTTGGAGGTGTGAGGCCAGAACTGGCAGGGTCCTTTTACACAACCAGCACTCTTAGCCAGCAGCTAATAAAGACTTGCATTGATCCTGATGGGTGGGGTGGGCTTCAACGAGGACCACAGTCAGAGGGGGCTATGCACTGTATGCTGGTGGTCTGCTACTATGTGTGTGTGTGTGTGTGTGAAAATTGTAGGCCTTTTCACACAACCCTGAGACTTGAAACACCAGGCTTAAAGGTAAAGGTTTTAAGTGAGGATCAATCGCTAGAGGCCAATGAAGTTAATGATCTCAACCAACCAAAACCATCCAAATAGAATGCCTAAGTCCGAGTGGGGAGGGAAGGAGGCGGGAAGATTTCTGAGAGGATCAGCAATACTTTCTGCCCTCTAGAGAGGAGTAGGAAAAGTATTCAGTTTAGTCAGTCACCTTTGAATTGTTATATATACATGCTGTTAGCTGACTGCCCTGCCTGTTTGATCCAACTCAAACCATGTTATAGTCCAGTATAAAAGACTCCCAAGTGCTAACACTACACAAACACTACATTAATCCCGCCTCCGACAATTGCTTGGAAAGACAGCAAATACAATTGCAATGGTGTCCAAGAACTCACAGCACATCGCTTATCCCTCTGATGGCTCTGTGTCAATACCACTGGTCTCTTGATGTTGTCAGCATTTGCCAACATTTCCTGCAGTTGCTTTGGGATTTTTTTGTGCCCACATTTCATTTATCCCTTATTGCGATCAAAGAGGAGTTCACACTTGATGAGCCCGAGAAATTGAGAAACCACAGTTACCTGCCAAATTTAGTGGTTTTAATAAGTCATTTCCCTGATGGGGATGTTCATTTCTAGCAACCTCAGACAGAGCCACAGAAAAAAGCTTTTAAAAGAATATAAACAGACACCTCTTCTTACAAAATGAAAGGTGAATTCATAAGTACACACACTTCACCACTATACACTCACTGGTTTTGCACATGTTTCACTATCAGCTTATGGTGGCTAATCGCCGTCTTGTCGGCATTAGTCAATGGACCACTGGAGTCTCACATGACAACTTTGCACTTTATTTAGTTCAATAATTTTATCACAGGCAAACACACTGTACCCCACCACAGGATATGTTCAAAGTTCTGTTCAACGCTCAGCCAGGTTGACTAATCGCTTTAATGGTCGAATTGCACCTCGTTTTAGCGGAAATTCAGCGCGCTATTAACCTGCAACGCGTTCACTGTGGTCAAAGTGGCAACTTTTCAGCTGTTACATAGCCTATCTTTTCAAATAAACTTGTGCATCTCGGGCGGTAACTACATCACCGCTTTTAATTGCACTTCCCACAGTCTCAAACCATGTCTTTTAATACGTACTCAACAAATATCGCCTGGCTTTTGTTTTGTGAACAATGTGAAACATTTGGTACTGCTAGGTTTGATAAGTTTTATAAGCTCGGCCGAATACAAACACAGCCACAAAAGTGCTGATAGACCCTCAGGTCACTGGAAAGATTTATTAACTTAGTACAAACCATACGTCTCTACGCACAAAATTCACCGCAGGTCTGCATCAGAAAACCAGCGATACGCAAACATTTCAAAACGGCTATTCATATTTAGAATGATAAATCTAAACCATGGGCGGGATTCTTTCCTAGTTTGTTATTTTTGTTATCCACCCTGCTGCCTGCTAAAGCAGTAGCTCACCAGATGGGCTCGCGCCGTCTATAGTCCAGTAGCCTCCAGCATGAGGCCATTCTTCAGGGGGATTTGACACTCAAGATTTCGCCCTTATTAAATTATAATCTCCTCTAGCCTCCTTCCTTTCCCTTTTTCCATTCGACAGAAAAAATAGGCCTCCTCTCTGTTTTGCTGCCAACTGATGTATCTTCGCAAAAGACGCAGTACGTACGGGCAGGAAGGTTTCGCTAAAGGAAAGAGGTGCTGAGATGATTGGCGAAATGATCTGAAGCGGCACAACAGGGATTTGGAGAGCTGAAAGTTTTATTTCTTCTCCCTTTCATTTCCTCTCGGCCCATCTCCTGTTTTTCGCCCGTCAATGACTTCATGTCTCTTTGGCGGCTTCTCAGCCTCCCTCTGTTGCCTCAATCTTGCTTATGGTTATATGCCTCTTCTCCTCCCTGTCCCTTGACACAAGTTTCACCCAGTGGGTAGCCTTTGACAATGTGGGGATCTGTAATAGCTTATAAGTCATGGAGTCAAATTGTGAACTTTTAGAAACAGATCACCAGAGGACTTTTTCTTGGCTTTTCTCCCAAAGTAGCCCTGCCATGCAGCTTGGGACTTTTCCAGTCCTGGCAAAAGAATGGAAACAATTGATGGTGTGCGATTGTTCCTGCCTAGCCTTATTTCAGCCTCCCAGAACATTTTCAATCACCTTAGAGCTCTGAATCTTAAATAGGACCCATGCACTCCTCCACATGGGTTTTGACTCCTCGCCACAGCCAGCTTTGCCTTAGGATGTCCTCACCATGAATATTTTGACACAGTCAGGAAATAAATAAAGCTGTTGTGAGATCACTGCAAAAATCCGCAGGAGAAAACTATGTTGCTTGTTTTGAGCTTCCTTTTCGTCCTGTGTTTTGTCACTAGGGAAGCTCCCTGGTCAGTGCCCATTGCATTTCAGAGGCCCCATCCCCATGGACACAAAGCCACCACCCAGAGAGTAATGGCAAGACAGAGGACCAACCCAACCCAGTACATTAGAGCCTGCCAGTCCTGTAGCGCCCAGTTCCCATCGCACAACGCCGCCCTGGGCACATCCACTGAGCAACTGCACGCGCCTACTAATCCTACCCCTCAAAACAGCATGGGGCCCACAAGACCAAAATACAAGAGTATGGTGTCTGTTTTTCAATCAAAACATAAGCGGTGCTTTAGAAATAATGTAAGGAATGGACTAAACTGTGTTTATCTCATTTCCCAACATAGTTTTCTGCAAAATGTTAGACTTCCTGCTCACATTTGTGCATGTCAGTAGCTAACATGTTTTTGTGGGGGTTACAGATTATGGTAGCGAAATCCCAAGTAGGGACTAGAACATCTATCACTGTGTGATGCTAGTTTATTACTGTTTGGTTTGTAAAGTAAAACCCCAAACTTCCATTATAGTGCATGACACTCTGTTACATTATGATACCCCAGCCTCAACCTTACTTCCTGTTACCTTTTTATTGCCTTTGCACTCCCTCTTCCTGTTTGCTCTTTCTTTCTTCTCTTTTCTCAGACCTCACCAGCAGGTTAAATTAAGAATAACAGAGTTGGTATATGCTGTGTACTGGTGACTATAGAGAGGTGAAAAAATGCTTGGAATAGTCTTGGTGCAAACAATGTGCTGGTTCACCAGGCAATGAGCGAGAGAGTGGGAAATAAGGAGGAGAATAAGAGGAATCGAGAGGGGAGGAAAGAGTCACAAGCAATGGAGACACAGAGTGGTCAGATTTACAGAATAGCTATAGGTCCTCGGGAGAGTCATCTCCACAGTGCCCTCTACAAAAATATCCTGTAATGGTTATATATTCCAACAAACTTCGTGTTTGTGTTATTTTAAACTTTTCTACATGATGAGAGAAACCATATGAAGCCAGTGGGCTGCCGCCTTTGCGGACGTTTGCTTCAGTGGCCTGTTTTCTGCATTGAAAAGCAGAACATTTATTGGGTTGTGGAAAGGAAGCAGATTGGCCTTTATGAGATTATTTTTTTTTACTCTTTCCTCTCTCGACATCTAATCAGGCAATCATATTGGGGTTTGAGGCACCAGACGGGGTCAGATGGGAAAGGCAGTGCCAGTCTGTCTCGCCCAGACCTTGCTTTCTCCTTGCTCTCAGCTCTCCCATACTGTACTGTAACTGGCTTCTTGACAGGTCAGGGGTTAGTCTGATGCCTGCAAGACTGGCCTGAATCCCTGCTCACAGAAGTGAGTGACAGAGCAATGAAATCAGTGGGAAGTGCAGGGGGGGCAGTCTTAAGAGCAGGCTGCAATACTACCTTTCACTGGCCTGAAACAGCTCCTGCTTGGGGCCAGGAGCACCTGAGGTACCACGCGTAATAAGTAGCTTTTACAGCGTGAGGTCCCAGGTTAACAATTCCGTGATCACCAGCCTCACTTTGACCGTTTGCACCCTTTGTCTTGAATACATGCACCTCTGCGCTTAACGATCTCCCCTCCATCTTCGATTAGCACATCTGTCACCAGATAAGTGCCCAGGGGTATGAACATGCAGTTCCTCTGATCGAAGCCAATACAAATGAAAACCCCATCTGACCTTTTCACTCCTTCCTCCCTCATGTTCTCAGCACCCTAACCTGTCCTGCTCCTACACCTTCTGTACTCACCTTCTACCTCCACTTGTTTTACTATCGACTTGTTCCCTCTTAACCACTTCACTGGCATGAACTCACCCTCTAACATCTCTCTCAGTCCTTTCACGCCTGCCTGACCTTCAGGAAAATACAGCCCTGCTCCAATGCTACCGCTGATTGATGACTCTCTCATTCCTTCATCCTTCTGTGTTTTATGTGTTTTTTCTCCTGAGGCAAAGTTAGCCTCAATCCTATCTTCAGTTCACCCTTTAGTAAATTTTTTGACTGTTATCCTTGTTTCCTGACAAAGACGACAACAAGCAAGACAGATGACAGACACAGGCAGGTGCAAATTTTGGATTCACAAAAATGAGGATGCTGTGATTGAATGCGTGTACTCCTGCACTTGAGCAGGCAAGCGCTGCACGTAAAGTTGACGAGTGCCCTTGTGTCATCTGCAGTGCAGATATATACTGTCACATTGCTACCTCCAGAGAGGAGAGGGAGAGAGAGAGAGAGAGGTATGGATGAAGTCTGTGTGCCAGTGACCCTCCCATGCATACAATGATGAAGAGACATTGCTAAACACACCCTCTCTCTCTCTTTGACTCTCCATCATTTCTTCCTCTGATAAATGAACATGTCATATGCTATAATGGCTCCTTTATCTTCTGCAAAGGATTTTATAAGATTCTGGAAACTTGCTGCAAGGGTTTGCCCCTCATGGACCTCACTTTGCATGTGAGCAGCATCATGTTGAAACAGCAAAGGGCCTTTCCTGCAGCCCACTCATGCCCAAAAATATCACGCGTTTTAGGTAAAGCTGAAGCGATTTGTGGCTTATCATCTTGTTTCACGTAGTTGGACAGAGAAGAAATTTCTGTTTAAGTAAATTAATTGTTTAAGTCACTTTATCTATCTTGATATTGTAAACTAAAACATTTGTTTTCTGAGCTGCTTGTTGGACAAAACAAGCAAAACCTTGAGTTTTAGGAACTTGTGATGGCTATTTTATTTATTATCTGACATTTTATTAAACAAGTGTTCCACAATAGAGAAAAATAGCTTCAAGTTGTTGCATTAAGTTTCTTGCTCTTTAGTTGGAACCACAGAGGCCTAGCTCCAACTACCTAACAGTCCTCACTAAAGTGATAGTTTTAATGTAGTGGACGGGTGTCCACATATGTTTAATAGTGGGCATGAGCAATTTCAGTAAAAAGATGGAAATTTTGGCCTGTCTGTATATATTAGAGAGTTGTACTGTGTACTGTATGGTGTAATTGTATGTGAGTAAATGTGGTCAATGCGTGTGAATCATCATATTAGTATACATCATGTCTCCTATTATTGCAGAATTATTACAGTACTTAACGACTTCACTGTAATTAACTAATGATTCAGTGGAACACAATAACAGAACATAGGAGCTTTTATTGTGGCAGTGCAGATGGGACTTTCCTGAGAAGCAACCAAACAAACTCTTCAATAAACTTTCCAGCTGGTGTGGCAACTGAAAGTAACACGCCAATGTCTCTTATCATAGTATGGCTACTATAGTCACTTCTATATACACACATGGACACACATTATGTTGGCATTTTTACATTTGTTTCTCTCCAGTGCTTATTTGGCACAGAAAGTGTGTTGGAGAATACAGGCTGCGTCTGGGGCAACCAAAAGCTGTGACCACTATTCAAATATTATGTGGGTGAGCTGGACACCAGAAAGGTGTAATGTCCAAGTGCCACTCAGGCTGAAAGAGGGATTCACTTCATTCGAAAGAAGGTGATTCCCAAATAAAACCCCACATGCTCAATTCTCTTCCCTCAAACACACACCCACCTCGGACTCTAATAAGAGCTGTATGGTCATTTCCAGCATGTTAAAATGCTGCGCCATTTTCTCTCCTCTCTGACTTTCCCTACTCTCATGTATGTGGTGAACAAGGTCGCACACAGGTCAATACACAATGGAGCCTGTGTTGTCTTGGAAGTGACACCTTAGTGGTGTTTGGACGTTTGTGTGTTTAAAGAGTTTGCCTGGTATGTGCAGGTGCTGTCTTTTACTACAAATCTGTAAACCATAATACTCATATGTTCAGACTACAGATTGAATAATAAACTACAGATGTATAAATTGAATTTATTTTTATGCGCCTTTCTTCCCCTCTGGAAGCAGAGTCATTCGTATGTGAAAGCGAAGCTTCACATTTGCCTTCGAATTTACAAGAGAGAGTTGAGAAGGAAGAAGGCTGGGAGTGAATAACCACATGACCGCCATGTGGGTTCATATGCAGTTAGGAATGGTTATGGTCATGGTTGTGGCTGGCAGTTTGTCAGGATTGATGAGTCAGCTAAAATAATATGTGGTTTGGATTTTAAGTGTACTTCCACCTGTGGTCGTAACCAAACTATCTACCCATTATGGACCTTGGTTGTTGTTGAACCATTTGCGTTTTTATAAAAAGCTAGCATTATGCAGTACATGATGTTCAGGTGATGATTCCTCCATCAAGGAGCGCTCAAGTATTCACCAAACAATCCACTCTTCCTCCATGTCACTGAATCCTCATACTCGTGTACCTATAATTCTGTGGCACGTGGTTTAGGAAATGCTTGCAGTCTGATCCATATGTACCCGCTTAAGGGAAGGCGTGGGAGGCAGAGCACCTTCAACCTCGCGCCTCCCAACACTGTTGGATTTCATTAGCGGGTAGATCGGAGCAAGTTAGGGAAGTGTGTGCTTGGCTTGAGCTCAGCTGCGGTGTTCAGGCGTCTCTCGCCTGTCTGAGCAGGCCACTTGAGATGCCGCTGAGTAGGGTTTGGAGACTGTTGAGTCTGCTTTATGTCCCAAGCCCTTGCATTGAGTTTGCCTCTGTTAAAATGGTATCCAACATGTTCAAGAGCCATGGCGACTGCAAGTTTCCAAGTTTGGTCTGTGTTCAAGGACTCATATTACCATAGTGGTTTTGGAGACAGATCTTAGGTGTACTATGTGTGGAAAGTGGGGATGTCTGTTCATGTTCTTGTTATGTACACTTGCCAAACATGTGGCCCTTATGCTTGATGGGTATGGATGACCATCAAACAGGCCTTCCAGGCACAGCCCAAGGACTTGAGAGGCCTCCTTTAATATTATCTGGCAAACCACAATAATCCAATTTGTTTTTGTTTTATTTTTTCCTTCATATTGCAGCTGCATACATACTGAAGCTACGATAACGTTTAATTAGACTACACAAATCAGCGAAAACAACTAAACCCAGAGCAGCAGAGAGTAGTTTACAACAGAATCTGTCTTCAGGGCTTTCTTAATATTATGTATAATATTTCTATGTAGTATTTTATAGTAAGTTGTTTTGAGAGTATGGTTCACCGGTACAATTACAGAGAGACAGGAAATGTCCTCCAAGAGCCAAAACATTTAAATTAGATGCTAAATGACCACAAAGAGAAGCAAAACAACTTCAAAGAGACACAAAACAACTACAAAGAGACATAAGATAATTTCAACTAGAGGTAAAATGACTACAAAGAGACACAAATCCCTGCATCATTTGCTGTTGTTTTGTGTCTCTTTGTAGTAGTTTTGTCTGAGTGTCTTGCTACCGTGTGGGTGAGAGGCCTTTTACATGCCTGTGACCAAAGGCCTTTTTTCTCATAGTCCGTCCATGGGTGTGGGTATCAACATAGCATTCAGTCATTTGACAGCTGTGTGGAAATGGGAACAGCAAAGTGCTTAATCGGTAAGAATGCACAATAGTGGAGTTGGTGGTGCCCTTTCACACTCGAGGGTCAGACTCTCTGTTATTTCCTCATTAAAGCTACTTTTCTCTTCTGCTGTTTCTTTCTTTGTGTATTTTTGGATCTGTTACTGTTATGTGTGTGGTGATTCTTTTCTCAGTAAAATCTGTTTTATATAAAGTGTCATTCGGCCTGCCAGACGTGGCTTTTTCGCTGTAACTTTGGATGCTGCTCACGTTTAATGACTGAGGGAGGCTTTGATTCACCATTAGCTCCTCTCTCCTCTCAGACCCAGGGTTTTGTTATGGTTTGTTTTGAATGGACTGATTTTATGAGAAATGGAGGAAAATTAACAAGTTTGACTATTTTCAAGACACCTGCGAACTTACATCAATTAGAGGTATATTACCCCCATGCATAACAAGGAGAGGCGTGTCTTGTTGTGGTGTGTTCTTGTGTGTGAGAGCATGTACGAAGTCTGGTCCAGCAGGGCCTATGGTGGCTAGCCAGAGAGGATTAAAAGTAGATTTTAACAATGTTCTGCAGAGCTTTTCAACAAAAACATTTGATAAACAGGGATTTTGGAGGTCTGTGAACTGCCTGTTCATGCCTGATCCCTGTTCGCGCACAGCTTCTGTGTTTTAGTGTGTGTTGCTCTGGTTTCAGAGTTTGACGTTTGCAGAATGGTGGGGTAATTCAGAGCCGCCCTGTTAAATTACATCTGCACCCAAAACCACAGACCCCCATACCAGATTTCAAGACCCTGCCAGCCAGCCAGCAGCCTGCCAAAGACCAAACACTCACCCCACCAATAATGGTCTCTCTCTTTTCCTGTTTGGTTTGCCTAACGCCTTTGTCTTGCTCTTCTTCCTTTTCATAAATTGTTTAGACCTGGAAAAGTTTAGAAGTGACTTTTTGCTTTATCGGGAAAAAGACTCCAGCAACACACAGCAATGTAAATGCCAAACACACCGCAGGACAAAACATGCACACATTTAAGATCAATTACAAAAAAAGCTAGCCTGTAGAACCCTAGGTTCCAGAAACCCTGGTAATGGCTATAAAACAAGAATTTGACTGTTTAGCCAAGTGTGGCTGCTAAGCAAATCACAGACGACAGTGAGAGCAAAGCTGTAAAACAGACCCATCCTGCACACACAGGCAATGAGCACACCTTTTCTCAGAAATATGTGATTTGAAGTCTGCCAGAACTCCTAGATTACTCCCAACCCTGCTTCTCAATTATGCAGGGAATGATAATTTTAAATTAGAAGATGTCAACCATGATCATGTGAACCTGTGCCTTCAGAATAAACTTCTAGAGAGAGTTTCTCCTCTCATCAAAATCGTTAAACGAGTCCATCTTAGAAACAAGTAAAGCCTAAGTTACACATGATAAAAACAAGGTTAAGGATGGGCGAGATTATTTATCTGATCAGATGACCCTATAAAGTAATTGTGAGTGATGAAGTATATCTCTGTTGTGTCTCATTTGTTTTGCAAAATGTCACCAATCCTGTCCCGTGCAGACTTTATATCTCAGTCAATTAAATTCTACATTCTGCAGGTTAATGGAAAGAAACTTCTGGTGGTGTAAGAAGCTCACCCATGTACCCATTTTCACTGCCTTTCAGGACAATTTAAAATGCCTAATGGAGTGACATTTTTGGCATTAACTTGACAGTCATCAGTCCACATGGAGAGCTGAGGAAAGGAAGTATTGAGTGGAACCTTCCATTTCACACATCATTTCACCCATAGCTGTATTACTTTCACTTACTATATACACAACACACTAATTGTCCATTGGTGGTTTCCTGTTCGTGACCTGACCATGGGTCGTGAAAATATTGGGCAGAGGGGGATGTGCCTGGCTTCCTTCCTGAAGTAATTGAAATACAGGTCTACCGTGTCAAAGTTTTGAGGCAATCTAGACCAAACACTGCCTCTAGCCAGCATCATCACATACCTTTTGTGTAAGCAAGGAGACGGCATGTTGTGTTTGTACATATAAAACTTTAGGATCATTCTAATTTCTCCTCCACCCATGAGATGGAGGCCCTGTCTTCAACAAATATGCACATTAGACATACGTTGTATCTGCTTTTTGGTACATACCAGCCAATCTTTTATCCCTATTGTTGCTATATGTTGCTAATCGCCCAGCTTGTGCAAGAAACCTGCCTTTGGCTTCATTGACTTTGCATTGCCTGGCCATTGCCTGTATTGGTTTTGATGGAACATAGACATACTTATGCCGGTGTAGAAAATCTAAGACCAAATCTTCACACCAAAGAGATTTGTTATCACTGCACGCTCAAATGCTTTACTTTAGTTTAATATGAGTACTCTAGCCGATAGCAGCAGAAATGCGGTCATATAAACTATTACGGCCTTGCAGCCAAGCATTTCAAACGGGTTGCTTCCACAAAATGTGAGGTATTGTATGGTGTTGTTATGGGTGCAGTAAAGGATAATGGTAAGGTTTCAAACTTACATCATGGTGTCTCAACCTTGTTCTGTGTGTATATGTAAGTGATTTCAAAACTTACAGTGGTTTACACAACATCCCCTGCCCTTTTTCTGCCTGCCTGTGCGTGACACCCAAGCCCTGGGATGCTAGTGACTATGCGGTTGGCTCCTGTCTGTGTGTTACTGATGCTGTGGCGCCTCATGGAGGCTATCCCCCATACCCCACATGCACATATGCAACCCATGATGAGTGGCCTACTTGGACCCCAGACCGAGAGGTGTTGGCTATTATGTTGGTGAGTCATCCTGTAGCAGGCCTCACCATGTCTCACCTACTAACCTGTGTTTCATAGCTTACTTACAATAATACAAGACACAGTCCAACGAAAGGGAAGGATTGAGTACTTGAACTGATCTAGCGAGATTTAACTCCTGTCTCTGTAAGCAAAATTTCTAGGTCAAGCATTCATATTCTGGCTATTTACAGGTATAATACAGGTATAAAGCTATTAACAGAAAAACAACCTCCGCCAAGCCTAAGGCTACCTGACTACAGAAAGTTAGTTCAAAACTGAGGCGGAGACCAACTCATAACAGGACACACACACTTGTGTCATTGTCACCTGGTTTGTGTTTCTCTCTCAGGCAGTTAAAGGCTCACTCAAGTGCCTTCTCATGGTTCAGGCCACTTGGCAGGTTCCAATGGAGCCTGAGTGCCCACTGAGCCAGTTGTTGCTCCCGCGACCTGGATGGTGTTACTCCACTGTTTACCTGATGCCCTTCAGCCAAGATGGAGAAAGAGATGTAAAGAAATAGAAAAAGATTGTCATGAAGATCCAGGCAGGGGGAACTGGGAAAAGAGGGGGTGGGGGTGGGGTAGCAATAATCATTCTGAAAATGCAGTTACTGTCATCGCCATCATTATCAAATTTGCCTCAAGCTACAAATAGAAATTCGGATCTATAAATGTGCTCTTGTTTTATCAGAGGGCCTTCTTCAAAGTGAAATTCAAAGCAAATGAGGGGCACATTTTACTCAGCATCATAAATGATGTTTGACAATGAAAACTCCAGAAGTTGATCGATCTAGATCAAATTCAGTGTTGACATTTAGCCTTTAAATCCTCACAGAAACATCAAAAACTCAAGTAGAATGGTTCAACTGGCCCTGTGTTGGCGCTTTCTGTGTGTGGCTGGGTCAAGATTTAATTGGCGAGTGAAACTTCATGTGTCTACGAATACAGTGCTTACTGCCACCAGTGGTCACATGTCCATTGCATCACAAATTGGAAGTAATCTATCAAACATTTTTATTATAGCATGTGGGTGACTGATGGAGTCAAGCCCACTAGAATACAGCTGTAAGGAAAACAGGTATTTAATGTATAATTTCAGCTTTTGATTTGAAGAACTAACCACACATCTGTATTTAAGTAAAGCACAACTGTCATGGGTTATCTACTGTATTAGGTGGAACCATAGTATGCTGCAGTGGTCTTTACGCTTTTTACAGATATATCGGAACATTTTTGTGGTTATTACATGCAAATAGCTAAATACATAGCATTAGTATTGTATCATCAAACAGACCACGTTACAAAATGGTGGCCACAGGATATTGATATTTGATGCCCCACACAAAGAATTTTATTTAGCACAATATTCTTTGAAGGCATTTTGTCTAGAAACTTAAACTGGCTATAATGTTTCATTGCATTTTAAAATGTTGTTGATGAATGGAATGAAAGTTTCATTCTTATAAATTCACTAGTGGTAATAAGAATGGGTTTGGCCAGAGGGTGGCACTTTACCTATGTAAATCACAAGTTAAGACAGGCATTATTAGCCCTGAAGCCCCAGAAAACCCAGAATGAGCACAACCAAAATCATTACTCCCCACAAACCTATGTGTGTGGAAGTGAGGTAAATCCACACAATTGACAACGCATAGACAGGATTTTTATTTTAATAGCTGCTAGTTTCTCATCCTAGAAAGTACACTTTACTTTTACTTTCTGGCCTGATCATCTGTCAAGTTTTCCTCACCCTGATTATTTTTCTATCTTGCTGCATCCACATATTTTAGCAATAAAGCAGGGAAAACAAGCACAAACAATAGGAATAATGGCCCCAGGCCTCAGCCCTCCCCAAAAATAAGATCCAGTGTGTGAGATCATATGATCACTTGATATAAAATGTATGTGTCCTCTTGAGCTTTCCATAATATTTTTTCAGGTTTCAGACAAATATGATGCAGGCCTACACAATATAAGCCCATGATGATTGTTATAATACTGGAATCCTATTACCTATATGCTGTTAGGGATCATTAAACTTTCTCAGCATTGTGTTGTATTTTATCTTAAAAAGGTTGCATTCTCATTACTACCACTAGGAGGAAGTAGTGGTCCTTGGTTATACTTGGTCAGATGTAATGGAATTACAACTAGAATTTTGAAAGATTGTTATCTCATTTATTGCTACACGGCTCTTGAAAAAGACACCTGTGGCATTCCAGCAGGCTACAACCGTGGTTGCATTGGCAGCCACAGGTTTTAGTATGTACCACACACTTCCAACAAAAGCTGGATAAGTACAAAAAATGTGAGGAAATTATTCACACAACCAGAGAAGAAACTAGCTTGGATTGTCTTCAAAATCAACCTCTAACCTCTTCAGGTAGGCTGGTTGAAGAAGTATTGTTCCTGATGGAATAGAATAACAGATGAGCTGTCCTCTGGCCATATGATATCTTTTGAAGAGCAAAATATCTGGCCAGTGTTTTGAGATGGGCAAGTGGCAACAAGTCATCGAAATTATTAGGGGTTATTGTTGTGTTTGCAGACCAAACTTATGTTCCTGCTCTTTCTGGCTTGGCTGTGTTCCCAATTCGCTGTGTTAGGAAAGAATAATGAGACAGTTTATGACATGTGGCATACTTCCTCAGTCTAGTTCTCCTCTTGTTACACAATCAAAAATTTACATTTTACAAATACTACTAAACCCAGTAAGACCCCTAAATCAGCTGGGCTGAAAACAGAAATATTAACTCCTAGGGTACTTAATCTACATACCTTATTTTAATAGGGAGCATCTAAATCCAACACTGTAGGTTCAAAAATATAAAGTTCATAAGCTAAAATTATTGTTCATATAAAGAAAAAGGTTTTTTAACTTATTAAAGAGTAACTTTGCACCAATTGATGAATGATTTCAGCCATCTTTGTTAACAAAGCAAAGTCTGAAAATATGTCAATTTCCTCGATATTACACATTTCTCTGCTGATTTCATTACGAATTGGAATGTGTGGAAAATAATTTGGCTGATTAAGAGAACCCTGAGGCACTTATTGTAAATTATCGAGGAAGGTGGAGCTAAAATAACGGTGGTATGTCCTCCCAAATGTATCTACAGCAGAGAAGTGTAGACACTAATAAAATATCCCTTTCATTTCCAAATGCCGCCTTTTGTGTCTAACGATATGATATTCTTTTATATGTTTTTTTGTTTTTTGTTTTTGTTCTTTTGAAAGCCTGACACTCTTACCACTAAGTGGCTGATGCAGTCCCAAAAGGAGTAAATCCACTTTATTACACAGAGAAAGTCCAGCGGTCTCTGAGAGAAAATGTGTGGTTGCCTGTACAACAGATGTGGGATGGAGTTTCGTGCTGTGTAGTAAGGAATTGCATCTACAACCTTTTTGTAATCTCTTTGACCTACAGCAATTTAAAGACTTGATTTTTTTTTTCTCAAAATGCATATGGTAAACTAGACACATACGACTTCTGACTCTCTTTTATCCTTCTTTGTTGTTTTAAAATACATTATTTTACTAAAAACAGGATCATCTCTTTTTCTAGATATGCCACCCATGATGGAAGTGAAGGGGGAACCAGGCCCCCAAGGAAAACCTGGACCAAGAGGCCCACCTGGGCCACCAGGACTTCCAGGAAAACCTGGACTGGGTAAGCCAGGTCTCAATGGCCAGCCAGGCCCTCAGGGGCCTTCTGCTTTCCAGGAATTGGCAAACCTGGTCTACCAGGGCTCTCCCAGGAAAAATTGGGCCAAAGGGCATGCCAGGGCTTAATGGTGAGGTTGGCCCACGTGGTGAACCAGGTCCTAGAGGTCCTCCAGGGCAGCCTGGCCTCCCTGGCCCAGCTGGCCTGTCTCTGAATGGGAAACCTGGGCTTCCAGGCATCAGAGGCCCCCCTGGGTCTCGAGGAGAACCAGGACTAAAGGGTAATGCTGGCCCACCAGGTGACCGTGGGCTTAAGGGCGAGAATGGAAATGGGAAGACAGGGCCTCCAGGTATAAGGGGTCCTCCTGGGCTGAAAGGCAGTCCAGGACCGCCTGGTCTTCCAGGTATAGGCAAACCAGGAGCAAAAGGTTTGCCTGGACTGCCTGGTCTTAAAGGTGATCAAGGTCTCCCTGAGGATCGTGGAGTGCCAGGAGAGGCTGGGGCTCCAGGTCTACAAGGTCTCCCAGGGCCAGTTGGGTTAGGGTAGCCTGGTCTAGATGGACTGCCAGGAGCACCAGGTCCTCTTAGACCAAAAGGTGAGCCAGGACCCAAAGGTCATCCTGGATTTCCTGGCACTCCTGGCTATGGAAAACCTGGTCTGAGTGGGCCAAAAGGAGAAAAGGGCCATGGTGGGTTACCTGGTCTTCCAGGTGACAAAGGTGAACAAGGAATGGTAGGCCCAATTGGGGAGCCAGGTCTTGATGGACAACCAGGACCCCAAGGACTTCAAGGCCCAATGGGACTCCCAGGAAAACACGGAATGCCAGGGCAGAAGGGAGAGCTGGGGCCCCAGGCACCTCCAGGACTGCCTGGCCTCAGAGGTGACCAAGGCCTCAGTGGACAACCTGGAAAACCTGGCATCCCTGGGGAAAAAGGCATTCCTGGGCTTAATGGTCTGATTGGAAAACCTGGACCCAAAGGTGAACCAGGGCATATTGGCTTACCTAGGAATCCAGGACTGACAGGCGCTCCAGGGGTTAAAGGTGAGACAGCGTCTAGAGGGACTCCAGGCCCCAGGGGCCAGTCGGGCATTCCTGGTCTTCAGGGGCCCATGGGTCCCATGGGGCCACAGGGCGCTCCTGGCCCAAAGGGTGAACCTGGACTTCCAGGGCCTCCAGGACTGGGTAAATTGGGAGAGAAGGGAACTATAGGTCCCCAAGGTCCTCCAGGGAAACCAGGTCCTGCTGGGCTTAATGGTAACCCTGGCCCTCCTGGGCCTCCAGGGCCCCCTGGTCCTCCAGGAAATGGCCAAACAGTTGTTGCAGGGCCAACAGATTCACAGTTGGAAGGGGATGAAATGCCAGGGGACAGGAAGGGGTCTGTGTTCAGTCAAGTTCCACTCTCTGCCTCTGTAGCACCAGCCTTCACAGCCATCCTCACCACACCTTTCCCTCCCTCTGGTATGCCAATCAAATTTGACAGGACCCTATACACTGGGCAAAATGCCTACAGCTCTGCTACTGGCATGTTCACTGCTCCTTTATCTGGTGTCTACTACTTTGCGTACCACATGCATGTAAAGGGAACCAGCCTGTGGGTGGCACTGTACAAGAACAATGTACCAGCCACCTACACCTATGATGAATACAAGAAAGGCTACATGGACCAGGCGTCTGGCAGTGCTGTCCTGGAGCTGAAGGAGGGTGACCAGGTATGGGTCCAGATGCCCTCGGATCAGGCAAATGGCCTCTATTCTACCGAGTACATCCATTCCTCCTTCTCAGGATTCCTGCTCTGTCCCACATAACCCTGTCCTCTCCTTCAAACATGTTCCTGTATTGGCACCTCAGAGCAGCCCTAAACCTAAAATACCTGCAGCCATAATAGAAACACAAAACCCATAAAATTCTCAATATCATTGCCATCATCTTTAAATGTCTCACCCACAACAACATGAGTGAAAGAGAAAACAAACTTTGTGAATGAAATACGGAAAGTTTTCAAAAAAAGCAGGGGATGGAATTTCATACTGTGTTCTTTGTTTCAATGTCCTTCAAATGTGTGTTTTGGGTTGTATTTTATGTCGGTGTTTTTTAGCTTATATTATTTTAATTATTATATTGTCATAATTTTATTGTTATTTGGTCCTTGTCATCATTGTTGTTGTTGTTTATTGGATTCAGACTATTAAGTTCCTTACTTTGTAATGTGCTAGTAACAGACCTTCCCATGTGACTGCACATCCTGCCCACATGCTCTGACATCATAAGGACGACATCACCAGACCCTGTGAGGTGATTGGTTCCTCTGGCTGCAGTCACGTCCCCCTTGTGTTCTTATTTAAACCGTGAATACTGACATAAAGAGCAACAATACAACATAGAAAATAT
Organism: Lates japonicus; assembly: GCA_033238685.1. Taxonomy (NCBI): domain Eukaryota; kingdom Metazoa; phylum Chordata; class Actinopteri; family Centropomidae; genus Lates; species Lates japonicus. The sequence goes on from BRZM01000031.1 coordinate 1,366,967, forward strand.
AGACAAATAATAGCAAAAAAAAAAAAAAATACATTTGGTGCTGTAAAACCATTACCTGTCATTTGTTTGACCTTTTTGGTTCTCTAAACAATTGCCTCTTTCAAATTCTCAATGACATTAAGTTTTTGTTTTTAGCGTGAGCTATATATATTGACATTTGGCATGAGCATCTCTTGGGTGCCTATTTCTTTGCATCTTTCTGAATTCAGTAGCTAGCCATTTAAAATGATGGGTCTTTGTCTTTCCTATAATTTAATATTTAACTGTCCAGAAATACAATCCAAGAAAATGACCTCACAGTATTAGAATTATTAATCTAAATTGCCCTTTTAAAGAGGATCAACAATATCATGCAAGGACGATGCCTTTTTAAACTATCAAGACAATATTAATTGAGGACGATGTAGATGTATACAGTCAGTGTTTACATGCCATAGAATAGATACTGAGAGCAACTGCAAATGGATGGTAAGGACACAACTAAGGCTGATTGATTGCCCGTTACCTTGTATTGATCTCATTTTCCACATTTGCACTGCAAATCCCATTACCATGTCACAGGCATCCTCTTCAAATGCTCTGACCATGACATCACTACTTTCTGTCAGTATACTACCTATTAATAAATCAGTATCATATTAACATTCCAAGTCAATAATCTGTACTGCCATACTATGAAAGCCCCATGCTGACCACATAATGCAAAGATGTGAAGATTCTGTAAACTCATTTCTGCTTACAAATAAGGAGACAAATGGATAACAAATCAAATAGATCCACTTCTTCCTTCAGTGCAAGTCTCTGTGTGACTTGTTGCTGGGCAAATGAGAGCAATTCTGAATCATGTGTTGTTCTGAATGAAAAGACTGTCAAAACCATTGTGTCAAAAATAGCTGAATTATTATTTAGCGTAATGGAACATCTGCGGCTACAAGGACAGGATGTTTCAGAACTGAATAATGTCAAAGCATACAGCTGGAAATGAGAATCGATCTGCATTCACTCTATGAATAAGTAAAGGGACTTGACTGAGGCCCACAGGTTGTGAAACACAGGTTGTGTAACTTTTAACAAATCCTTGCCAGATTTCTGAGAGAGGTGGTGGGCCAGAGGTGAGAGCTGTGTATTTACTCATTTCTGCTGGATAAGGCATTAAAGATACATGCTGTGTGTGTGTGTGTGTGTGTGTGTGTGTGTGTGTGTGTGTGTGTGTGTGTGCATGTGCGTGTATGCGCGATGTATGTGTTTGTATGTCCTAGTAGGTGTACCTTCCTGTCTGTCACTGTGTCAATATGTGTGTGTGGGTGCGCATGTCTGTGTAGTTGTGTCACATTATCCCCCTGGCATTCAGGTCGTGAACACTTCAGCGAAGATAATAATAAACTTGAATGAAGTGACAAAATGTTAGGAAGCGCTTATAGTCCTGTCAATGTTCCACAAGAAATCTGACTTTAAAATGTTGTAGCATCTCTTGCGTTTTCAAGAAAGTTCCACACACTCTAATGGTGCCTTTGCAAAGTAAGGGAACAGGTGATGAATGTAACGGATAGATTATGGGAGAGAGAAAAACCTGAAATCAACATAATGAGATGAGAAGATAACATTTCTGGTTAACACTGAGCGGTATTTTTTTATTTTATTTTTTTTGCGTATTGCTCCAATGAGTGGCATAATGGTGTGCAATAATTCTGTGTTGTACCAAGTCATGAACAAAAAAAGACATTCTGGGAAGTGTCATTACTCAATGGTTGCAGTTAAAGAAGATAGAAGATAAAGAAGTTTGGGCAAAATTGATGTGATTTAACGATGAAAAGTCAATGCCTATATTACCATCTCCGTGCCTTTACATGCCTCAGCTCAGACAGGAGTCCAATCTAACTTGTGCCGCCCAAACACTTATCATTACACTGAATTACGACTACCTTACACCCTGATGGAGGAATGTCAGTGTACAGGAGGATTGTGCCAAATATTGAGCTTTGCAGTCAGAATGAATGTATACTGTTTGACTGATTTTCAACACTCTCTACAATCCATGCTGTGTCACTATACATAAACAGTAACTTTTCAAGTTGCTATGGAGAAGCAGTGCTATAGGACAAGGCCTAATCAGTATTTTACACCTATGTAATGCAAACAGTGCACTTGCTCTTGCCCTTTTCTGTCCAATAACACAAATACACCTACAACTGCTATGTATCATTATTATTATGTGAGTCTACAAGACAGTCCAAGGCTCGTTATGTACTGTATGTTGCCTTTTTTTTTGCCTTCTTTTTTGTTGAACATATGAAATGGTGATGTGAGTTACATGTGGCTAATACTCGCTGTCCTTATGTTTTCATAGACAATGTCACTTGCTTGCGGAGTTTGCCTGCTGTGCAAATCATTTAACAAGTGTCAGTAAGATCCATGTACCGTCTCAATCACAAATTGCTTTGAAGTGTTTTCTGTTTTTCTTCATAAAAATTGAACTAAATAAATAAATAAAAAAAGTAAAAAAAACAGCATTGCTTCGGTTTCTTAAGGGATATTTGTTTGTTTTAGTTTCAATAAATACAAACGGCCATTCCCATTTGCACATGAAATTAATGAAGATGTATTTATACATTTATGATAATTTAATAGGGATGCCAAAACCGACCACCGAAGCCTAGAACGTATAAATGGTATTTAACAGCATTGATGAGTTAAGAGCATTTACAACATGTAGTTAGCATTCTAGTGTTGTTTGTGAAGGATTATTTGTGGACTTTTATTTTCTATTTGTGTAATGTACAATGTATCAACGTATAGGATTTTTTGTCATACAAGGCTATTGCGTGCACTCTATGCAATAGAATTTGGGTATAAAATGCACTCTTTTTGATTGAAAATGTTTGTCTGCTTATACAAAATCTACAGTACTTGATTGTATTGATACTACATCAATAAAAATTTTCTTGTATGTTGGTGTCAGGCTCCCATCTCTGTCTGCTGTATGTACATGTGGATATTATGAAGAAAATGTAAAATCACTGGAACCCATAGGAGTCACTACTACAAAACCTTTATTGTGGTAGGATTAATAATTGATTTTCATTTTTCAAAGCAAAGATATCTGCGTGGCAAATTTGGTGTAGAAATCTGCTGCAGGTAAAGAAATGGACACTAGAGGGAGATATATAATTACAGGAGAAACTGTCTGAGGCCTCTGATACATTTCATAGATCCTTCTCTGATCTGCCAGTAAGCTGCATTGATAGGCTTTTCCTTATCAGTTCTTATCACTTACATAATAAATGTGTGTTAGTGAGTCACTTGGAATGTCAATTCATTGCAGATAATATCACGTGAGTCAGCCCAAAATGAAAACAGAGGGCAGACAATATAAATCTTTGTCAGTTTGTGTATGTGTTATGCCATCCTTAAAGAAGCAAGCTCACAGACTGTTAATGGCAAATAACTTAGGTGGGAAACAGTAAAGTGTGTGCCTAATTTGATTTAAATAGTTAAGTAAATAGATAAATATATAAACTTTTAATTAAGACCCACCCTGTGTACGCTCTACAGACCAGATTATACACCCAATGGTTTATTATACACACCTTAATTGGCTTTTAGAGCTGCTTGAAATTTGATTGGATGAAAACGTCAAATTAAAAAATGTATGTACATATATTTATTTATTTATTTTAAAGCGGCAGAGCGCAGGGGTATTATTGTGCACTTATTTTCTGGAACTGTCGTCACCATGGTGAGCTGTCATCATGCACACGGATTCTTCTTACGTCGTACTGACGCCAGACCCTTCATGCTGCATTCGGGTGATCCCGATAAACTCGAACTTACCTCGTCAAACCTCTTGAGAATAGGAGTTGACGTGCGTAGGCTACATGTGCTTTTGTAGACAGAATAACAGCTGCTGTTTATTTATGTTGTTATAATTAATAAAATGAGTGGAAATGAACCACACTGTGCTACAGCAGGGAAACAAACAAATGTTGCCAAGAATGTCACTTTATTTCTTAGAATTATTCCAGTTGTTGTGCTTCCCTCTGATTAAATTGGTGTCAAACGAATACAAAATATCCTATAACTTTTCTCCAATATACGTGCGTATTCCCCAAATGTTTAAACAACCCAAAGCACATTTTGATCAAGAAAGTGTAGTTGGAACCGTGGGGAGAATATTTTTTCATATCGTTGTTCTCTTAGAAATACATTGCTTGCGCCCTGTGGTCATACAAACCCGCATCTCGCTGTGTATGCTTTGTCACAATTCAAAATTAAAAAGTTCACGATCTAACATCTTTTTACAAATGAGAATTTCCCACACTACCCCCATTTCCAACTGTGTTTACTTGCCAACAACTTGAGCCGCCTTGAAAATCACATTTCCGACAGTTCCTGAAGGTGTCGACAAACTGAGGAGGCTCCTCCTCAACAACAGTTCCCGACCTCCGACGAGAACTCACAGCTGCCACATTGAAGAGGAACAAAAAGGCGACCTGACAGCGGTTTTTGCACTCCCTCCGCTTTCTCCGGGGTAGTCACGGGATTTCAATGTTCAGCCTGCGCTTTGTAAGTACCCAATTACCCAACTAACTAAAGACAGACCTGTCGGAACTTGTCTCGGATATGATCGCACACGACAGCAGTACCACAGACCCAGTGGAGCCCGCTTAAAAGTTGGGTTACATACTGTTGGATGTATGATGATAAAGCATAACACAAGGCATTTCAAGTAATTTAGATGAGTGGTTGTCTGAGTAGAGGGACAAGTGTGTAGCCACGTTAACGTTAGCTCGCCGAGCAAAGCTTGGATGGCCACAGTGTTGGCTACGTACACTGTTCAAAATAGTGTTTATGTTTATTAATATTAATCCTGTTTGTTTTGTCAATTCCTGTCACACACCCTCGGGTTAGCTGACTCTGGACTGGTTATTACTAAATGTTGCTGGAAAATGCAAAGTACGGAGCAGAGCTAGCAGAGCAGCTAATGTAGCTACGTTAGCATGCAATCATGGCTAAGGCTATTTCCTAGAGGCAGAAGAAGCATAAGAAAAATGTCTAACACTGCGACCATTAAGTTATATCAGCATGCTCTCATGGGCCTTTATTGTTATTTGGAAACACAGCACATTATGTGTCGTAAACCCCCATGTTATTGTCCAAACTGAACGTCGACCGCAATTTCATAAACTAAGAGCTAACGCTACCCTTAGCTGTACAATGAGCTCTGGGTATATCAGTAAAGGTGGCTTTTCTCTTGGACCACATCTAGCTTAACGTTAACGAATACTTTGGTTAACGTTTTAACAGCTGTCTTGGCTAACGTTCAGTTCAACAGTGACATCATTGGGGTGTTTAAAATATAACTAGTGTTTGTGATTTCCAGTGTTTTCAGCTTATTTTGGTGTAAAGCGGTGTGGTCTTGACAGACGTCGGTAGCTGGGAAAAGCTTGGCTAAAGGTAGATGGCGACTGAGCAAACTGCCTTCCGCCCTTTGTGACAAATCTTGACCCACAGCGTGTTTGACCCACTTATTTCAAGCCGTATGCCGGGCTAACACTTTAACAACAAAACAAAGTGGTCGACAACCCGACATTTCCTGTGTGTTGACTGGTTATGCTGTCGTAGGTGCTCCGTTTTAGTATTGCCAAACTGCTGCCTTTATTGTTAACTAGCCGGGTTGACTCAGTAAATTCGATATGCTTCCATGTGGAAATGTAGCTAACACTGGAGTTAGGTGGGTCTATAATTTAGCCTCGTCTGGTTTCCTAAAACAGAAAGCACCCAACCATTTAGCCATGTGGGCTGAAGTGAAATGAGGAAATGCACTTGGGGAGGAAGTTGACTAGAGCAGCTGTGACACTAAAGGCCGCAGCACATTCCCATGCCTCTCAGTTTTCAATTTATGACCTTCCATTGGTTTCAGTCTCCTCTCTGGTAGTAAATTCTGGTGGGTAGCTAATACAAAAGGATACCGTTGAACACTCTACCAACATGGGTTGAATGAGTCAATGATTAACTGGTGTAACAGGTAAGCTAATTATACATTCCTGCTTATGAGTCACTGCAAGGTGACCTAATTTGCTTGCAGAACGTATTCAAGATGAGATGTATTAATGGGATCAGTTATCAAAACAAACTGAGGCCACGACAATGTAAAGTAAAAGTGACACGAGAAATTGTTGTGGTAACTCATATATTTTATGCAAATCACATCATTCCATTGCTTTAGGCAATGCAAACGACAACAACACATACTTGCTTCATGTAAGCCTAGGATTTCACAACTCTTACAGAAGACTGCACTGAGTCTTTATGCTCTATTCACATTTTATTGTGGAAGTAGGTCACTGGTACTGGTGACCTGCTTTATATTATAGCTAATTGACACATGATGCACAGTCCAATCTAGAAATAGCGTAGCACCACTCAGTCCACTTTGAGCAGAGCCCGCAGCGAAATGCAGGCCTATACTGTGGGAGGCACTCATTCATGAGATACCACACCTCAAGTCAAACTCCTATTACTTGTGGGCCCAGTTTCTATGAGTAGTGTGCATTTTTGTAAAATACAAACTGCAAGGCTATTCCACAATTTATGTCTTTAATACAACTAAAAAAGCACAAACACACATTGCTTGGTAATATTTTTGTTTGAAGAAAATAATAAGTAATATGTGTCCGATTTTAATTTTGGCTTTGTATGCTTTGTGTTTTCCACAAGCAGTAAAGAACTTTCTTAAAGATCTGGCTCATGGCATCTGCTACATCCAAATACACATTGTTTCATTCTGCTTATGAATACATTGCTTTTTGATAGCATTGAAGTGGGATAGTAGGCATAAATATAGCTGGGCGCCTACATGATATTTTTACACCAACACAAGGGTAGTTCCTCTGTCTGCAGCCAGCATAAAAAAAGGCAGTGTGACAAGAAAGGAAGTTCTCAGCCTTGGTTACCGTAACTGTGAAAGGTGAGCCCAGTGTACAGTAACATGACGCCAGTTTACCAAGGAGGGTTACTGGGGGAGAGGAACACCTATGTTGTAGCCTGCTGGCATCCAGCCCATCTAGCCACAGGGTGGCTGTGAGTGTTGAAAGGTAAGGTTGAAGAGGTCTGTTCCACAGTGAGTGGCTTAACAGATTTGGCCAATTTAAAATCCAGTTATGCCCCTGGGTGTCTGGCTATGGTGAGGATGGAACACAAGTTTTGGTTTTACTGTGTGTTGGCTTGATAAGATCCCTGGCTCCAAAGCAATTTTGTTGTTTTGAAAAGTGGAAAGCTAGGGTTAGACGCCCACACTTTTTTCTTCTCATTTCAAGCCATTAAGTGAAAACCCATATATAATTATGCATTAGTCGCCATGGCCACCTTGTGTGTTTCTTGTGCTGTGTGTTGGTTAATGAATCATGTGCTGGTCGGCACGGTGTTCGTTTACTGTTGTTGCCACAGCGCTGGGATAAAGCAAAGGCACAAGCTCTGTGGCACTGGCAGTGTCTGACAGATTGACACCTCTTCTGGATGCTGCTGCAAGGCTGCCTACTGAAACTATAGCAACAGGTAGGAATAGGATCTTCCTTTGTTATTAGTGTTTTCAGCTACCTTGTCCAGCTACAGCTGCCAGAGTGGCAGTTAGCAGGGGAAAACACAGTACTTTGCCAAAACATGCTATAGTGGAGGGTGTTGTTATTGTTATTAGAGCTGTTGTTTGTTGGTGTGTGTAGCTGCTCACCTTTGCTGATCCAGAAAGTTTTGAAGCAACTACAGTCTAGAAAATGCTGGGTAATTGCACATACACAAGCTTGCTGTGTTGTTCTATTGCCTAGGCACTGTGTTGTTTCTCAGTAGAGCTTGACTTTTTCTTAATTTCCTTAAGCAGTGTGTTAAACACATGAACTTTGTGACTACCCCTCACAACATGACCTCAAACTAGTGTGTTCACTGTGGCCATAATCTTAAAAGGATGGATTTGCTTGCAGGAGCTAATCTAAGACCACAGGGTATATTTTATGCTTCTGGTAAGGGAGTTGGATTTCATAAGTTAAAAAGTTCCCAGATCAGTGTATACGTGCAGCCATCCACTCTGAACCCTGACCCTCTTCAATGCTACACCTCCTACTGCTCCTTCACTTAAGCTCAGTGAATGTTTAAAGAGAGCACCATTGCTCTTGTCTGATCTCTTCACAAGAAACACCAAAAATTCCCTACAGGGGCACTTGTTGCTACCGCTGAGAGAATTGTTGATATGGCAACAGGCATCCCATGATGCTGCTGTCAGAGGGCCATGCTAGTTTCCAAATGTCAGAAGAATTGATGTCGCAGTGGGACTCTGCACCTCTCGGCAAAAATGTGAGCAAGCATTCTCCTGTCTGTTGAGGAGCGTCAGCCTCTTGTATTGAAACTTATTTTTGGTTTAGTCTCTCATGGACATTTACATATTTTCTTTGGTTGTTTTGTGTGTTGGTGAACATGTTCTAAATTGACTTGAGTACATATTTGTGGCATTTGAGGAATTAGTTTAAGCCACAGTCCAGACACACCTTCATTTGCCTTTTGTCTATATAGAACTAGTTTGGCCTCAGAGGAAGTGGCTGTCAGTTGTTTACCAGAATGGTGTAATTGTGAGCTGGAATGTGGAAGGAACACCTTGTATTGTGATTGACTAATCAGCCCTATAGCTGTACAGATCCTTGCTCTACCTGCTAATTTGTTGTTAAAACTCAGTTTTAGTCCTGCATTATTGATGTGTTGGCTGACAGGAAGAGGTGTGGCTCACTGCTATGATGTATGTGCCTGTATGCGTCTGTCTTGGCTGGGAGACGTCGTCCTGAAGGCGATTTGAGGATTTTGACATGAGATTATGACTTATCGAAGGAGCTCAGACATGGCTGAATATAGTTCCTCGACCCATATTCCAAATCAAAGTGGAAAACTTTACTGTCCTGCAGTCTGAGGAGATGCAGTGGTATTGGAAAAATGCTCAACAGTCTTGATGCACATTATACAGACAGATATGTTAATTGCATATTAAAACACAGCACTTGTAGGCTGGTGGAAAGTGACACCTAAGGAGCAGTATCTTCCGCCCATTGCCTTAAACTGTGAATTCATTGAGATGTCACATCCATGGTTGTTCTGAATGGATGAGTTTCAGTAGTCATTTAGTGATCCATTAAAAGATTAGGAATCTGTTCAAATGACTTGGTTTCAAACAAGTTAATGTTTCAGTCATTTAGGGTCTAACTAGGGATGTCCCAATCAAGTTTCTTTTTTTAATATGTAATCCCCAATGTAAACAAGCTGTTTCCTACTACTTCAACTCTATAGCTGCATTTAACTACCTTCATATCACAGTGCAAACTCGTCCTTTTCTGTCTCTTTGAGTTGTTGGCAAATTATTATTAGCGACCACAATTTCCAGGCGGAAATTACTCCCGAACATGTAGTCTGCAGTTTTGAGACAAGACTGCAACAACCTGTCCAGTTTTCCAGAGACTGCATTGGCTTAAAAAAATCCTTAAACCAAATATAAAATATATTGAGACACTTGCATTTCTAACAGTGCTTCTGTCTTGAACAAAACTACAGTTGATTTAGTTAGTGTTTGATTTGTTTGTTTATCCCTTGTTGAAGCATATTTTTGGCGACAGCACTTGTTTGTGTTGATAGTCTATTTAACCTCCTTTTACTCAATTGTCAGCAGATAATCAGCTTTCGTCTGCGTTCTCACTCTCAATCCTCATTCAAATTATAGTCAAATATCAGTGTTATGTCTAGCTTTGTTTCCCTTTCAAATGTAATTTTTCAGGTGCTGGTGTTTAATTTTGTGTAAAGTGTGATTAAAAGTGCAATTAGGCCACAGTGAGGAGAGAATAGGCCTTTGTTTGGTTATGTTTTTCCCTTTTCATTCCCATTTCTAAGGTACTGAGCCCTGGTCTCTTTCAGTCCTTTCCAGAGACGGATCAGTCCTTTCCCTCCCCCTAAGCGCTATCAGAGGCCTTTGATCGTCACACTGTTTATCTGTGCTCACTCAGAGGCTGCAAAGCAGTGTGATAAGTGGGCTTCGCCATGTGCGAGTGCGTGTGTAGGGGGTGTTTGTTCATGAAAATAAAGGGGGTTGGGGGGTGGGGGGGGTGGGTACATATTCTCTCACCTCCCTTCTCCAGCCAGGTTTACACGGACATAAGAGGCCAGAACAACAAGTACTCCACAGGAAGATTAGCTTCTGTCCTCTGGGAGCAGAGAGAGGTAACCTGTTGTGCTGAATAGGGGATAGAATAAGGATATTATCATTTATCAGGATGTCAACAACACTGGGCCGGGCAATTATAAACAATGCTGACAGTTGCCTTGACACACACACACACACACACACACACACACACACACACATATATGTATATATATACATATATATATATATCAGGAGCATTTTGAACTTTTGGTATTTTCAGCTATATAATTGGTGTTTTCCTCAACTTGCACAGTAACTTGATACTACAAATAGTTTAATGACTACAAAATAGGCATGGCACAGCAATACAAGAAGCACTAAAAGCTGATAACACAGCAAATATAATATGCACTGTTAAGGTTGACACTTACAGCAACATCACGCACTGCGCTACCATCGACGAGCAATACATGAAATGTTAAGCGGATCTAATCAAGAAGATGCAAAAATGAGCCGACAGTACAGTAGCAGTAACATCCTCTGTCATGTAGACATGGTTTTGCTGTCTCAGTTTTGACAAACCACAGAAGTGTCACATACAGATGGCAAGGTTTGGGACTTGAGAAGAAGTGTTGTGAAATGTTTGTGGGCCTTTGAACACCAGCAGAGCTGGAGCTCAACGTTAATAACCGTTTAAAATTGATCTGAAGAAACAGAATTGACTGACCTAACAGACATGTTTAAGTTATTAAGTTGCTTTTAATATACATATCTTCTCTGTTTTGCAGTTGTGTGACTCGCGTTATTGGCTTGTAGCTCAGCTGTTAGGCAGCAGGATATCTCAAAAATCTTTAATCTGATTTTGGTGGAGAGAAGCAGGATTGTAATTTTTAACCAGCAGTTGCTTTTACTGTCAAATTTTACCAAGTGAAGCTAATTAATTGTTAGTTCCCAAAAAGAAAGTTATTCTGAGGTCTTGTTGGTGTGCTCTCTGCAAGGCGGTGTCTGTTCTACAGTATCTGTACTTGACCAAATGGTTTCCAGAGAAACAAACACCATCCTCTACTCTTCTTGCTACTTTGAATGAAAGCTAGTGGAGTCACAAGTCTTTTTTGGCAAAAACTCTAGCAGTTAACTTTCAGTAACTTGAAGCAAATTAATATTTTGAGCTCATCATTTTAAAGGCTCTTAATCAGTCAGGTTATCCTCACCAGGGCATCATGTGTCTGCTGTTCATACTCTTTTAACCTGTATTTTACTCAGTTGGCTTCTAAAATATTTGCTATTTTAAACTTAAATTAGCTTTCTGTTTTCTTTGGGGTTTATCCCAGAGCAACAAACTAAAATTGGAAACGGAGCACTGATCATTTTTGCCCTACAACAGCATTCTTCTTCAAAGACTCACTCACACCTCAGTACAGCATTCCTGTCATGTCAGTGGGCACTCTAGCACTAAGCCATTTGTCAGTACAGTTACCTTTGATGTTTCTATCCTTTACTACATGCCAGCTTTATAGACTTCCACTATTGTTCTGAATAGATTAAAAGCGTATGAGCAGGGTTAGGTGAGACATTATGGTGAATCTAGAAACCCTTCAAAGAAGTCTGCTGTGGCTGGAGGAGTTCAACTTGTAGACAGCTCTGAGGATTTTTGTGCATCTGTTGGGTTGGACTGTTGCATTTATAGAGAGGGTCATTCTGTACCCCCCAGCATATTTCTAGACTTGATCAAACACAGTCCACCCACACACAGGCTATAACAGGAGGAATGTTTTTTTCTTTACAAGTGCAAAGGCAAGTCTTTATAAATTTTTTTTAAATATATATACTCCGTTTCAGTTTACATTTTGTCAGCAAGGCAAGATCTCTGTGTTATTAACTGTGAGTGTGTCACCAAAGCCTTTGGCTTACTGAGTTTGAAAGATATTTCCCAAGCACACTGTTAAATGTTTGTGGCTCTATCACCACATTAGAATTTTGGACTGTGAGTACTCGTCTCTCTTCCACCACAGAGATGTCTTGTCCTGTGGTTTTTCTTTTGAGTCCATTTCAAAGTACCACTGCCCACAGTGGGGAGCCTGTATATCTTAAGGGTCTGCACTAATAGCTCTGTGAAAAACACGGGTTTATTATATTTCAGACCGAGACAGCCACAAGCCTGAGTCAGACTGTCTGTACATGGGTTCTACCTTGTCACAGGTAAACACAGACATGACCAGTAGTGACTCATGTCCCAATTATAAGGCTCTGATTTGGTGACCCAATCCAAAAGACAGGTAGTCTATTTTTGCTCGTATTCTCTAATTATTTTTTGCTTGCACAAATGTACTACAACTGCCTCCCCATATAAATTCACAGAATTTCCACATTCACTGTACATGCTTAGACCTGGACAGAAATGACTGACATTGGCTTTGAAATATGAATCGATCTGGTAAAATATATAACAAAAATGCCTTACTGTAACTACTCAACTAAAGATTTTCCTTAATGTTTAAAGTAGTATTTTATGTAATCATTTTGAAGAGACAGATGACACTTTCTAAATGGTGTGTTAAATGTCATCCTTTGATTTTTAATGTCAAGATGTGTAAATTCTCTAAAATCATTCTTTAAGCATTACATTTTTTTTTCTTTTTCACTTTTTAAAATCTTATGTCACAATAGCCTTTACAAAAATGAAAAATACAGGGAAGTAGCCCCGCAACTGACAATGATTTCCACTACAGTTAATCTGGCAATGATTGTTTAGTCTATAAATGCCATTTACAGTTCCTCCAGCCCTGTGGTGATGCCTGCAGTTTGCTTGTTCAGTCAACAGTCTAAAATCTAAAGATATTAAATTTACGGGACAAAAACTGCAAATTCTCACATGTGAGAAGCTTAAACCAGAGAATGGCTGGCATTTTTGCTTGAAAATGGCTGCAATGATTATTGTTACAGCTCTGTAACGTAATCCAGTCATAGCTAAAATAGCATATAGAAGTTCTATAGAACGGGGTCTAAATTTTAAAACCATATAAATTCAAAGTCAGACACTATCGAACCTTGAAGAACATTTGGCTGCGAAGCCAGCCAAGACCTTTATTAGAAAACGACTGTTTAATGTAAATCTTATTTTCTGCTTTAAGAGTAGAGAAAAAAGAGCACTGTGTTGCAACCTCCAGCTGTTTGTCAATGGACAGACAGTAACCTGTAGAGGTTTGGTCTTTGTGTTGGTAGTAGTGGCAGCACTCCCCACATGGCTATAATTAAGCTCTCCTCCCCCACCTGCATTGCAGGTGAAGTGAAGATGCTCTTCTCAGAAAAGTTTTGAATAAACGTGTACCAGTTCTTCTATTCTCAGAAACCCATGGGCGGGCATGTTATCAGAATTCAGTCAACAAAGCATGAGGTCACACAGAATCTACTGACCCAAAGTATCACTTTCTGCCTGAGGCTCCTGTTTGCAAATCCCAGGAGAGTGCAGCTCATGGGAGGCACAGCAACAGTTTGGGATCGCAGCTGGAGTTCAGTTTTGCATATAAGCCTTCTCTTCATCTCTCAATGCTGTCTTGTCCAGGCATGCCTAGGGATTTTGGTGTCTTGCTTGTTATACTAGATAAACTGGCGTGGCTCAGAATAAGGACTAGAAGCTTAACTAGTGTAGTATGTTGTTGTCGTTGTCGTTGTTGTTGTTGTTGTTGTTGTTGTGTGTGTGTGTGTGTGTGTGTGTGTGTGTGTGTGTGTGTGTTCCTGTTTTTTCTTCACATCTTACCGGCTCACTGGTCTGTGTGTTTGTCTTTGTGTGTTTTCAAGTATGACTGATGGTGAGTGAGAGCTGTGCACACAACTTCCTTTATGTGTGTACTGTTTGCTGAATGCTGTAGTGACCTGTCACCATACCCTGCATTGACAGGCCCCTTCAGTCTTGGACTGTGTCCCGGGAATCTGCAGCACACTTTTGTCTTTATTGAGCATGAAGTTCATTTTCTTATCTTGTGGCTTTGAATGTTCCATTAAGAGCATTTGCAGGCTTTTGAGATGCAAATACTTGAGTTAAAACCAAAATTTGTCAGGGAGATGTTACCAGAGGTTTGCTTTCATACATGACCTGTGGATTGATGGTGCAACAGGCATTCATAGCAACAGAGTATGCCAAGAACGTCACGCTTGTGAACACTGAAAACTTAAGACACTTTTCATAGTAATACTGTTACTTGGGTCCCGCTGACATGCAAACATGGATGAAAACCAGTGTGTGCTGGGTGTGTGACATTTCACAGTGCAGCTGCACCTTCCACTAGGCTAATTTCTTGTTTATCATAACTGCAAGCTTGAACCTGTTATGTTTTGTTCTGTGGTCTTAACGCATGAATAGTAAACTCATTGTAGTGATCATTGTGATCATGGTTATCCTAACAGTTTGATGCTGTATCAATACTCTCGTGGATAAGTGTAGTGTGACACTTTAAACCAATAATTAATTACCAATGTGAGCAACAGTTGTCCTTCACATTTGAGAATTGACACCGGTGGACCTTGCTGTACGTCATCCCATGCCACCATTTTGGAGTGGAGCACAGAGAATTTGTCAGGCCAACAGCCACTGACTTTCACACTTAACTAAATGTATTTAGTCCTGCACAAATGCTTTCAGTTCCACAATAACATCCCCACTTGGCTCACGTGTGAAAAACACCCAAAACTTAGGTGTCAACAGGGCTTTTCGAACATAAAGTTGGCCCTTGCTCAGCTTTTCTCTGTCACCAACCAGCTTTTTCTCCTCGCATCTTAGCACTTGTTTGAACTGAATAAGTAGAGGTTTCATCTCTTGTTGCTGTGAGAGTTATGTTGAGGATAGCTCCAATTTGAGGTGAGGTGTCATCCACCCACCCAGCCAATCAACAGCACTGACGTCACTACACAGAACCAGCTGGACCGTTGGGCAGGTGTGATCCTCTGTTTTATCTCCGGCATAGTCACTGCCAAGCTCTAGGCTTGACTTCTGTTTTGCTTGTCTTTTACTTTTTTGCCCTCCCTTTCTCTTGTTTAACTTTGCTTGATCCTTTGTTATCTCCGCTTGAAGATTTTTCTTCACATCTTCCGGGCTCTCTTCATGTTAATACTCCTTTGTCCCTAACCTCCTTGACATTTCTAAGCATATCAGTTATCTCTTATTTGGCGCTCACAGAGGCCACAGGAATGAAGACATGCTTCTGTGACACTTGGCCCCATTTCTGTTCCCACCGATTTATGGTTTTTCTAAGCCTGAATGTGACTGTCAGTGTTTCCCCCGAACTTGCCTTGGTGAGTTTGAGATCAGGCAGCTAAAAGGAAAATACTTCTCAGACACCTTGTATTTATGTGTGTGTGTGTAATTTTGTGTATGAAAGTGTGTAGCCTGAGTAAATAGCCTGAATCAGTCACTAAAAGGAGAAGTGTGTGCAGTGGGTGTAGCAAGCAGGTGGTATTTGGGGCAGCCGTATCAGGGCCTTTATCTTTCTTGTGTGTCCATGCTGCTCTCACTCCAAGGAGAACAGGGGCTTCCTCCCTGCTGCTCTCCCTCCTCCTCCTGCTGTCCATTCTGCCACGGATGACAGGCACTCCCCCTGCTCCTTGACTCGGCTCCCACACAGCAAATTAGCCCTCCAGCTGCTTCAAGGCAGTCCAGTCTGGTCATGCCCAGTCTGGCTCCAGACAAAACATCAGCAAGACTCGGGCACAACCTCAGACCACCAGACAGGGCTGGATATAATACTAACATCTTTCACAAGGGGGGAAGACGATGGACTAAGACATTCCACAATTTGTGTAAAGGTCTGACATTTTGCCACCATGCCCTTCCGGTCTGTATACACCATGTCCAGACATTTGAGCTCGTTCACTTCTGTGTGTCTGTCTTTTTCTCTCTAATTTTAGAACACCTCCCCCCCTCGCCTTTGTGGCAAATGTATTGCTTCAGCCAACGCATGGCTATTTACACTTGTGTATGTGCTGTATATTCTAGTGGTGGTGGGAGAGCGATGGAGATACGGCACCTGACTGCTATCAGGTGTCCACACAGGCTGCCTGCAGTCTTAGCTCTACAATTGTGGAGTCCCATGGCAGTAAAATCCTTAACATAGTGAAAGGCTTTCAATTAGCACTCCCACTGTAGCAGTTCAGTCTCTCTCCATGCACTTTAGCCGTAATAACTTAACAGCTTCCACTGGCAGCGTTCCAGTCTTCTGTGTGATATCATGAGCTTTGTCAGTAGAAAATATGAAATAATCTCTTACTGAAAACCTGATATTAAACAGCTGCCTCATCTCTTATATTTAAATCACACTACAATTGAATACTTTCTTCACTATTACACCTGACATGTCTCTGTACTATGCAGGACACATTGTTGAATCATCCTAAAACGATGAGTTAGCACTTGCAGGATACCTATGCCCTGGTTCCCATTCTTTTGCGTCTTTATCACCTGTTTAGGTTTGTGTGTCCTTTACTGTTCTGAGATACCGTGGTCCTTATCAGCTGGTACTACTACTCTCTGTCTCTCACACGCACACTTCTCTTCTCTCTCTCTCTCTACTTCTGTTCTTTCTCTTTAGTCACTGTAGGAGACCTCTGGGAGAGGCCAGCTGATTTGGGAAGTTTTTCCTATCAACTCTCGGTTGGTCCTCACTCTCTCGCTCCCTCTCTCCCTTTCTCCCTCCTTCCACTTACAGCTCCACTCCAGCATTTGAGCACGTGATGAGGAGCAGGGCACCAAGGGAGCTTTCTCTGGGCCACTGCGTGGGCCTCTGCCTTTACTCTGACCTTTCTCCCAGTTTATTATATATACTTGTACGTAGACACGCATACACAAAAGGCCGGATGTAACTCCAATATACTTTAACAGAAGTACATTAGTACAGTAAAGTACAAGAGTTTTCTTTTGACATTTGTATAGTTGAGGTGTATTTGCCAGAGCTGGCGAATTGATCCCACAACATATTGACACCTGTCACTGTAACTCCACCACCTTCAACTACAGTGTGATGGGTTGTGATGATAGGACGCTGTACACTGATTTTGGATTGGATGCTCACATTTTATACCTGCATTTGTCCCAATAATAGTGGCGGTGTAATGGAGTCTCATTTGGTTAAAGTGTTGATTTATACAAACAATGGAATTAGTTATTTAAGGTGGAACTGGTCATTGAAATTTGAGGTGTTGGGAAATTTGCTTTGTGCCAGGATAATCAGTACAGTGACTGTAGAACAAAAATGATTAGTCTTAATAACAGTTTTGATAACCGCTAATTATATTAAGTAATTAAGTATTTTGAAAGGAAAAAATGTTGATTATTTTTTAAGTTTCTGAGTCTATCATAGTAAACCAACTATCTTTTTGGACATTTAAGACAAGATATAATAATTGAGTTGCAGTATGATTTGGCTTACTTGTAATGTTCATAGTGTTGAAACAAAGCAATGCCATATCACCCATTCATGTTTTACTACGCTGAAGGTTGCCGACTTTTTCTAAATCTACAGGTCTCAAGTCTTTTGTATACACTGCCTCTTGTTTCCTGTGTGGTTAGACATGATTTTGCTTCTACAAACACATTTTGGTGAACGTGTGTGTGTGTGTGTGTGTTTATTTTGTCCTTCCTGCATCTGTGCAGTGTGTGTAACTGCAGAACCAGTTTGCAAATTTGAGAGTGATTTGCATGTGTTCCCGGCAGTGCTGTGATGGTAGGCTGGCAGGCTGTGTGGCAGGCCTGATGTTACCGCAGTTTGCTCACTTCTCTGTTGACAAGTGTACTCAGAACCAGTAGGCTTAGCTTTCAGTTGTCTACAGTCGATTTTTGAATTACATTACCTAAATCTACCTGTTTAGTTAAGTCCAGTGCCCACTGCGTGCAGTATAATTGTAGTGTCTCTCAGCCGCTGCATGTACTTCCCACCTAACCCTAATATGCTCAGGTCATATATGCCAATGTTGCTTTGAAATGGAATATTCCTGTCTCCCGTTTTGCCTCTCTGTAGCCCTGCAATTGGCCGCATTTAAAACGCAGACTGTATGAAGTCACTGTGCATCTGGGCAACCCTCCACAATCCAGTTGCTTTTCATCTTCTAGCATAAGCTGTCATTGTGGTGTCCTT
Source organism: Lates japonicus (assembly GCA_033238685.1). Classification (NCBI taxonomy): domain Eukaryota; kingdom Metazoa; phylum Chordata; class Actinopteri; family Centropomidae; genus Lates; species Lates japonicus. The sequence goes on from BRZM01000031.1 coordinate 1,385,258, forward strand.
GGTGTGTCTGTTGGCTCTTTTGTTCCTCAGCGCTTCTTCCATGTTTCAGTCTGTCTTAAAGGTCTGCCCTCCTTTCCACCGTCTGGTTCCACAGGTGAGAAGCACATGTTGACTTCTTCATCTCGCTCCTTTGTCCGTCCTGCAGAATTTGAGGCTTGACACAAACCTTTTAAAGTCTGGTTACCCTTTGTCCAAGCTTCAGTTGCGTGCATGCAGCAATGCCACATTGTGTTCAGTACTGCTCAAAGGTGGTAATTAAAGGCGTCACGGAGGATCTCAGCCATCACACAAGGAAAAAAAAAAAATCAAGGCTCTTTTGAGAATGCCCTTGTGGTTGTTGCCAAATATAAAAGATGGAGGGGAGGAAAGAAATTTAGAGAGGAGAGTGGGCTGATGCATCTTTTTGACAGTGGCTCTGTAGTTGGCAGTTAACTGAGAGGATAAGTGACAGAGGGGGTAGTGAGTGGGAGCAAAAAAAAAAAGAAAAAAGGAGAGAGTTGGTGTGTTTTTAAAGAATGACCTTGGGTTGTAAAAAATTAGATGTCTAACTGGCTTTAGAAAAATATTTAAGCTGCTTCAGAAATGTTCCACTTGGAGTTGAGATTTTAAAAAAAACATAAAAACTGGTGTATACTGTCAGTTTCATTTAAGTTAAAGTCAGTTAAATACATCAAATTAAATATCCTTGGCGAATTGTAACTGAGTGAAATAGGAATGGAGAGAGTACAGAGAGTCTTGTGTCAGTCTCAAGGAGGTGAAAAGAGGGAGCATGGGACTGAAATACTTTGGCTGTTTGAAGTGTTGCCCACCCTGTAATCCTCGCCTTGTGACTACTGCCTGTGACACGGTGCTAAAGTCCAAGCCCTTTCTCTGCCGTTTCCCTCCCACTACCTTGTGTACGTTGTCGGCGTAGTGACAGCCAGCTCTCGTCAGCCACTTTCCCTCTACTCCCCCCTCCCTCCTCCTCTCTCCCGTGTTGCTCTGAGATGGTTCCAGCCAGTCTGTGGCGGCTGGGTTTAGACTGTCAAGGACTTGGCGCAGTTTGACTGGCTGCTCCCTGGTTAGTTACAGACCAGACATTACCTGTTCTGTAAGACACCACTGTGTGCCTGTGTGTGCTCTCCATACTCTGCATATCATCAGTTTCCATTTTGGTGACAGCTGGTGAATTGACAGAGTGATGTAATCCAAAGGTGTAGTTAGTTCACTGCAGACTAATAACTATGGCTGCAAGGTAGTAACTGTCAAGTTTCTGGGCATTGTTTTACATATTCAGAAGGCTGAAATGTCAGAAGTAGAGCAGTCTAACTAAACTTTTGACATCTACCAAGTGACCTGCTAGCTACCTAACTGAAAGTGGTATCATGTAGAAGAAGGCTTCTTGATCTGTTGGGTCTTTCATGAACAGCAAAAAGACAAAGCTGATGTTATTTTTTCAAACATCAAAATCATACGGATTGGAGTTTCTTCTTTGACTATGCTATTGTTGCATGATCATAAATGCACAGCCACCAGCAAGCAGACTAGACAACAGCCAAGATGTCTTCTTTTTTGTTTTTATTTGGTTACTTATAAACTACAATTTACCAGTTGTCATTTTAGCCAGTGAAATTGCCGGCTTGCACTTGCCCTTTTGAGACGCTGGTTATTATGTTATTAAAGTAATGGCTCTTCCAATTTGAAAGTTGTACTTCTTCACATCATAATTTTGATATAAAAAGCATAATCATTCAGCCCTAGGTGTGTGTGATGTTATTAAAATTATAAATTAGGTTAGGTAAGTTTAACTTCAGTCTGTTCTTTCTCCTCTCTCCACAGGGTTTCTGTGTTTACTTGAGCCGTACCTATATGGCGTGTGTGAGCAGAGAATTTTGCCAGGCACAGCACCTCACCTCCGTGGAGAAGTGAATCGGCCGCCCCCCGAGGGACTACGCTACCCAGAAACCCCCCTGACTGCCAGCACACTAGGAACTGCAGACTCTTCCAAAGGCTCCCCTGGGATATTGCGTAGTCCTTGGCCTGACTGCCCTGCCCTGTCCCAACCAATACGAAAAATCTTTGCTTTCTACTTTCTCCTCGAACAGCCAATCACAAACAGCTCTCCTGAATGGGGTAAACTGATTGGATGACTCCTGGATAGTCTCTCCATCTTTTTTCTTTTTCTTTTTTTTAGTCTTTTACATTTTTTGGTTTTGTATTAATTCTTTTTTTTTACATCCCGGAGTACTGTGGACTAGTTTATCCTTTTTGTTACCCTTCTCTGTGTACATCATCCCATAGTTGAACACTTATTGTCCTCCTGACCCATCCTTCTCCACGTGTTGTCATTTTTAATTTATTCTACCCTTTCCTGAATACATAAATCTCCTAGCAGTCTTTGCTGACTTCTGAGCCAAAAGTCGCTTTTGTTTTGTAAGAATATTGTATTGTAATTGTTTTTTAAGCCGTCTCGCCAACATGAACCGCCCCGCTGCAGTCGAGATTGCCTATGAGTGCATGAGGTTCCTCATCACCCACAACCCCACCAATGCCACGCTTAACAAGTTCACCGAGGTATGCCCACATCTGTCTATGTTTATATCTGTGTGTCTATCCATTTGTAAGTCCTCTGGCTAAAGTCCTCTCTCTGTTGATGTCTGCCAGGAGCTGAAAAAGTTTGAGGTGAACACACTGGTGAGAGTTTGTGATGCCACCTATGATAAGGCCCCTGTAGAGAAGGAGGGGATACAGGTCTTGGTAAGAATTGACACACAGGCACATTTGCGGCAGCCTCTGTTACCCTAAGTTTACCCTGTCCAACTTCCACACTCTCTCCATACTCTTTCCTCTTTTTCTTCTCCTCCAGGACTGGCCATTCGATGATGGTGCCCCTCCTCCCACCCAGATCGTGGACAACTGGCTCAAGCTGCTCAACACCAAGTTTCGAGAGGAGCCTGGCTGCTGCATCGCTGTGCATTGTGTGGCAGGGCTTGGCCGGTGAGTGGCTAGCTGTGTTTGCTTGTGTATGGATGTGACAATAACTCAGAAGGCAGAGCTGACTATTTAGTTTCTCTTCTTTGGATTGTTGGTCTACTGTTGCTAAAACCCCCTCTGCTACTTACCCTACTAACCGTCTCAAGTCGTAAAAGCAACATACGCTGTACTATGGCTCAGATAGGGACGTAAAATACATGATTGGACACGGCAAATGCAGTGGCAGATATCTTATGTTTAAATACAGGTAGACCAGGGTTGGTTCATCTCCATGGCCACAAAGTGATTCCAAAAAGATGTGGGCCACCTGTAATAGTTGGCACACACAAGACCACAGAAAGCATTTATTAATTGAATGTTACAGGTGTCTGCGTAAGTCTTTTTTCTACTAATCTGCCAGTCTTCTAGCCCTCCTCTGAACTGTCCTTCTCTCTTTAACACTTGTTGCTTCTTCATCATTGGTCACACAGCTTAGGCTGGCTTGACTAAGTGTGCTGCACTGTACCTGCATTTCCTGTTCTTTCTGTGTCTAATCTTAAATACACAACAGTGATTCATTCAATATCTTGAATGGTTGTCCTCTCTTCCTGCCCTTGTTATTGCTCTGTAAGCAGACAATCAGCTGCTTAAGTTGTCATTAGCAACAACAGTCTGCTACTGTTGCCTCCACCAACTCGACAAGGAAAAAGCAATTACATTTGCATGTGATCTGTCTGTTGGTCATGGGGGTGCACAGGGGATGTGCAGATATGCACAGTCATATTCGCAGGCCAGTGTGACAGTGAATTTACGAACGAGTTATGCTGAATAAACAGCGCAAGTGTGAAAACAAAGACGGCAGAAGCACATGACGTGGGCGAGCTAGTGTGAAAACGTCTTTCCTGACCACAGGCGCACAATACGCCAATCAGTTCTCAATGGCCTCCGGCCTTTTGCATTGCTGTGGCATTCAGGAGGTTGTATAATTACCAGTATTGGTTAGACTGGCATTTTCTGAATTCATCTCCTCTTCTTCCTTGTCCTGTGTTTACTGCAGTCATCTGGTTTTTCCATAGTTTTACGGTCCGATCTGCTTTACACCAGCCAACATTCTCTTAAGGCCCTCAGTGTGGGAGGCTGCAGCTATTTGCCTTGTTGTTGTTGTTTGTCCATTCTTAAACAATATTCTCACCCCTCCCTTCACACTATTGCAGTTTTCTTTTCTCCCCATTTTCTTTGTATCCTTTCTTGCTCACATACTGTCCCCTCATGAATTTCATGTGAGAAAAGCCACTCAAGGAAATGCTCTGTCAGCACTGGGTTTGACCTGCCAAGTTGTCCACAAAGTTTTTATATTTATTTATTTTTTTCAGTCACTCTATCTCTTCTGGTGATAAAGGAGAAGGTTGTCTTACTGTAACTTATCAGAGTTATGAGTGTGAGGCTCCGGGTGTGAGCGCAGTGCCCCAGCAGGGCAACAGTGAACTTGTGCACCCCTGTTGATTTCCCAGGCCTGTTTCCCAGGTTTAAGTGCCCCACCCCCCCCCCCCCCCCCCCCACCCCCCTCCCCCATAGTACTATGGAACCATGTGAACCTTGGCATTTAATCTTCTTTTCTCCTTCTCTCCTTCTTTGATTCTCTCACTGTCTCCTTGAACTGGTTCGCTGGATTTCTTCACCTCTCAGAGCTCCAGTCTTGGTGGCCTTAGCCCTCATTGAGTGTGGGATGAAGTATGAAGATGCTGTGCAGTTCATAAGGCAGTAAGTACCCTCCCAACTTTTCTGCTTTAAGGGTTTAATGAAAATGTAGCCTTACGTCAGTAAAATGTGTAAATACAAACAGGATGAGTGTGGAAAAGCATGATCATTAGCTAACTGTAGAGATAGTTTGAGGTAAATAAGTTACGCCTTTTTGTTTCTCTGGTTTGTTGACAACTTGTGAATTTATCCGTCTTTAGTCTGCATAATACTGGGAACAGTTGACTGTAATTCTTGTCTTGTCTTTAGCTTTGTTTCTAGAGTACTAACACTAGAACAAAGCCGTACGCTGCTAGACATTTTGCAACATTGTGGGGAAATTTGCTTGCCTGGTTTCTGCCTTGCAGAGACTCCAGGAAGTGGCTGCTCCCAAGAAACAGTCCAGCACATTAACCTCTGTAAAACAGCAAATTTCCATTTTTACATTAAGTTTTTGTACTGAGTAAAGAAACAATAATAATGGGCTATTTAGTGAGCTTTAAAGGTGCTGGCAAGTAGCTTTTGTTACCTTTGGATAGAGCCACGCTAGCTGTTCCCCACTGTTGCCAATCTTTGTTTTAAGCTAAGCTAACTGACCGCTAACTGTAGCTTTATAATTAAAAGAACGATAAGAGTGGCATTTTCCTCTGCTGTTCATAGGAAGAGACGTGGAGCCTTCAACTCCAAACAGCTTCTTTACCTCGAGAAATACAGACCCAAAATGCGTCTGCGGTTCAAGGATACCAACGGCCACAACTGCTGTGTGCAGTAGGCTGTCAGTGCATCTTTCTTATGCCGCATCTAGTGGGGAATCTTCCAACACGGAGAGATTTAAAAAAAAAAAATGAAGAGAGTGCTATCAGTAATTATTGTGATGATTTGTTAACACTGAGTCATGGTTAATTGATCCAAGAGCAAGCGAGTGATCGACTGAATGAATCCAGATCTGGGGATCCACCAGCTGAACCAATGAATGGAAGGTCAAAGCACACAGATAGGCCCGCCTCCCGGTTATACTGTACAACCACGGGCCAGAATTTTTTTCAACTTGAGTCCATCCTGTGTCTTTTTTTTTTCTTTTTTTTTGTTTTCAGTTGTAATCATGGGATACCATTTTCCATTTTGTGAATTTTTATTTTTACACAAACAGTGGTGATGAAAAGATGTAAAGTTAAATGATATTCTGATTTTTATTTCCACTAATTATTGATATTATGATTAGGCCAGAATAATGTACCTTTTAAAAAACATTTTTAAACTTTGAACACATATTGTGATTGTCCATTTTGGCATTGGGTGTTTTCGTTTTGTTTTTCTTTTTTTTTTTTTTTTTGCACAAAAACTCAAAGGTTCACCTGAACATGCAGTAATGTTTTCCTTTTACCCTTCACTTGCTTAAAGTCACTTTCAGTTTAGGGGTTCACTGAGTTTGAATATGTCTGCAATATTTATTCACAAGATATGCTATGTGTGGCAGTTATGAGTTTGGCAGGGGCAAGGACACTTTGTTATCCAATAGTTGTTTGGGGTTTTTTTGCCTTCGAGAGCCATGTTTTTTTTTGTTTGTTTTTTTTGTCTTTGTTTTTTTTTTTTCAATCTTGTTGGAGTGCAATAATCAGTCCACCTCAGATAAGCCCACCAAACCCTGCTGAACATCCCACACACATACACACACATTTCAGACACTCATCTAAGCAGTTAAACAGGAAAAACAAAACTTAACTCCTACAACAGGTACTTCTCCTGCTTTTATTCATTCTCCCTAACGGAGCAACAATAGGATTTCCCTAAATATGCATATTTAAACTCATACACACAGAGCCTAAGATCCAATCTGAAAGACAAGGTGGAGAAGAATGAAATGGTCAGTTTTTTATCATTGTACCCATTTTGAAAACATCCCCAATTCGTATTGGTTCTTACAAGACAAATAAATTGAAATAAAAAGCATGCATGTCTTTTTCTTCTGCCTTGTTTGCACAAATTTTAGTTTTATTGCTTTGAAAGTTTGAATGTTGGTTATTTTGTAGTTTATTTTTTCAGAGGGGATGGTTTTGATGAGTGTGAATGTTTGTCCCTTATGTACACAAGTAGTTGGAGTTGAGGACAGCAAAAAATTTATATTGCTGAATATATATATATATATATATATATATAGAATATTAGCCTTATATGTAGAATATTAACCTTGTTTGTCTGTGCTAGCAGGTGCTTTGTCATATTTGAGTAGAAATGTTTTGTTGGTCTTCCTATTCACTTTAGTCAGTATTATATTCCTAGAAGTTTAAAAGTCATGACAAAATGTCATTTTCATTAAGTTTTTGAAACTGAGCTACAATGCCTCACACCTCACAGATGGTGATAAATGCGCTCAGTGTTTCCCAGACACCTTGTGCTCATTAGACATGTCAGTCAAAGACTGCCCTACATGTCCTGTCCCCAGTGGAGGGTGAGTCAGCACCACGTGGAATGCACAGGACACCCTGGTTCTGAGAAATGACTCACAGCCTCAGCTGGTGATCACGACTCCAGCTGCTACCTGAACCAAGTGAAAGCGCCCCCTCTGCTGTTCAAAACCTGTCATTGCGGAGGCAGGTCAGAAGATGCTGACAGTGGATACTAAGATGCGCCAATAAGGTAACATTAACAGCACAGTTATGTAGAAATTGATATCAGGGACAATAGGTAATTGGAGCTGCAACAAAATGTCTCTGCAGCCAAAAGCGTCTGTGTTTGAGATTTAAATATATGAAAGATTAAAAAAAAAAAAGAAGTATCCACCCATTTAGAGAATTTCATTGAAAAAAAAAAGGAATTTAATAAATTAACATGATAATGACATTTGGCTTTTTTGACTGAATAAGCCCTGACACTGAAACAGTATGTCAGTTCCTGTCACTGCCTATAACAATGCAGCAGAACCACAAACAAATGCTGTGCAGCCTGCTTTGAATATGAATGTCATCTACTTTGAAATCAATGACAATTGAAGCCTCTGATTTAAATTCAATGTTTTGTTCAGTGTTCCGGTTGAAAAGTTTCCTTGTAGTGTGACAGGCTAAGTTACAGCATAACCGCATAAGAAGGTGATGAACAAGGGTACAGGAAGCAGACTTACGTCCCAGTTACCCTTAGAGAAGCCTTAAAATGATCAAGTTAATGTCTTTTGGGTTATAATTGTGGTGTCTTGAGTTATTGGAGAAACAAATTACATTGCTTTTCAGGTTATGTTACACAATGGGAGTAAACTACCTGCTGGTTTCAATAGACGGGAATATGTCTATGTACCAGGGGAGATGTATTTGCTGAAATACAGTGTATGAACAACAGATACACTTTATAGAACATCGCAGACTGTTACTCTGTGCCATGCTTTGCACCAACAGGTGTCACTAAGAGCTTACAGGATCCCAGAGGTGCTGTAATTGACGTAGCCCGGTTAGATAAATGACTCAGTATATTGTCATTGCTGGGTAAGATTATGATCAAAGCCATAATCCTGTTGTGCAATGGGTTGTAAGCACAAGACAGTGGCCTGCTGAGTTTCTTCCTTTGCAGGTTAGGAAGACTTATCTTGATGTTTTCACACAGATTGTCCACCGTGTTGACCATTTGACTGGGGACAATCTTGACCTGCGGACCAATCTGCCTTAGAATTACTCCTATCTGAGAGAAGGGGGGAAATACTTGTAGTTAGGTTGATAAGTGTAAAGATAGCTCTTAGGCACCACACTTTTGCATTCACTGACACTTATATTGCATGACCCAGTGATGCTGGTTGCTATGGATACCGTTAAGCACTGTAACCAACACATCTTAACTGTGCAAAAATAATAATACATTCAGGTTACCTTGACTTGAAGCAGGTCACATCTGAGGGACACCCACACAGATGCACAAACTGCATGCAGCTACTGAACCCAAGATGTGACAGTGCCAATCATCACTGTACATGTTACCACATAAAATTAAATACAATAATGTATTACAGTGAAGTAATGTACTACATAATCTGTTTGTATAAGTTTTCTATAAAGGACTATGATACATGTATTTGTTTCCTCTAGGTAAACACAGGGCATTAAATCTTAAACAATGATCATATTCCTTTATCACAATGACAATTGAAGAAGTACAGGTGGCTGCATTTCATTTTGCTGCTTCAGTTTTGGGATTCCGGTTTTGTAGATGGGGACTCATTGACTTGAAAATGTTTGTCGTAAATAAGGCCCTATACAGACAGAAATAACATTTATGCAAAAAGAGAAGCTTGTTTAATGGGTACTGTCATAGAGGACATGAGACAGGATACACAATAGCCTGTTGCCATTATTAATCACTTATTACCAATGATTATTTTTTCTCCTAACTTAAGGTTCACAGAAAAGACAATGTTATCACATTGATACATGCATATATTTAAATATATACTTCTAAATACTAACAACACTTTGATCAGCCCTGCATGTTGCTGTATAACACTCAAGCCTTCTGTTATTTTCAACATTTTTTACATTCCCCAAAGACTAGACAAAGAGCTAGAATGTAATAATTACTCTTCTGCTATGATTCGTAAGCATGTCACTTCCGGCAGCCATCTTGGGAAAATTTCGTCCGCGCTATTCCAACGAGCGTCTTTTGTGGTAGCTTGACAGATAGCAACTTTGGTTCAAATTTATCTTAAAACAGATACGAAAAAGAATAAAACAATTAATAAATTTAACAATAAGGAATGATAGGCACAAATTAATTTGAACTTTATCTACAACCATCTATTTAATGCGTTTCCACCTCGAATTAAAAGAGGCAGCAGCAAGACTCTTTACGCTAGTCACCTGTTCTGGTGCTAACATGGAAATACGGAAATTGACGTTTTGAGGACAAGGAGAGCATCAGCTCAGTCTCCTGTGACCGGCCACACTGCTAGCAATGGCGTCTGACACCAGCAACTCTGTGAACGAAAGTCGGATACTGTGACCAGTGGAGCGGTGGACACCAGCTCTGGACATAACTTCTATGAAGTCCGAGGAGGACGACGACGTAGGCGACGCCATGAGAGACTTGTTCTAAAGTTCGGCGCCTGGACGGTCTGGTCTGCAAGAGAGGTTAACCAACACACAGTAAGTGCAAAGCCCATTTTTATTTTATGTGCACGTGTCGGCAGTCGTGTAAGCCTATCTCTTGAATTAGTGTCTTTTTGAGCTTGGTTGTCAGTTTAGCCTGTTCTTGTTAATTGCTTTGTTTCGGCCAATTCGGCTTGTGTGATCACAAACATCTGGACATGGGTTATTTTTGGTGTCATGTGGTATGTATCGGGCTTGAGGCATTTGCATATCACTTGCTAGTTTGATTGCTCAGTATTCTGTTCTCTCTCTCTCATGAGGTAAGTCTGGTTAAAATGATCCATAGTGTTATGTAGCCTAACTTCAAAACCTGAGTCTAATATACTCTCACCTTCTAATTTATGAGGTGCACCTAGCTGACTTACAGAGGTCTTAACTAGGTGTCCCTAACAAACTGGCAAATGTAGAGTGTCTAACTGGCATTTGTTTAGATCATTGCATGTCCGCCTCCTCTGTGTCTAATGTGAGCAAGTAACGTGTTTAGATTGTACAGCATATTCATTAACCTGAGGATATTCTCTGCTGAAGACTCATTGTGACAATGCTTGGTAGTTTAGATTTACTCTGGGCCAAGTGTTCTCATAAATCTCTTATATAGCTATGTTAATCCTAACCCTAAGCCCCTAACTTGACATCGAGTGCCCAAGGACTGCTTTTATGTTTGCTCCAGAGAATGCAAGGGAAAAGGCCAAGAGGTTTAGATTCCTCTACAAGAGACCTTGATCTCATGCAACACTCAGCCCTCTGCATAGCTGATCTAGGCCACACTACCAAGCAGCCAACTCTGTGATATGCCATTGTGAATCGTGGCCCTTTAAAAATGCATGTTCGCTCTTGGCTCTGTATCTTTAATGAGGTGTGTCTGAAATATTTGATAGCCTTGTGCTCATTTGAAAAACAAATACGTTTATTTTCATTAATATTTGATACGGAAATGAATATATGTAAAACACATACATTAATTAGTCTGTTTTGATCAATTGTCTCTGTCTAATGCAGACCGAATATTTCCGCACAGTAACTCCCCACAGGCTACACTGGTGCATATCATTCTCTGGTGCTTCAGAGCAAAACCATTTAATTTTCAAAGTGGGATTTAGCATCTTTTAAGACTTTGAACACTCAACAAAATTATCAATTTTCGCTCAGCGAGTGAGGCAGATTTGTGAAATGGATGTTTGTCATATTAGAATGTGTTGCTTGGAGGATGAATGAATAGGGATGTAAAAATCACAAATGTGGCATTGCAGATAGTAACTGTGACATCTGAGAACCGATTTTACCTCAGAGGCACAGGAACAGAGCTGTGACGTAAATTGATGTTACTGAAGTCAGGGAATTTGGGGTCTTTAGTAACCAGAGGGGAGTTTATATTATACAATTCAAAAAACTAACACAGGCTGGGTATTTTATGGGCCTATTGCAGACTCAGTATATTTAGATTTGACCACTTTTGAGGCCAACAAATACTAATAGCATTCAGACCATCACACTGGGGAAAAAATATAAAGTGTAACTAATCTGTTTATTAAGTTGCTCAAATGAGAAAAATCCAAATAGTTTCTTCAGACGGATGTGTGATATTGTAGGACTCAGATTCACGACCTCAGCACACTCCTTCAGGTTCTGGCTCAGTCTGCTTTTTTTCATACGGATTGTGAACGTATTGGAACATGTGGTGAAAAAATTATAGGTGCGCTCTCCTTTACCGATGCAAACTCTCACCCTCTCGGCACTCAACTCCCACAACTTCCACTGTACGTACACGGTTCACAGTTGATGCTTTCAGTGCTCAGTTTACCACCTTTGCTTCAACTACTTTCCCGTGCTTAGACTTGAATCTTCAGCTTGTTTCAGCACTTCCATTTTAACCGCCAATTAAACTTCTTTGAGTTTTATTTACACGGGCATTTCAAGTGCAACTTTCAATTTCAATATTTCTACTCTACTTCACATATTTCAAGTGAAAATTTTCAGCTGCAGCATGTGAATGCCATTTCTGAAGATAATCAAAGTCGTTAATATCAGTTGTTATTAGCAGCCGAATGGATGGATTTACTTACCCCAGTAAACACAGCTTTGCAGTGCAATGTCTGTGTGCATAGGCACAAATCACTTCTCTGTTTCTGCAGTCAAGCATAAAAGGTCTGTGAGATCAGAAAGTGTAAGGTCTCCCCTCCCCACCAGATGGTGATGGAGGCCTGTATGAACGGCACGGTAATGCACGTGCTGACCACTAGAGAGCAGTACTAATACATCAGTCCCTGAGATGCCACTGGTGGGCTGCAGTGTTGAGAAGTGTGATGTATTCTCTCTGGCAGCACCTTGGACAGCGCCAATCTGGTGAGTCATTCTGCCACTGTATTCAGGATGCTTGGATTCAGCAGCAGAGGCCGTGCAGTAATTAATAACCACATATTTACTGTCTGTGGATCAAGGAAGAGGGGGAAAATGGAGCATGTTTAACTTATCTGTGACTCACCCTCACTCAACTCAGAAGGGAGACTGCAACAAGGAAAACGTGCCTGTGATTGTAGGAATAGAAGCTGACTGCAGGTTGACTTGGCACATGAAAGTATTTATCATTTTTTACAAGTTATGAAAACTGTGCATCTCTTGCAAACGCCTTCCCTAAGATGACAGCAAATTTTGTGTTGTTTGTTTATATCAGAAATGGTTGACACAGCTTTCAGATGTCTTGCCAGAATAACATGGATGCTTATTGAAAAAGAGCTGAGGATGGGGAATTGCATATTTTAAAAGCTCCTTTTATGCGGTGCAGCCGTTTGGCATAGAACGGCTTTATGTGGGTGAATCTTATTGTGTTGTGCTGCTTTCTGCCCTTGGCTCCATCGCAGGGAGCTCAGCCAGTGTTGATGAGTGTGAGTGGATGGTGAATGACAGGCCGAGACACTGCCAGTCAATCAGCAGGGTTGTCTGGACCCTCTCCGTCACTCTCTAGGGGATAAGATATGTGTCATCTTCCCATGAGGCATCTCACCATGGCGCTGCCTCCATCCTACCTCTACTGTGCCAAGTCCTCCCCACCCTACTCTGCTAGTTTGTCTACACTATTCATTCCTTTTGGTGTATCTCTGTAGAAGTGTTCTCTTCTCTTCTCTTCTCTTCTCTTCTCTTCTCTTCTCTTCTCTTTCCTTCTCCATTCACCTGTTTGCTTATCAGCTGAGCTCTCATCTTCAGCTCCAGCTGCTTCTACCCATCTTCCCCTTTTCCTGTGGATTTGCTGCTCTGCAGTGCCTCACACCATCACCCTCTAACCCTGTTTATCTCTCATTCACTGTTCCATTTCTACCCCTCGAGCACCATCTCTACAACCTCCCACCCCTCTTCATTCGTTCCCTGTCTCTCAGAGCTGGTAAAAGACGAAAAGTGAAGCAGCAAGTAAACAACAGATGAGTGGTTTGTGGTTGCTGTTTAGCTGGCTGACCTTAATATAGTTGCCCACTAAAAATGAATGAGAAAGGGGCTTGGTTGGGCCCAAAGCATTTTTCGTCTTTTAATGCACTCGTCAGCAGCCATATCAATAGCCCCAAAGCAGCCATGAAAGGCCAATCTATCCTGACACAGCATGCGCTAAGTGGCCGGTTTAACAAGCACCACTACTAATTGGCTGTGTTTGAGTTCTCTATTCATTAGCAGCTAGGGTCATGCCATTCCAGCAGGCAGGTGTGTGCATTTCTTTTGTTTTTAATCTCTCTTATCTCTCCCTGTCTCTTTTTTTTCTGTTACTAACTTTAGCTCTGTCGCACTCTGTGATTAGCAGGAGGTGTCTTGTGCTGCCTGAGCATGTCCTCTATACTTCAGCACATACTTGATTAGCCTTGGAAACAAAGTGAAAAAGGTGTCATGTGGCCACACACATACACACACATTAAATGTGCTGTCTAATTAGCAGCCTTTATTCATTCCCTTCTCACTTGTGAAAAAATAAGACAATGGAAACATGGTCTGACCTCTTGTAATAAGCAGGCACCCACACCACACCTATTCTACACTGACAATATATGTGCTAATTTAACATGACAAATTGAAGTGTACGTCTTAGGTCCCCAGCTGACTAACATATTTTCATCATTACTTAATCTGTCAAATCAATCAATAAAAACAGTATAAATAAATGTGTGACAATAATGTAGAGCACAAGATTATGTCTTTAAAGCTTTTGTTTTGTCTGACCAACAGTTGAAATCATTGATCAACTCGCAACTCTAATATATCTAGTGGTGGATTTAATGTAATGTAATGTGGATTTTTTTAACCCCAATTGTCTTTACCCATTCTCTTATATGCTAAGAAAACAACCTTTTTTGATTGGTCAGGCTCTATGAGGTAAATCAAAACAATTAATCTGATGTAAGCTATGGTAAAAATGTTAATTAATAATCACATTTGAGAATGCAGTAATATAAAGTTTGGGCACACACTCTTTGAAGTACCACCAGGAATTGCTGTTACTGCTCAGTAAATATTCAAGTTTGGGTCCCAGGCTTAAATCCATTTGGATGCATCCATATGCAATCCTCACACTTCAACCGGTACTAAACCTAATATGTATTAACTCTACTTCTCTATTGTACACTGGTGTTTCCATGAGAGATCACCTTTTCAGGGTCAGCTGTCAAAACACTCTCTGGAGACAGCGTCAGTATCCCCGGTGTAATCTGTTCTGGCAGACAGCTGATCCCTGCTGAGTGAAATGGCTGCCAAGGAATCCGGTCTGAATGCCAACCCTCCCCTCCAGTCTCTCACTGACAAAGAGCGAGCCAAGCCCATCTCTGGGGTCAAACTGCTAATCAAAACAAAGGCATTAGTTATTCTTTTGCTGCTTACAACAAACGCCTCTCCCGCTGACTTACAACCTAGCTTTTAAAGAGTGTGTCTCCAGGATAGGCCTTGCATTGAACCACATAATTTAAGTTAATGTTAAATCATTGACTCAATAATGCCTTCTTTTCAGTGCTGCCCTTTTCCACTATTGACACATAGTATAATGCTTTGCTCATTGACTACTGCCAGAGTGATATTCCAGGGAGTGGATGAGAGGGGGTTGGAGAGGTGAACTCAACATTATCTCAGCATAAGCTACTCTTTTATTGTGGGCAGATCAAAGCGGTATCCATGCTAGGCCTGTGGATATATGCGTGCCACATTACTGAAGAAGAATACTCATATGTAGTATCAAAGCTTCTCCATGAACGGATGAAAGGTTGTTGGCCTCCATCAGCTGATGGAAAATCAAAAGGGCTAATCAGGCCCTGAGCAATCTAGTGAAATGTTATTTTTACAGAGTGTCAGAAACATAAGGATGTCCTGTTTTAAAGGAATACTTTGACATTTTAGGATGTCAGTATCTCTTGTTGCTGAAGGTTAGATGAGAAGATTGATACCATGCCTGTGTGGTAAATGAAGCAGCAGCCAGCAGCCGGTTTATGTAGCTTATCACCGACAATATGGTCCAAAGGTAACAAAATCGATCCACAAACACCCCTGAAGCTCACTAATTAACACGTTATGTCACAGAAATCAAGGTTTAACATGAGTTTAGGTGCTGGAATATGTCTTGGCTTCTTTGGTTGCCAGGCAATGAGCATCTCACCAAGAAATGCACATGCTGATAATTTTTGGGTTTTGGATTGCCGGTTGCTGCGTTTAGTAGTTTTTTAAATTAGCTTAGCATAGATGTTGGAAACTTGGCATGCTTGGCTCTCTGAGCGTTACATCTTGTTTGTTTAATCTGTACAAAAACTGAAGTGTAAATATGATAAGTTGTGGTTTTACAGGGGCTATGTGCTAGACTGTTGCACAATGTTAGTTAGTTAACGTAATGGTGACAAAGCTGCAGGAAATGACTGCTCTTGGCCAAGAAATAGTCCCGTACATAACTCAATTGGAAACAAATAAAACATCATGTTTGTGATGCTTTAAGTCACTGAGCTAACCGACTGCTGGAGGTTGCTTCATATTTACTGTACAAACCTGAGCGTGGTGTCAGTCTTCTCAAGTAAATCTGAGGAAAGAAAGGAAATATACTCACTTCATACAACACAAAATGTCCAGTTAGTCTTTTCAGATCCTGCTTTGCCCAGGTTTCTTGATTGAAATCATATGTGCATCACCAGGATGTTCTTTTTCAGCATGTTTCGAAGGCAGGAGAAACACACTTGATAACTTAATAAACAGTACACTACACCAGCCTACTCAACTTAGAAACTTTGAAGCAAAGTTGTCTAAATGGAGACTCAACTGTAGCCTGCACAGTTGGGGGTACATGTTGAGCTCATCACTGTGTGAGATTGAGACTTCTGTCGGAGTGCCACAGCTTCTTGTGGTAGCTGTGATCATTGGTGATGTCTGCCTTTTTCATGAGATAAAAGTGCAGGCATGAATGTTTTCATTAAGAGACAGACAACACGCATCTGTCTGAAAAATACCAGAATCTCTTTCTTGGTTGCATTACACTTCCTTTAAAGAGGTGTAGACAGCAACTTGGTGAACCTGTCAAGATACACACCTTTTCTACAATGTTTCACAGAGAAAATGTCTACAAGATTGTTAAATTTCAATAATTAAGCATTGCTCATAACTCTTAAAATCAAACTTTCATGGGTGCAGACCACCTGCAACTTGAGATACAAAAGTGTAAGAGTTTTAAGTTCATGTAAAAAATATGAGACAATGTTGCACAATGGCAGGTTTGTGTGCATTTAATTGCATGCCTTCATATCTACATTTGTCGACATTCATTGCTTAATATTTTTTTTCCCCCCTCGGCTGTGTTCAGTTTTCTGTCTGTTTGCATGTGTTCGTTTTTTTCCTGTAGGAAAAAGGCAAGAGACGGTGGCATTTGCTGATTGCTGATAGCGAATGCACCACATGCAGCAGGACTTGCATACTTAATGCCAGAAGGCTGGAATTCCGATTGCAATCAGAGGGACTGAGCAAGGGAGGTGGTAGAAAGGAACAAACAATATACATCCAAACTCAACAAGTGCAGTTGACAGAGGGCTCCAGAGACAGAGAATGAGTGGGTGGATTGGAGGCCAGTGTAATGACAACTGATTCTATAGCGGACCTCCAACCTATTCTGCTTTGTTTTTGTCCCTCTCTCTCCCTCTCCAAGCATATTCATAGTTAATGCATGTATAATTCAACCTTGTTTCTGAGGCAGAGACTGTATAGAAGAATAGTACAAACCTATTTAGTATTCCAACCATTTTCTTTGCCGGCACACAGGCAAACACTCGTCACAGTCAAGATGCATAACAGGTTTCCTGTTGGTGGAGGTAATAGGAGTGGCCGGGGAGGAAATCAGAGGGTGACGAGAGGTTGAGGAATTGATGAACTTGTCTTCATGCAAATGCAGTAGTGCACTATTTTGTGTGTGTTTCCTCAAATGCGTTTGTGGAGCACCACCTTGATGGTAATATGCGCAGGCCTTGCCAGTCTTAGAGGCAATTTTCCCAGCAAACAGACGGCAGGATGTAGAAATAAACTGAAGAAGGAGGGCAGATCAGGAAATGCATGCCTGTGTGTTTGT
>BRZM01000031.1:1402637-1455231 GCA_033238685.1 Lates japonicus
GGAAGTTACGTCATTCCGTGGGCTTTGTGCTCAGTAATTGAATCTGATGGTCTGGTCCAGATGGAAACTTTGTATGCTGAGGAACAACAAGCTGAGTTGTTGACTTACGGAGATAGTGAAAAGAAAGCACAGACATCTAGCCAGCCATCCCAACCCCACAAGCATAACTAATCATTGCGCAGCTTACTGCCTCTCATCAAAGCAGCAGAAACATGTAGCAATTTTTAAGTTGACTGCACTTGAAGTGTTAACTCTGTGAAATGTGTAAGCATCTCTGTAAATGGCCACATATAGTGCTACATATACCCACACTAAATCAGTCAGCTAAAAAATTTCAAACACTGTTATGTGTATGTTGAGCTAGAAATCACTGTATATTCATGCCACTTATACCAGCTCAACTTAAAAGACAGATGGATGCTGCTTCTTGGTTTCTTGGCATAATAAACTCCACCATGTTCACTAGTTGTTCTTGTTCTACATAAGCAGTCCACCCATTCCCTAAGGTTCAAGCAAACCATATAATAATGACTCTGAATACCAGATATGGAGTTTTAACATTTGAAATTATTCCATAATTTCTGACTAATGCGTGACTAATAGCTTTCTTGCTCTTTCTGTCTTCCCGCGTATCTCGTCCCCTCCTTCCTCCCTCACTTGGCTCTCAGTTTCTAATGGCCTTCTTTCACTGCTTCTTTCCTGCAGTTTGTTAAGAGATGTGGCGAAAAAACATCGAGACAGCGAGGGATAAAAAGCTTGCCAAAGGAAGTTTTAATTGGGGCCCAGGGGAAAAGAGCTCCTTCCGTTTTTGCAAATTCTCTCTGCTCTTTATGGAAGAGATGAGCAGCAATCTGATGCCCAGTAGGGACATGCGATATAGTTACGTTGACAAGAATTCAAAAAAGGATGCCGCTTTGCACGTTCATAAGATGCCTGCTTGTGTTTGTATTTATTAAACAGCAGGGCTTTCTCTCTCTCCGTAAATGATGTAGTGTTTTTGAAATCAGCCGTGGTGTTCCACTGTCACTCAAGATTTCTTCACCCAGTCAGAGATGTCTCGGAGGACTTGGACGGGGCTAACTGGAATAATATGTTATGCATGTAAATAGAAAATAAAAGACAATGGCATGAATAAACCATAGCTGAATTTCACTACAACCCCAGAACAAAGAATTTTCTTCAAGTCTTTAGGAGTAATTTTTTAAAATCTCTCTCCCCCTCTGTGTCGCTTCTAAAGCTGTTGTCTCACTCCCTCACCCTCCATTGCTTTCTTTCCTCCTCCCTTCGTCTCTCTCTCCCAGTTCATTCATACAAGTACTGGCCTGTATTGAGTTTCTGTCCAGGCGCAGCCACAAACTGCCAGCAATGCTCGGCCTAAACTCTAAAGAAATGTCTATCAAAAGTCGCCCGAACGGGAGGAGCAGCGCATAACAACAATGGCGGCGGGAGTGACCCCTTGACAGACTGACATCACCAAGAGTAATTGCCTGTCATGTGCCGTACTGTTTCACATTTCACATAAAACC
This sequence comes from Lates japonicus, assembly GCA_033238685.1. Taxonomy (NCBI): domain Eukaryota; kingdom Metazoa; phylum Chordata; class Actinopteri; family Centropomidae; genus Lates; species Lates japonicus. The sequence goes on from BRZM01000031.1 coordinate 1,404,164, forward strand.
CCTCTGTTATTCATTTAAAGTTTAGCTGGGGTGGCCAAGGTCGCCGCACTCGTCCTGTAAAGAGAGGGATAATTGAACACCACACCTTCTCTCTGAACTGCCACAGGATGGAGTGACAGCAGTGTCAAGAATGACTGGAGGTTAAGAAGAAAGGCATGTGAATTTGAATATAGCTTGTGAGATGAGTTGTTGTTGCAGGAGTGTTTACACAGTCATGGGTCACTTTTTATGCTGCTTGTCATTTTCTCTAACGCTCTTTCTCAGTCCCTCATCTTGCCTCCTCTTCCTATCCAGCCCTGCTAACAGGGGAAAACAAAAACAAGTGGGGGATTTTGAACCTGTTCCTCTCAGTTTAACAGAGAATTTACCATTTCACATGGGAGGAAATCCATATCTTCTTTTTTCTTCTTTGGGCCAATGCCTCTCTTTGTCTTGATCTGCTTTATCCATAACCCCAGAAATGCCATCATGTAATTTTGAAGTGGCATCAAATGCTCAAGCACACAGCTGTATCCCCTGTCACTGGGGTCCCTGCAATATTTGTGGTTGTTTTGTTCAGTCTGAGCTTGGTTTTGCTAAGATTGTATGTTGCATCGATTGTATATCTGTATGTCCCTATATCCCTATATCCCGGTGTATCCCTGTGAACTTTCAGCCACACTTATTTCTTATTCATCTCCTCCACCTGAACACGAGAGACATGAAAATGAGTAAATAATGAAATGAATAAATAATTAATAATACCAAACATATTGTATATTGTATACATATAAGTATTTGACATGCAGTGTGTCATAGAATGACCTGCTATAGGACTATGTGAATAAAAATTGAGTCATTAAGGAATATGTGTATTTTCATACCTTGAAGTCATTCACTGATAGATGTTTAAACTTGGCATGTTTTATTTAAGTCCATGCTCATGAAAAATGTCATTTACCATCATTAAGTTTTTCCATAACCGAACTTTACAGGTGGGGCTACATTTTCTTATTCCAGGGATATTTTGCTGTCTCACAATTTAAGTAGCTTTCCTGATTTTGAAGGCTTCTGGCTTGTTCTTTGTCTGGCTTGGTAGTGGAACTTGCAGCAGCTAGGGATGTAACGACTATGAAAAGTAAATTTATTATTCATTGTTACATAAATAAATGTGATTAAAGATTTAATTGTCTTTTTCTGTTCATTTTATACCACTATTATAGTGTAAGCCTAATCATTTCTTATGTTCTGCCTTTTAGACTCTGTAAACAAAGACATAAATGACAGCTTAAATATAAGAAGTCTATTAATGACATATACAAAGAAATTACTGACAATGACAGTGGTATTTATTGTGATATTAGTGCCTTTGACTGCCACCTTTTTGCTGCAAATCCAACAAATCGCCTCTTCCAAGTCATTGGGCTCTCCTTTTTCATTTGGCTTAAAACCAAAATGTGCCCGCTGTGGTGCTGTGGTGTTTAGCTTTGGAACTAAATCTGTGATGTTAATAGATGCTCACTGAAATGCGGTCCATCGAATAACAGAGGTTAAGCGCCTCAAAATAAACAGTCAGTGATGCTAGATCGTCACTTGTGCTATTAAACTATAACAGAAGAAGGAGGGCACAACAAGATTACATCTTTAAAAGAGCGCAAAAATAGTCGAACCTCAAGTAGTGGAAAATGTTGTGGAAATAGTGAAAAATTACATTTCTGTTATTTTCATCCAGCTGTTTTTATACAGATGAATTGAAACAATTCTAATGATCATGCAGACTGATTGCGGTCAGCTCAAATAATTGCAATCAGGAAATTATAATTGTGACAGGTGTAGCACCAGCTTCAGTCTTGTTTCCGAGTCCACACAAGTTGCATTTAGCCAGAACAGCTTTGTGGGCTCAAGTGTTTTTTGGCAGTAAAATCAATGCACAACTGATGTAATTACTCTACGTGTGTAAGTTGTAAGAAAATGGACTTAAACTTGTTTCAAGGATACTCACATAAAGTGCAAGTGAAACGTGATCTTTTGCATAGACAGCTGTACTTATTTAAAAATATTATCATATTTGCTTCATCAGACATGCATGACACAGACAACTGAAAAATTAATATCCACGCAATCATGTATTTATATATTAGCAGACACTCAGTAATGTTGGTGGCAAAGAAGTATGACTAGACTTCAGTATTGTGGAGTCTAATGGTTGACTGTTGCTTTGTTTAGTAGATTAGTTTAGTAGAAAGTTTTCATCTGCCCCATCCTAGTTTACCCATCTGACCACATTTACACCTGGCATTAACATGTGATCTGTATCGGATATCCTGGTTGGAAAAGGAGGAGTGCATGGTGATGTAAGGCATAAATTCATGCAGAATACATTGTGACTGGAAATGTGATCTGATCAGCCAGACCACATGTGGACGCCTTCAGCATGAGCACAATCTGAAGAAAAGAAAATCTACCTAGCAAACTGAAAGGTCACCTAACTCTGCATCCTCCTGCTAAGTAGAGCCGCCTGGCAAAAGCTACAAGTAGTAGCAGCTAGCAAGTCTTTGCTTTGCTAAAAGTGATTTAAGATGAATTTGCATATTAAGATCCTATCACAGTGCCGGCAGATTCAAGGCAATGTGAGTGCTTGCTCATAGAGTTCAAGGGGCTGATAGAGGGTGATGGTCTTCCTGGCAATAGTGTCAGTTGTTTATGGAAATGACACTAATGCTTAATCATTAATATGGTAATGATTTATTAATGTCAAAATGTTCTCTACTGTTTCAGCCTTTCATATGGTTATTTTTGCAGTATGATGATGAACAGGAAGCAGAGGAGGGGAATAAGGAGGGAGGGCAGAGTGGAGAGAGCAACGGTTGCAGAGGTGATGTGATAAAAGATTCATAGCGCAGCAGAGCCCAGGTCAGCTGGGGCCTTATGCAGCCTCTCTATATCACCAGCAGCAGCTTATCCAGCTCTCCATGCAGAGGGAGGAAATGTGTGAGTGTGTGTGTGTGTGTGTGTGTGTGTGTGTGTGTGTCTGAAAAGTATAGAGAGACAGACCAAGACGGATAGAAAGATAAAGATTGTCAGATGAGAATCCGTTTATGCCCGCAGCTAGATAGTCTGAAGCTTTAACACTTGGTCATTTCAGTCATAATGTTAACTTTAAACAACCTTTATGTACGTTTGCGTCTGAGACGGCTTCGAAAATGTCGATATTGTTTGAATATACAAATAACATATCAACTCCTCCGTGACCTGAAAGCCTCTGTGTGAACATCTTCTCCAGTTCTCTGTGTGTGCTGTATGGAAATGCCAAAAGTTGCACATGGGTTTATTCAGATAAGAGCATGTGGCAACACTCCCCACCTTTAGCCCATAAAGCAGTCTGTCTGACAGTGCCAATGAATATGTTACCGAGTCTGTGAGATTAAGAGGGACAGGCAGTGCGTTCCATATCAAATCAGGTGGAAGCCATTTCCACCTCTGCCATACATTTATCATCCCATGTCAGGAGTTTTTTTTTTTTCCCTCCCCATCGTACTCTCTTGCTCCCTCACACTGTCAAAACAACACCTTTGGCATTTATTGGATTTCATATATATTACTCTTTCTTCACTCTCCAGAGAGACGCAGAGAATTAGAGTAGGGGGTGAAATGAGTGATCTTGTGATGAGTTAGGTGTGATTTATAATAAGGTGCTCCAGCGCAAAGTGCAAAAGAGAAGTTTCATTATTCTAACTTTTTTCTTTTTTTCCCCCCTTATTCTGTAATGATGATGTATCACCAGCATTACCTCCCTTCTCTGATTTGATGCTGGCACAAGCGACCATATTGAATTTTGTTTTCAGGTTCTTTTCCTGGCGCTAGATATGGGAGAAAATGTACTTTACTGTCGGTGAATTTTCTACACCTAGCTGTTATTTTTAGGGCAACAAAGACTTGATGGCATGCAGGGGAAAAATGTCATAGGATTTTTTTTTTTTGTTGCTATTTTCCAGCAGGAAGAATACAATGTCAGGCTTCTCACACGGCGGCAGAGCGTGGAGAGAAGTTAGGTTTGACATATTTTGATTAGAGGGAGATGGAATACTGCTGACACCGTGCAAAAATGTGAATCAAAATGTTTCAAAATGCGCCTGGAGTTTTTTAAAAATTTTTTTTATTTTTTTATCCTCATGTTTTAGTGTTTTTTTTTTTTTTTGGAAGCTGGGTGGTGGTGTAGGTACGCAGTGCCAGAAATAGAATTTATGGTAAATCAACACTTTCTGAAGTGCGTTGCAGAAAAAAGTTGACTGAGTGTGTGTATGAACATGTGCGCCTGCATGTATTTGTTTATTTAAATTTATTTCTGTGTGTGTTCCCGTGAGCGTGTGCATATTGCATCTCTGGCCATGATCAAATATCCATAATGCCGGTGTAGTGCCGTCACTTTTGATTATGTTGAGAGCTCCTAACATTGCCTGAAGCCTTTGTGTGTTTTCACCATCGCTCTTGTTCTTCTGTTGCTTGCTCCCACTCATTGTCTCTCTCTTCATTACTTTGCAAATGGTAAGCATTTCCTCAGTGGGTCTGACATTGCTCATGTTATTCCATTCTTACTTGTTGGAGAGAGAGTGATGGAAAGAGGATGGAGAGAAGGGGAAGAGAGGAGAACTTGAGGTTGTCTTGTGGAGGACAGGAAGGATTTAATGTTCAGAATGAAGGATACGGGGGAAAGATGACAGACATGGACACACAGACAGACAGCGTTTAATCATCCCTGCTCCATTGGCTGTATATAGTTCTGGTACAGGCTCTTAAAAGGATTGCTTGCTCGCTTGCTGTAGACACCGGACGGCCGGACAGCCAAATGAAAGAGAGGATGTGAATTGTTAGAGATTCACAAGACAGTGTTATTGGAATGAAGCTGGGGACAGTTCATTGACAGGGACGTACTGAACAGGAGTGACACTGAGGCTTTTCTGAGGAAAGACATGGTATTTCGCAGGTTCAGAAATACAGCTTTTACCATTATGCATTGTGTATATAATGAGGGAGATTATTGAGCAGCTTGTAAAATCTAAATCAACCTATAATCTCAAAAAAATAAAAGGCCTGTCACAAGTTCTCAGAGCCCAAGGTAATGTATTTTAAGTTTTTGTTTTTCCAACCAACAGTCCAAAACCCAAAAGTAATCAACATGTACACTATTTCTTGGCCAGATGCCGGTTGCCTGGCAACCGAAGAAGCAAAGACATAGTCTGGCGCCTAAACCACTTTTAGACCACAATGTTGTACTGCATTTTTACGCCTTGATCTTTGTATTGATTAAACATAACATGTTGGTATTTGGTGTTGGTAGGTGGACTTCATTAGCTTTGGACAGAGCTAGGCCAGCTGCCTCCTACTTTTCCCAGTCATTGTGCCAAGCTGAGCTAACCCACTGCTGGCTGTAACTTCATTTGCCGTGCAAAGTGGCATCTTTCTTAACTCATGATAGGAAAAGCAAATAAGCTTATTTACCAAAATGTCTAACTATTCTTTTAATGATTTATAGCTGCAACTAACAGTTATTTTATTGTAAATAAATTGACTGCTTACTTTAATTGATTAATTTCTAAATCATTTGGCCCATAAAATGTTAAAAAATAGTGAACAGCGCCCATCACAATTTCCTAAATGCCCAAAATGGCATCTTTTCATTACTTACCTTGTCTGACCAACAGTCCAAAACCTAAAGATGTTTAGTTTTCTACAAGCAAATCCTCCTAATTGAAAAGCTGGAACTGGGGAATGTTTGGCATTTTGCTTGAAAAACGGTTAATCATCAAAATAGTTTCAAATTAATTTTCTGTCAGTCAACTAATCAGCTAATTGACTAATTGTTTCAACTCTAAAATGATCATCATTCAGGGATCAAATTTGTTAATTGTGTGTTTTCTGCACTAAAACTGTGCATTTAAAATGTTTATTTTTTGCCTGTCTGGGGAAAGCCTGTGGTTGCAAGTACTGAATTTTAAAAAGTGTTTGCTGCTTACGATGAAGGAGAAAGAGAGAAGAAGCCATAAGAAAACTGTAAATCTTGTCTTGAGACTTGGGAGTGCAGAAATCCTGCATGTATGATTAGATACCTTGTAATAAGTCTAAGCAGCATCCTCCATAAGCACAGCCTTTAGGGAAATGTACAAACAAACACACATGTTCACACCAACAAGTTGGAATCAAATACACATGTGAGCACTGTTTCATTTTCTCTCCTAAGTTTGACAGTGAATAGAGACATTAATGACTATAGCATGTTTCCTTGGTAATAAAAATCACACTCTCCTCTAGATGTGCCTATGATAATTACTCTTCATGAGACAGAAAAAAACGCTTTGATATTGATTACTCTCATATTTCATTTTCATCTTATGAGACATCTCTAGAGGAAGAGAGTAAAATATGTTGGCAGATGAGCAGTGCGTCCTGAGCAGAATGTTTTTCCCAGCAGGCTTTGAGGTAATAGATCCCTGCTGAAGTGATTAGTGGAAAGGACCAGGCCTTATGGCAACGTTCACAGTAATCCACGCACACAAACTTAGACATCACCCAAAACTATGAAGACATATTCTAAAGATGTCACAGACAAGAGTGACAAGCTTTTCAGACTTAGCAGCTCACCACTTCAGGAAAAGTGGATCTTGAGTTAAGATTATTTTTGTCAGACTACAGTTACCAAGGTCAAGAATGAACCTTCACTTTTAAATAGCAAATTATGTATTTTTCATGACGTTCTTAATGGATGATTTTGCCAGTCATAGATCCTTCACTCAGCTTCCAGTCTGCTAGAACAGTTTTATAACTAATATTTACACAGTAATGCTAAAAAGCACTCACATTGGCTCCAATTATCTACAGTTGTGGATGTTCGTTAGGAATAAATATAAATAGAAGAACCCTCTATAACTCTCTCTCCTTTCTTTCTTTTGTTTGTTTTTATTCATATGTTAATACCTGTGACAGAAAAATACAAACTAATATAAAGGCACTGCATTCTGTAAATTGGATTGGGACTTGGGACAACTGGGTGTAAAATCTGTGGGCAGAGATTAGTGGCATGTGTGATCCTAACCAACATGAGTGACCTTTACCACAAGTGCTTTCTCATTAGTTATGTTCTAACTGGAGTTTAAAAACATTTACACTGAATGACATTCTGGAAATGTCATGTCACTCAAGATTTCCAAGGGTTTACTTTAAGATATTGCAAAGATCATAGTAATACAGTTGCTTGCCTCAAAACAGTGTTTCAGAGCACCTCTCAGTTTTTAAGAGTGGATTTGATACAGACAGTGGCGCATAACACCTAAACTTTTGGATCCAGCTCTGAGCTCTAAATCTGACTACAAATCTTATCTTCATTCTCACTCTATTTTAGTGGAATGTCATCTTAAATTTCTAACATCAACCTGCTCAGTAACAGCAGTACTTCAACAGGTAGAACGATCAGGCACTATCTGGAAATCTTCACATCTCTCAGAGGTAGTCTCAGTAATGGGAAAAGGTGAGAACAATAGTCACGTTTCATAAAAATGAGTACAGTTGGGGACTGAGATTGAGATTTCGTAGTGCTGAAAGCTGCAGGTGCTACTCTGCTCAGACAAGCTGCAAGTACAATCCCTACAGAGATTTAGCAGGTAAAATGTCAACTCTGTTGGCATGCTAACATTTGCTAATTAGAACACATGTTCAAACACAAAGTAGAAGATGAGTTAGGCAGATTTTGTGGCAATCCATTTAACAGTTGTCAAAACATTTCACTCATAATCACAAGCGTCAGCGTTACGGTGAGGTTAGAGGAAAAGTCATGGGGTCGCCAAAGTCATATGATTCATCCTCTGGAAACCATGAATGTTCATACAAAATGTCATGGCAATCCGTCAAGCAGTCACTGAGATATTTCAGTCTACACAAAAGAATGACAGTGACTGACACTGACACGTCATGGACAGACTGACATTGTCATCCCCAGAACCATGCTGGCTAAACACTCAAAAGTTTGAATCATTCCTTGGAACAGACTCCCAAAAGAACGAATCACCAGCAGCGTCAGACTGCCCAGCACTGCATCAGACAAGATGAATCATCCAGACGTGAAGTTAGTCCTCATTACAAAACCCCGGTTACAAAATGCCATGCAGTTGTGATTGAAGCATTTGGCTGCACACTTATGAAAACCCATGTTTTTCAATGAGACACTTGTAATCAAATGAGTTCCATGATTATTCCGCCACAAAACAACCAGGGAAGATAAGACCATGTGTCTAATCTATGGAGTGGCTGCTCTCTCTCTTTTCCTCACACTCTCCCATTCCCTCTTGTTCACCCTTTTCCTTCCCTGTCTGTCTCGCTCTCTCTCCAATCCTTTTTCTCATTTTGCCTCTCAAAATTAGCCTCTCCTAACATATTGGGCTAATCTCAGACTCTCGATCCTCGCTTCTGTCCATCTCTTTGTCGTCTCTCTACATCTCTCTGCCCTCGCGCTCTCTCTCTCCCCCTCTCTTCTTCCATTCATCATTAATTCATGCGATGCAGCGCAGCAGAGCCTCAGTGAGTGATACACTTCAACCATAACAAACAAGCCCAAATATCTGCTCTCAGCAGGAATGATCTGCATCTGCAGTGGCTGAGAAGGGAGAGAGCGAGCTGGGGATAAAATGTGTTAACCAAAATTTTTCTTTTTGACTGTCAAAAAGCAACTTTTTCCTGTTTCATCACAACTTTTGATATTTAGATTAACCCTCAGTTTGATGGGAGGAATTTTCATCATATTTGATTTTTCCAGAGCAATAAAGAATATTCAAATATTTTACTGAGTAGACTGAAAGTCTGAAAATCACTACTGCTGTTGAAGTAAGAAGTTTTTTTGAAAAAGGAATGATAAACTAAGCAGACTGTCAAATAAATGGGCTAAAAAGTATTAAAATGAAAAAAATAAAAATAGCTTTCAACCTCTGGTAGTCCTTTTTAACAAACCCTGCAGCCCAGTCGAGAGTCGTACCTAAAATAACTGTTTTGTTTTCCCATCTACACGTTACATGTCTCTACTGTTTCATCATGGCAACCAGACTACCCTTTCATTTTCACAATCAAGGAAAAATTGAAAATAATTGTTATGTTAGTAGGTATTTACACTGCCACACAAACACAACACGTACACAGTACATTCACATCATCAGAGAGTTGGACGAGACTGCACAAAACACTGCAGCCTTCCCAAATTTTCGATTAGCAGTTGATGTAAAATTACAGCCCCAGTGAAAAGCCCTAATTCAAGTCCATTTTCTGATAACTGCCTCATCAGCTTATCACACCCTCTCCCCCGACAGAAAGCTCTAATTTTGGGTTACGGATTTGTCCACAACAGTGTTGAAAGTTTGGCTTGACAGGAGCAGCCCGAGTACTCATTGTGTTCAGACGGAGGCTTGTCCTTGAAGTTGTGCTGCCTTCCAGGACAGTGAGCAGATTTCATCCCCAGACGAGAGCACTGCCTCCGAGCACTTTCTGCTGGCTCATGTCCCCCCTCTGTGGACAGAACAATTCTGGCAGGCTGTTTGTCAAAATGCCACAATATTGAGTGTGCCTATAAGAATGTGTTCACCCAAACTGAGTGGCTCGTCATTACTGTCAAGACCGCACTGCTCATGGATTAGTCTGTCAGATTTATGAGTGCGACTGCATGTTCCTGCTTTGTCTGTTCTTATGCTTTTTGTGTTATTCTTAAGTTCTAGCGCTGTGTATGTCTGTGTCATGCTTACACAGAGCGCTCTGTGTCTTGTTTGAGGATTCAGCGAAAAGATTTACTTCCCTCACAGGAAGGAAAAAAAAAAGTTGTGTGAAGGCTCACAGACTCATGCTGCTCTGACTTTACCGTCTACAGCCACCTCAGATATAACACATCCTGCCGCCCACGTCCATTAATAATGCATGGCATTTTTATAACATTACCCCACCTTACCCTATGCTCATGCTCTGGATAATACAAAGGCCAGACCTTAGAATAGCCTTTACACAAACCTTTAGAAAGACAAACTACAACCATGATCACAAAAGTATCGTTTTTGAATGTGTCTTCAGCTTTTCTCTCTTACTGCTTTCAGTGTTGACTTGTATAAAATAACTGGGGGCAAGCAGGTGTCCCTCCTGTGCTCTATTGCAATATGTGTTTTAATGTACAGTATGTTATTTGGTGCTTATTGTCACATCTGTATGGTAAATATGAAGCTCCCATCAGCAGATGGTGGCTTATCTTAGAGCAAAGACTGGAAACAGCTACTGCAACTACTGTACACCTCTTTCTCTTGTCCATTTTCTGTTCAACAACTCTGTCCCCTTTTTTACTCAGGGTTACCTAACTCGGTTAGTTTCATGGCAACCTCAATAGTGTAACACTCTGCAACCTTTGAGCTCTTGCTGTTTCTGCACACAGCTGCACCTTGAGTTTGAGCAGCAGAAAAAAAATACACCTGGTGTACAGTGCCCAAGGTAACACGATGGATGTCTCCCTTCCTTTTAAAAGACTGATGAAATCAGAATGACTTCCCCTACATATTCTCGAGCCTTGAGTGTGTCCTTTGTTTGATTTCTATGATCTCAGGGACTATTTCTGGACATCATCTCCAGGCTTGAGGTATGTTTTATTTTCCAGTGGCATTTGTTTGAAGTACCATCAAACATAACTTGCAGGTTGAAGAAGGAAAAAAAACATTGAAGCTAGAGCGTGGCAAAAAAACAAACTTTTCCTGTCCACTCCAAATCCATTTCATTCCAGAGAAAAGTTTAAATATAGCCATTTTAAATATATGCAAATGAGCTGCCCAATCAGTTGCATAATTAGTGACCATAACAAGTCCCTGGAGTACCACGAGCCCTGACATCAGAGATTTCCCAGTGAGGAATTCACCTATGCAAACTGGACGACCCTACATGATTAATATGCTCGCTGCTCTTTAGGTTTGTGTCAGAACTTTGTTACAAACTTCATCTGAGATTCCATTTTCTCACTTTGGGGCTCCTTTGCAAGTAGAGCTTCAACTTTATTGCAGAATATTTTAGCCTTGTATCCTGACTTAAAGGTGATATGTGGCCATGCACCTCTTTTATAAATGACTGACACTTATAATGTGAGACACATATGACAGTTGATGCAACAGTTTTTGTATTTTAAGCACTAAAACTTGTTGGAAAAAAAGATCTGTGCTGAATGTTTTTGACCTTCTCTATGGAGGTGTGAATGCATCGCAGTGATGCCCAGCTAATGAAAATGACCTTGGGATTCAGTCTGTAGCCTTTTTAGCCAATAACTATTAAGCAGCTTTCCCCACCAAAACAGCCTTGAGGCTGAACAGAGAACCTCATGTGAACTTTGTTTTAAATATTGCTAACCTCATCATTAAGTGAATGCTGGCAAGAGGGATGTGGAGGGCAGAATTGTGGGCTGACCCGTTATCTTTAAAACATTTGTCCTCAGGTCCATTTAATGCTCTTGGATCGTTAATGGGAGCGTGCCATTGGAAAGTGTGCCCTAACAACTCCATTAGTCTTCCACTTTTTGTTTGTTCCTAAACACACATATTTTTATTTAGCAATTTGCCTAATCGCCCGTAAACAATCATTGTCCCGTCCCTTAGGAGGGTTGGACCTTGCGCAGTGTGTTTGAACAGTTATTGTTATGGCATAGCTCCAGAAAGAAATGCTCAATTATCCAATCAGCACTTTACCCCTCCTCTGTCTGTTTTTATCCTCTTTTCATCCTTTTTCAGACAGTGTGCACATGCCTTCCTCCATCGCATCCTCTTACACCCCCCCACCCTCAACACATCGTATTCAATGCTGCATTACACTTGCAAATAATCACATTATTGCCAAAGACACCCTCTGATAAACAGAGCATGTGTGCATGTCAATGAGTTTGTGCATAAACAGTGCGTTATTATTTTAATGAAGATCTGTCACTGTTGTCAGTGTTGCTAAAGTGTGTATGTGTCTTTTTGCAAACTGCCTTTAATTTGCCACAACAGTGCCACTGGGGCCAGTGACAGAATAATTGAATGAGATAGAAATAATGAATTAATATAAATGCATTAAAAAGATCCTTCTGTGGAGAAAAAAATATTTTTAACAGCTTGATTAGTCAGGACTAATTTGATTGAAGGGAGACTGTGGGTTGAAGGGAGACAGCGGGTTATGGCAATTAATATTCAATATTCAGGCAAACAACTTTCACTGAATTATTTTTTAAAGTTTTTGCAGCTGTATGCAAAGCCAGTGGACGCCCTCGATTAATCATTCATCACACAGCCACAATACTAATGAGCAACAAGCTGGATACATCTAATTTCTGCTTTAGTCATCTTGCGAATTTCAGCCAGTGACACACAAGAAAGAAAAGAAGTGTAATGGCTGGTGAAATGGTGCGCTAAGAGTCATAAACAAATTGTGACAAGTAATTTGCCACTAATTATTGTCAAGAAATAAGTGAGATTCATTCGCAGTCATGTGAAGTGCACAAGTATTTATAGTTAATGTACATGGACGCTGTTGACTCACCTCTACTGTGGTTTGCCACAACAAAATGCTGTCATAGGAAATGTACGCTCACTGAGCACTATATTAGGAACAGTATATTAATACTGAGTAGTTCCTCCCTTTGCTCTCAAAACAGCCTCAGGTCTTCGTGACATGGATACCACAAGATGTTGGAAACATTCCTTTGAGATTCTGCTTCATGTTGTCATTTCTGCTAAATCTCCTGTTCTGTCACATCCTAAAGGTGTTCTACTGGATTCAGATCTGGTGACTGAACAATGAAGTACACTGAACTCATTGTCATGTTCATGAAACCAGCATGGTCAGCAACAATACCCAAGATAGGCAGATTGATTGGTATTAAGGGGCCCAAAATCAGCAGGTCAAGTTTATTTGTGAAGCACATTTCAACAACAAGGTAACTGAAAGTGCTTTACATACACATACAAGATATAAAAGGCACATGGAACTGCTACTCACTGGATGTTTTTTATGTGTACATTAACTGAAGCTTCTGACCAGTTAAGCACTGCACTGCTGCCTTGGCTGATTGGATAACTGTATGAATAAGCAGGTGTTCAGGTGTTCCTAGTTAAGTGCTCAGTGAGTGTAGATACACTCATTGTGTCAGTATACTCATTTATTTAGCTTTTTGCCTTTCTTCAACTTTGCCAGCAAAGATAACACAAATACATAAAGTGTTTTGTAAGTGACAACCACACATTCAACACATAGAGCTAATTTATAGGTAATTATCTATGTGCATAGTAGGTAAGGTAACAAACCAAACACCCCAAAACTCTCAAGCCGCTGAATGACATCATAAAAACCTCAGTTGTTTTAGTCCTTTATTCAGAGGCATGAACAGGAAGACGCATGCTGTTTTGTGACCCTGGAGGGACTTTTATGTTCTTTGGCTTCTTTTGTCAGTGCTGCAAAAACAACAACAACAACAAAAAAACAGCTTTCTCTGAACAATCCCCAAAAAAGGGATGGTCTCTCAAGGTGATGTGAGACACTGAACTCTTTCAGTAAGTGAAGCAGAGTTTGACCTGTCAATCAGTCCTGAGCTTGACTGAGCTTGTTCGACAACTTGGGTTGACCATTTCATGCTGACAGTTGACCCACATATTTCTTGGGCCACTTGTCCAGTGTGAAGTGGTTATATAACAGGGGGAAAAAGAGAACTTCACAGTCCAGTCCATGTGACATTTTGGTAGTTATAACAATATAGTAAAAAAAAAAAAAAAAAACAGAACAGAAAAAGGGGCTTGAGTGAAATATATCTGAAGTATTCAATATTTTCTAAATGGGCTGTAGTACACTGAGTTTCTGTGGCACTGGGTGTGTTTGGAGACCTTTGTCACTTCTACCTCTCTATCACCAAAATAACACAAAGCCCTGAGTGCACCTGGATGGAGCAGGGATTCAGGACCTGAAAACTGCCTCTCAGATAAAAAGCTGAAGGCGACGGGGGCTCAGGATTGAAGAGAGGAGAGAGATTTTTTCCTTCTCTGCGATCTGCAGGGAAGATGACCAGCATGTCTCAGTTGCAGAATGATCCTGAGGCTGATGGCATTGTCATTGCAGTAGCTTAGGGTGTATTTGTGTTAGTGTTCCTATACATGTTTGCAGCCTTTCAGCATGACAAGCTATGATATTGAGTTCATGTCTCTGTGTGTGACAGTGCATATATAACCTCTGTGTGTGTGTGTGTGTGTGTGTGTGTGTATGTGTGTGTATGGTTGACATGTCAGCGTGGCCACGTAGGTGGGAGGAAAGAGGGTCGGGAGCACAGAGGGGGAGCAGTGAGCGAGTATTTGTGTCTCAGGTGCACTACAGGAAATGAAAAATGAAAATGAAAAAGAGAAAAAAAATGGAATACGAGGAGCACTTGTCATAGGAGGCGGCTGCCATTTCTGACGGGAAATTAATAATGTATTCTTGCAAATTTGCCGTGTTATTCTGGGCGGGGAGGCTTGGTCGAAGGCTGCTACGGACTAGAAGGGGGGAAGAATGCTGATCAACTGAGGGAAAGAAAACAGAAATATACACACATGAAAATCTACTGCATGACTACACACACGCACACAGTATATGCATAGAAATTCTCATATTTTAGACTAATCTAAATGCATTCACATGAGCTGTAAGTGCTTTGTGCAAGGATGTGCATATATATCATTTTCATTCCTGTGGACTACATACTCAACATTAATTGACTCTGACGGGCTGATATGTTTTGTGAGTGATTCCAATCAATGGAAAATATTGATTCGCTAAATGCAGCAGGTCTCCAAGCACAAGTAAAGATATTTAGAGTGATGGGTTGCAGCAGGAAACAAAAAGAAATTGATTGACAGAGAAGTGTAAATGCTTTCCTTCAATTTAATGCTACATCTTGCAAATGATATCTCTACAGTGAAACCAAATCTCACATTTTAATTTTAATTATATGAAGAATATGTGCATATGTGGACTATCATTGGATTTATTGCACTTGCATTAACTCCTAAATGTGTCTGTCAGCCATCAGCAACTTGCACACAGCAGTAAAGTTCAGCCAAATCAGTCATACAACAGATGCTTGAATAAATGGGAATGTACATGTAAGCACAGCTGAAGCAGCCTAGTTATTACCGAGGCTGCGGTGCATTCTGCTCAGTGTCAGTTGGATATTGCTTTCCTGACCGTGGAAGGTCAGCTCTCATTGCTTTACTAATATCCTCAGGTCCTCTTTTCATCTTCAAAGGCATCCTCTTGTCCCTCTGAATGTGTTTGTGTGCGTACGTGCATGCAGGAGCAGCTGCTGCGTCTGTAAGAGCTCTTAAGGCCCCTGTGTTCAGATCAATTTCACGGCTGGCTTCATCCGCAGCTTCACCTCGCTAACATACATGAGCTGCGCCACAATTTAGTCATATGAAGACAGTGGTTGATGTTGACTTTTGCATGCTTGCATATGGTTGTACAGTTTTCACCTTGTGCCTCAAACACGTTCGCTAACCCATCTTGTTTTGACTCGATTCATTAGCAGCTCAGGTTTTAAAATCCCAGCAGGCAAGTGTCAACTTCTCTGGGCTTAGTTTTTTCTCTCTTTCTCTTTCTCTTTTTCTCTTCTTTCTTTTTCTGTTGCTCTCCCACTCTGTCTCCCACTTCAGTTTGACGCGACCCATCCCTCAGATGATTGGCGAGGTGTTAAATATTGAGTCTTACTGTCAGATACTGGTTGCTTTCAGCCATAGCGAGTCAAGACTCCCGTTTGCTTTCAGCTAATTCTTCTAACAAAATCAAACCTCTGTGATTTAAAGAAAAGCTGTATGAGAGGGAGATGCAGAGCAAACATGAAAGATGAAAGTGGTTACAACATCTTATCACTCTTGCACTACATGGACACATTGATTAATTATTGACACAGATGCCTTGTCCCAACATTTTATAGTCTCTTACGTGTCACAAGGGATGACTCAATCCGCTTGGCAAAGAGAGATCAAGGACAGGGCAAAGCGTGACTCTAACTTTGATATCACCATCAACACAGTCATGTAGAGGAAAGTATGGAACTCAGCCACAGCATATGGGTTCAGATGAGACCTTTTATCTCTTATGTTGTACAACAGCTCTCCATAGATATCTGCTTTGAATGAATTAAGGTAGGTTGATATAGCCAGTTGTCTTTTCAACTTGGGGAGTTTTAATGTTTGATTCAGTGATGGCGGATTGCCTTAAACATCCAAATGCAATATTTGTGGGAGGGTACTCACAACGAAGAAAGGAGTGACCTCAGCTGCTGGTGTTACAGCATTAAGTACAGTGTTCATGCAAAACTGTGATTTTAAAAAAAAATTGATATTCACTGAACGATAACATAGAATTAATATAATTTTGGCTGTGTTGTTTTTACTGCAGTTTCTACACCTGTTGCAGCAGCAGCACAGTCCCCCAGTGTAGTGACAAAATATTTACAAAAAGCCCCACAGCCCTTCAAGAGACCGTCCATGGTTTAGGTTTGAATTTTTATTACCATACTTTTATATTAGCGTCATCACAATTAAAATGACCAGTTGTGTTCTTAAAGCAATTAGAAGAAGTTAGATTCATAAATAGCATGTTAAATATCATTTGCTTACTGGCTGTCTATAACTTGTCCCTGATGATCTGCCTCAAGTGCAATGACTCTTAGTGCGCCTGTTTCCACAAGCTGTGGTCTGTTACTCCACCTGCACTTGCCACTGCCATTCTATGTGTTGTTGTCTGTCTTCATCTCCTTACCTTTCTGTTTCATGTCAGACTAGAACACTCACAGGGTTATTATGCTGCTCTCGTAAGTCGTGGAAGAATCACATCACCAGTAACTGCAACATCTGTGATACTGTAGAAAAACCGTCATGCTTTCAGAATTTTGTCATTGACTGTCATTGTATCGGCTCCTGTGACCTCCTAATCTAACCTCATCCCTAGTATACTGTAACTAATAAAATCTATACAGTTTGAGACTCTATTGGCTCACAGAAGTAAATCATCTTTGTGACTGAAAATAACCTTTTTGTGAACACTGAGATAGCGTGCTTGCTATGATGTAATTTTCAGAATCACTGCTATTTTTGTGGTAGAAACAGGGTGAGTGTGTGGGTGAGCACCATACACACAGTGTACGGAGAGTGATGTCACACCTGTATTTATGATTAATTTGGCATAATAATTGTGACCTGGATAAAGCGAGCAACTGTCATGCCCAATGCTCATTTTTGATCCAGATGTTAGATCTTAGATGAGGGTAAATATTGTGTTTATACAGTCTGATCCTGGCATTAAAATCCAGTCATTTGTAAAACAGGCAAAAACAAATGGCTATGGGCTGAGATAATTGAAATTGAAATTAATAGTTTAATTTAATCTATAGAAGGCTTGGTTAAGAATTGTAGATGGTGCTAGAAATGAACTGAGAATGGTGCCACTGAAGATAAAAGGTGTCAAGGGAAAGGCCAGCTATGTTAACGACACTTCTCTGGAATCTTCTTACTGGCTCCATTAGCCGGCAACCCATTGATTTCATTTCACCTCTCATGCATGGAGTGCATCCCAAGGTCACATGTGGCATTTGCCCTTGAAATATGTAACCAATTTTACAGATAGGTCATGCTGAGACGGTTTGTTCCTTTGCTTGCACGTGTTTCCTGCAGAGAGGAAAGGAGGAGAAAGAAGTGGTCTCGGGTGATTGGTTTAGTAATTTACAGTAAGGATTGCTATATGGAACAAAGTGTGTTCGAAATGTCATTTGTCATTTTCTGTGGTTGCATGGCTGGAGCTCCTTTTGCTTTTCTGCACATATTCTCAACATCTGTCTCTCTCTCTCTCTCTCTTTCTCTCTCTCTCCCCCTCCCACACAGAAACAAACGTACATATTACCTTTTAAATAAATGGCTGTTTAAAAGTCAAGGAAAGGGATTGTGTAGTGCATCACAGCTCTTTTTAAAGGCTGCTAACCATGTAAACTTTACTGCTGAAACCTTTTCAGAATCATCAATTGCATCAGTAAAACCTAAGCCATGAGCCAAAGAATTATTCTCGCACAGCACGCCCCCTTAAATGCCTTTTTTTTCCTTCTTTCTGACCTTGACAGCTAGCACGTACCTGTACCTTAAAAACAATGGACCAATCCATTTCTTTGTTCCTTCTTTTCTCCTTAGATCAGTAAAGAAATATTGAGGGAAATATGCTTTTCCAGCAGCCTGTGATTAAGACATCACAGTTCCAGGTTTAGCCTCTGTTATATTTTTGAGTTCTTTGGCAAACTCAGCAGTGAAGAGAAGACATATGGAAGGTTCTTGAGTTTTAATAAATAAACCTAGCGTGAATCCAAGAAAAAATTTTATGTTTGTAGTCACTTGAAAGATTTGTGCTCATGCTTTCAAAGAATGTAAAGGGTGACATTCAGATGTATTCAAAAGGTTTCAAAAGGAGTGAAAGATTATTATTTATTTGTGATGAACGGCTAAATGCACTGTTTGTGTTCATATTTGACAATATTGAGGACAAACATCTGATCAGGATGTGGAACTGCTATGACTGTGGGACCTCTGTGTTCCTGCGAGTGTGCTCTGCAGACCTTGTGACATTCACACTGGAAGAAGATGGAAAGTGCTGTAACTGAACTAACTTTGATGCACAGGAACAGCTGCATTTCTAGAGCACAGACTGTGGTCGGTTTTTCCACCACCAGTGTGCAGTGCTGCTTACAGAATTTCCGGTATTGCTGTCAGCATCCTTATTTAGTTTCAGCAGTGAGTAGAAATGTGTTATCACAGGAGTCTCTGCATGTAGTGAATTATACAAGACTTCTGCCTAAATGTAAACTTTGCTATTTAAGTAAGGCAATTTGAAAGTAAAGCCCAGCAGGAATCAAATCAATGATGGCTGGATAAAGAAAACATGAAATAAAAAAATGTAGCAGTGTATAACAACAGGTCATAAATTCAACCTTTTTGTGCTGTCAACCAGTATCAGATTTTGTAGTAGTACTTTAGGTTTGGCCGTGACTGCAGCAGTCCTCTGATCCTTTGAAACTGAACTTCAAAGCTTTCCCGAACTCTCAGACAGGACCTCAGATCAGTGTCACTCTGTTCATCATTCAAAACATTTTGTTTTATCCAGTCTTTTTTTTACTAAGACTTGCATTTAAATGTTTCGTAGGTCTATTCCCTGTTATGCATTAGCAAAATTTCTTTTGTTGGAAATGTAATGCTGGGATGTCAGATTTGATTTACTTGAATTTTACACAAAGGATGTATCCTTTTGGCCAAAAGCATCCCATAATCCATAATCCAGTTTGTTGACATCCACTTTGTGCCTTTTGAAAGCGACTTTCTAGAGAAAGAATTGGAATTTTGCAATGTTTTAAGTTGATAGGGAACATCCAAATACACCTTGAGGCTAGACTGTTCATCAAGTCAAATTTAACAATAAAATAAGTTGACCATGTCCGCTAGAACGACAGATGGTGCTTTTCATTTGTCTGTGCTTTCCAAAACCAATGCAAATCACTGTTGAAAAATAAATCTGCTGTATGATGTGACAACATTAATGTTAAGATTTGATTAGGGTTTTAAACGTCACCTGAGATTCTAACCACCCTAACCAACCAAAAGGAGTTACTGGGGCAGAAACCACATAATCTCTCACCAGTTTTCCAGTTTGCATAAAACCGTCAGTTGTGTTCTGTGGTTCTGTGCTTGTATCCCTGATAGTAATTTTGAAGATACATAGGTCACTAATCATCTTAGCTATCATTCAGTAAAATTTGTGTTTCCCCAGTGATTCCCCACAGTGTTCTTCACAAGTTTGTTGTATTCTTTAAGCTATTTCTGAGCAGTTTTTGCAGTGTGGTGGGCGCAGGGAGAGGCCCCTGTCACTGGGGAGTACCGTTTGCGGGGGGGGTGGTCGGGGCGGGGTGGGGGGTTGGTCTTCAAAAATGTTTAGGTGGGTGGTACGTGTTAAGTAACATCCAGATGAATGTTAGGAGCCAAGGTTTCCCGGCAGGACATTGTAACGAGATGACCAACTTCATCTGTTGGTGGTTTTATTGTTGTGGCCGACCATGGTACATTGTGACAGTGAGTTAGTGTAAAAATGATGATTATAACAACCTATTATCAACACATTCACATACAAGTCAAGACCGTAGTAACTCAACCACCACCACCAAAGGTGGACACGACTACAAATCAAGGAGTATTGTGTGGTTTCATCAGATAGCTTGGTTGAAACTACACACTGTACCAGTCCCCAAGTGGTTTCTCTATAAGAACCTACACAATGTCAAGGATCTTGCTAAGTTATTAGAAGTGTAGCACTTAAGTCAACTTAAGAGCAAGATTCAGGAAGACTCGTTTCTTCCATTGCAGTCTCTCTCATCTCTCTCTTCCTTCCTCCTCCTTGTGTGTTTGTAATGAAAGAAAGATTATTTTTTTTGTCATAAGCACATCTTGTGATGGATGGCGTAAAATAATCTCCCACATTATGAGATCCATCAAGTAGATTTAGACATTAAGATTTTGCATTTTAGCCATCTATCTCATGCTCTAATCACGGGTGAGCTACTGCAGCAATTAAATTCCTACATCCCCAATATTACCAGCAATCAACAGTAGAGCCACACAGCCCTGGCAATGCAGTGATGATAAAACATTTGTGAGAGATGGTGCCAAATTTATAAATAAGAATGTGTAAGTGTGTGTCAGAGGGTAGATGATGGTGCAACTGCAGTGGTGCAGATGGTAAAAGCTAGCTCGGTTAGTCTCACCTCGGGGGAGAGGCTGTTGCGATTGGTTAAACCAGGGCACACCACTGTGGAGCTGTAGTGAATGATGCCATACTAAAGGTTAAGGGGTACTAGACACTTGCAGAGAGCCATCACCGAGTCTGAGGCAGGTTAACCTTTGCTTCTCCCTATTGATTCACCCCACCAAAGAATCTGTATTGATTTGGCCCCTGACCCTCTTGGAATCTGTGACTCTTTTTTTTTCTGTAAACAGTCACGGGATGCTTCATGCACACATACACCCAAGCAGAATCCAATTTTATAGCATGACAGGATCACTTCAATATGTGATTATTACCCACAGAAAATGAGGAGGCGTTCCTTCTGACACTTTCTATTAGTTTTATGTGGAAGTGAAGACGACTGCGGATGAGGTGATGCTGCTCCCGTGGGATGCGAGACGTGTGGTGCAAGCATGTGTTTTGGCCTGACATAAGATTGATGGTGTGAGTGGTTGCCTGAGCTGATGGATGTCAGTCTTACTTTTCTTGGCCTGATGCAACTTATGTCTCACTCTAGAACTGTGACAAAAAAAAAAAATATATATAAATGAAATGAAATAAAAAATAAACTGAGGGCCAGGAAAGCTTGATATCTCATGTTAGCAGCTTCTGCCTTTTATGCAACCTATCACCAGCAACATAACAGTCTGAACTTGATATGTTTGAGTGCAGTAGGTGTTTTTGGCTTCAAGCTGTTAATACTGTACTAAATGGAGATTAAATGCTCAGGTGACAGTGGACTCACATTAGTTGAAAATCTCTACGAATACGTGTTTTCTGCTAAATATGACATAATGTGAGATTATTGCTGCTTTTACTGTGTCTACTTTGCTGCTTTGATTTACCTTATGTTGTATGCTGACTGTTTTATTACTTATTCCAACAAAAACAAAAAGAGGAACGGCCACATCCACAACAACCTAAACTGCTACAGCTACACTCAACCATGACTGTACTTGTGTTGTAGTGAGGAGAACACACCCAGTT
Source organism: Lates japonicus (assembly GCA_033238685.1). NCBI lineage: Eukaryota > Metazoa > Chordata > Actinopteri > Centropomidae > Lates > Lates japonicus. The sequence continues at coordinate 1,425,995 of BRZM01000031.1, forward strand.
TCCTGCACTCCCTTCAAAGCGCCACTGAAGTATTTGGCAATTTATTAGATTAATGTTATTAGTTCTACTTAATATAAAGTGTTAGGAGCACATTTGAGAGTAATCTGTTATCCAATTTCACAGGCAGTCTAAAAACGGCTCTTGGAATCTCTAGTGTCTCAATCTGCTCCTCCCTCTCGCTCTAATCTCCTCTCCTCCAGCTGGAGCCCAGGGAACAGGGGAGCTCCAGTGCCACTCTGAGGAGGGGCTAATCTGAGCACGGGCCGCCCAGGATTGCTGCTCTGGTCCTGGGCCAGTGCTCTTGGCTAGCTCCCTGCTCCAGTCATGAGGCCCACTCTGCTCGAAGTGTGCCTCTACTAGACAGCATGGTGATGCAGTGGTGGATGGAAGGGTCAAGAGGACAGATGGGGAGCAGTGGGACTGGAGGCAGGGGGGGGGGAGTAAGAAAATGACGAATGGATGATGGGGAAAGGCACGGTGGTGGAGGAGAAGTGAATATACTAATCATAGGGAAAATGTGAACGATGCTATTCAAAAGGAGGTAGGTGAGTGTGTTTGAATTGGCAGAGAGAGTTTGGGCAGTCATGGCTGTGTGGGCTTGCTGAGATGTGGGGGGAGAGAGAGAGAGGGAAAGGCATAAAGAAAATAAGAGAGGGAGTTTTAGTGAGGGAAAGGCTGGCAGGTAGTGGTTTTATCAGCCTATTAATTAAAACTGTTGACCACTGGCCATTCGAAAGTTAAACTCTTGGCTGATACCCTGAGAAAGACACATACAAGTATCTCTTTTTGGTATTTGAAAAATAGGGAGAGAACTGTCTTTTGGCTGTTCACATAGACAAAGAGTTGTGCTGTCTCTTGTAGGGCAGTGATCTCGTTGTCAACTTAAATTGGCAGTGCACTTAAAACTGATGGTGTCACATCCTTTTCAGGTAGCAGTGGCAAGATATCCATGGATGGCCTTGGTGGATAAGATACAGTGGTAGTTTAGACTGAATTACACAGACAGAAAACTGGTAGTATTTGGAATCTTTCAGTCTTTTTTTTTTTATTGTGATATAACAGGTTTTTCAGCTTAATTAACCCAGGAGCTGTCAAATAAGGAACACCAGAATTTGGGCTGTGAATTAGTTGAGTCTCTGAAGCTAACCGCAGCTCTGTAATTGTACAATAACAAATGTTTTCATGGGGGAATCAGTTTCAGAATCTGAGTCAGAGTTAAGTACATCCTTTACACACCCCTTGGGTTTTTCAGAATTTATTTTCTACAATTAAATTTGTAAATGTATTTATTTGTCCTTAAACCTACCGCTACCGATGACAAGTTTCCTGTTTAAAATATAGTCATAAAATACACCACTTATTTTTCATTTGTTTTTGTAACAGCAAGCACACGGCTGATTTCATGACTTGCTTGTGAACTGACAAATAAAACCTCATAACAAGGACCACCCAGTTGTTCTGGAGCTTTTTATCATACGGCAGAATCTTCCTCAGGAGTTGCCCAGTGTCTGAGCTTCTTCTAATAAATTTTTTCTTAATCTTTTCTCCTCAATCTCATATTGTAGCTCCAGCTTTTGATCATTATGTGTACTTTTCAGAATCATTGCATTTTTTCTCAGTTCTCTAAAGCTGATAAGAGACCACAATAGAATTTCTCTGAATGGGCTAGATTAAAAATCAGAAAAGGATTGAATGTGAAGTTCATTTATGGATGGCTATGAGGTCTTTACGGAACAGAAATGAAATTCCATCATCAGCTCCGATCAACCTGTGGGTGTAATATGTTTGATTTACTTTATTTCCTGTTATTTTCTCTTAACAAACTAATGGGAATTTCTAATTTGTATTATGTAATAGAACTTGAGTCTGACTCTCTGGTTTCTCCAAGGGGAAAGTGGAAATGAGAGAAGGAGAAAGGGGATGCTCAAGATCTAAATAGAAAGTGAAACATTGCTTGGACTGGGGACCAAACAGAGAGGCAGAGAAAAGAAGAGATGCAGAGAGGTGACAGAGAAACGGAAGGAAGAATAGCAGGAGGGGCTCAGACAGATGAGAAAAGTTTCTGGACTGAAATGAGAGGAGGACAGAACAAGGAATAATAAAGAGGTGCAGATAGTGAGGTGTGGGGTTGGGGGAAAAGTGTCAGTAGAAGATAGAGAATATGAACAGGATCCCCCACTGTCTGTGTGTCTTTTTGTGATAACAGAGCAAAAGGAGGGGGATACAAGTGCACAAGTAAAAGGATAGACTCCCTTTCAAAGAAGAGTTATGGGAATAACTCTTTATTTTTTCTCTCTCACCAAAGCCTCTTAGATTAAGTGTTTACTCTTAGCTTCTATAGGGGAAGCAAGATTCAATCCCTGGTTTTTAAAGGAAAAGTAATTACTTGCTTTGTACCTCAAAGGAGGTGCTGCATAATGAACAGGATTTTCCAAAGCACAAGTATGTAGCCATTCTTATGAAACTGGTCCTGTATACCCACACACATGCATTCGACCAGCTTTAAATGTGTCTCTGTGAGGCGGCATTGCAGATTATGACAGGCACTGGCACTGTGAGCTTAGGCTGCCTGGGCAGCTGGCAAAGCTTAAAAACCTCTACAGGTGCTTGGGCAGATGCCTGTGTCTGTGTGTGTCTGTGTGTGTCTGTGTGTGTGTGTGTGTGTGTGTGTGTGTGTGTTTGTGTGTTTGTGAGATCAGGGTGTGAGGCAGCATGCATTTCCTGTATTACGATGAGATTGCAGCAGGTGGTCTGTAGCGAGGAAGGCTCACACACTCTTTCATCATAATGTAGACTAATATGATAATAAAAGCAAGCACTTCTCAGAAAGCAGAGCAGGAGAGACATGGCACTTGAGCATGTGAATGTGAGTGAATACATTACAGCAATGATCAAAAAACAAGTACATCATTCCGGCTTTTTGCTGATGTGTTTTATTTATTTATTTGTTGTTGGGGGTTTTCACCACTAAGGCAGTATCACACTTTCATCATGCAATCAGCAGCAAGCAGCATCTCTGAGATCAGGCAAACATGAATATCAATACACACCTTCACAGATGTCATTAGTAATTCTGCTACTCATCTCTGCATCATAGAGTACCTGTCGAAAAAAACGTAAGCTATGCACTTGCAGCCTGCAAGAAAATGTTGTTTGCGTGTAATTGTGCATGTGTGAGTGTGTATAAATATTTTAGAAATGGAAGTAGTATCAAAATAAACCCACCTGGGTTTTGTATATTCATAGTTTTATTCCATTTTGTGCTCCCAACATAATTGTAAAATGTAAGATTATATCAGCTTTTAAAAAACAGTTAGCATTTTTCTTTTTTCCCTGCACGTTAAATCTGGAATTAAACCAGGGTTGGATGTTCATCTGGAAAAGTTAATCCTTTTTAAAAAATACGACTTTCTGCAATGCATTTTAAATTGGGATTAGTTACTGCTAAACCATGGATTCCTGGACTGATTTGAACAAGATTAATTTCAACTTTTGGCAGTACATAGTCAGAGTATTTACACATTGTGTTGGTCTGACAGTTTACATAAATCCTGGAAGAGCTGACATAGTTTGGTCAAAAATGTAAAGAGCAGGCAAAAGAGTAGCAAAACAAATGAGAACATGTTCATGAATACTTTGCCAAAAATTCTGAAAGTAATCAGCACTTGGGGAAAACAAAGTACAGGCTTTTCTCAGTGCAAGTCTGAGTCTAAGCAGTAAAATTGACTTCACTGCATTCTTCGACAATTATAGACTGAATAATCTATGTGGCAGACAACAGTCTAAGCAGCAGACAGCAATATTTGTATCTTAAAACGGATGCCTTCCATATTTAATCAATACATTTATTTAACATCTGAATCTCTAACCTTGTGATAGACAGTTAATTCTTGTATATGACAATATTAGTTCACAAAACAGTCTCACACATTTAGTAGCTACCGCTGAGCTTTCAATCATATCACCATCTTATCAACTGAGCAGACTCTGTCTGCTGCTGATCTTCATGTAGGAAATTAGTTAAGTCAGTAAACCTGTAATTTAGTGTAGTTGATTTCTGAAACTGTTTATATTGTTGTTTTGCTGATGTAATGTCATAATGCTGTTGAGGTGAGAGTTTTTTGCATAAGCTAACTGTAATGCTGGCTAAATTGCAAATACACTGTATGCATTGATTTAGCAAATCAAAATCCTCAAAGGATCATTGTGCAATAGCTGCAGCAGCTATTCACAAAACTAATGAAAAAATTAATCTTTCCCTGAATTCTTGAATTCAGGATTCCAGTATTGTTGAAATGAAATTGAAATATTGACAAGATTTCAATTATTTCCAACTATCGATCTGATCTGATCTGAACACACAAAAGAAGATTTGTTAAAATATATAATAATATATAGTATTCTTTGAGTTCACTTACTAGCTTTTTGACTGTATCCCACAACCCTCTCAATGAAAATCAGTCATTTACTAAAAGTGTCATTGTGTTTCTAAAACCATGTACCTGTTGTTTATTTTAGGACCCACATCTTTTTGCGTAATGGATGTGACTGCAAAGAAAACCTCTGAGTCTTACCCACAGGTTCATTATCTGACATTCAGCCCAATACTGTTTGCCGCTTATTCTTAATTTCCATAATTGTTTTGACATTTTCTCAGCCCGTATGGCACAGGTGTCATTTACAAAACCTTCCATATAATTTTTTTTGCCTCAGGAAGGTGGATATCTGGCTGTTGCACTGTCCACTGATAAAGGGCAAAGCAAGCGTGAAATCATGAATAATCTAGCAGTAGCTCTGTTAACTGTTCCCGTCTGATTTTGGTCAGTAGGGTAAAAATGGTTTTCTCCTCTGAAATGTTGGTGTATCATTGAAAAAATAATTATGTATTTTGGTCAGCAACTTCAAATATTGTGAACTGTCAGTTTCTTTGGTGCTGTCATCCACATACTGCAGGGAAAAGAAAAGAGACGGAGGATTTGTCACTGCAACTCTTGCTGTCCAATTAAGGACACATTTACATTGCATTCTTGTCATGTCATTGCTGGGGTGGGTGTATTTCAATTTTGTCTTCACAACTTCTGTAGTTGTTAAGAATAAGGAGAGTTCCCAGTTTTTCACAGGATTATGACAACATGTTGACATGCTCCCCCCAAAGTTAAAACAGACAATCCGATTGAACATAACCTAACCTGACCTCTCCTTGCCCCAAATCAGTCTAATTATCACCTTGTCAAACATGTTGCATTGTTCTTTGTGGGGGTGACAATGTATGAACTTATTTTTACATAGTAAGAAAAGTCCAGTCATTTCATTTGCTGGTGTCAAAATGTGCCATGGTGAGGACATAGGGTAATGATGGTAGAATTAATTGGTATACACAGCTGAACCAATATCTAGCAACAATTCCAATGGTCAGCAAATGTATTTTTCACCCTGTTCAAACTTGCAAGAAAAAGTCAATTTTTCCAGGTGAATATTTCCGAAGGAACATCTGAAATCTACTACATTCTTTAAGGAGATGATGGCAGTCTGAGCCCACGTGTGACAAGTGTTGATGGAACTGTCACTTTTTCTGATAACGGTGGTGACTGTGATTTTTAGCAACCAGTGGCATTCATGTCAATGTGCTGAAAAGACGTATGTGCAAATGTTCACTGGAGAAATTACATATTTTGCACGGCTGTTGTAGCTGTTAAGTGTCATCAATATAGTCAATTTGACGCATGGGTTGTGCAGCAGATGGTGGTGAATATCTCAGATCCTGTGCTCAGTGGTTTATTTGTGTATGCACCAGTAGGTATGTGGCTGTATATATGTATGTGAGCGCACATCTAATATTTCATTTGCTACCCAGGTATTGAAAAGATGTATGCTAATCACCTTGTGGACAGTAATTAACCAACTGGTATCAGAGCATACTAGACACACTCATTTGCATGTATTCAGGACATACCATCTTCAACCTCTCTTTGGAACCAGTAGCTACTCCATTACTGGGGATATAAAGCACTAAAAAGCAGTGATTAACTTTTCTGTAACTGTTCATTGTTAAGATACTCTTTGATGTCTTGCTCATCATTCAAATAGAGAAGACACGACATCCAAAGCATTGTGATGCTCTAGTAGAGTCTTCTACTTGAAAATTGTTGGTTGTGGGTTAATCAGCAATTATTTTCATTATCTGCTGATTATTTCCTCAATTAAATGATTAATTGATTGGTCTTTAAAATGACAGAAAATTGCTTGTTTTGTCTCACAAGCAGTTAAAGACTTGTACATGTTCAGTGAACTATCACATAAGACAAAGAAATGCAGAAACTGTGAAATAGAGAATAGGGAATGCTTGTCATTTTTCCTCAAAACAATGACTGCAACAATGGATAATTTATCAAGCTGAGTGAGCTGCCCAGTCAATTAACAGACCAATCACTTCAGATCTTAAAAAAAAGCACTTCAAGCAACTGAACTGGACCTCACCACACGACACACCACCGGAAACCCGGCACTTGCAGTCTTGATAGGCAGCTGTTGTGGATGTGGTGTTGTGTGTGTAACGTTGTATGGAGGTTGTAATTACCTTCTGTCCTGTTTGAGGCTCCCATTGTAGTTTAGTGGGGATTGCTGCTCATAAATTTCAAGCACAAATCATCCTCAAGGCTTGGGCTTGACTCAGGATGTCACAAATAGTGGATTATTCGAGCTGCCCCACGATTCAAGAGAGACATGTTCTGTTGTTGGAGCCTGTCAGAGTCTTGATTGGAAGGAACACTGCTGAGGAGGACTCTCGACCAATATTCATAGACACCTTCCTGACCGATGAACCTGCACAATGAGCTCAGCAGATGAAATGTAGACTCCAGAGGAGAGTTGCCACATCAACTTACTGGAAACCAATAGAGCTTGGTTAGAAAGCTAACACCGTTTGATCAATAAGGTTGAAATAGGAATTCGGGTTACGATATGTAACCATCAGCGCGGTGTGATAAATTATTAATTCTTTTATTTTCTCATATTGCAGCACTACACTGTACAGCAAGCTCAACACCACTATCTATATCCTCTGCTGTAACTGTAACCACTGTACAAATGGTACATGGCAGGGTTTACAAATGGCACGTAATTCGTTAATTATTCATAATTTTATGTATTTGGTTGATAATTTATGTATTCACTATGAAAACCCTAGAAAACCCTTTAAAAGTATGCTATTTTCTGTCTTGATTTCTCTCTGTTTAGCTCCTTCTTTCTACCCACCATCTCTCAGCCAAAGTATTTTGTTTTTCTTAAAATGAAAATGTGTCTGCACAGCTACAGATGCTCCTATTCCTGCAGTGTGTGGAAGATTTCACACAAGCAGAGACATCTCAAATATAGACACTGTCAGACAGGAAGAATCAGCCTGCAACTATCTGTGTGGGTATTTGCATCTACACAGTTGAGCAAGTACTCTGAAATGTAGTGTTTCAGTGTGTAAGGCACAGTGAAAATGTGATGTTTATATTACTGAGGACAAATTACAACGAGTTAATAGGGACAGCTAATGGCTCAGTCAACATCACTTGGGTGTGTCTTTGATCTTTTTGAAATATGTACATAGTTACACTGTATCTTTCATCATCTGTGGTAGAGTCAGCACTTTGATTGACCCATTACAGATCATTATAACACTGTGGTGTAGTGCGATTAAGACAATTTATACCACATGACACACCACACAGTCGACACACGTACTGCACACACAAACACAGTCAAGGAAATGAATGGAACAGTAGAAAAATTGATACATTTTCCCCTTTTTTCTGGCTCATTTAATCCTTGCTTTTCCAATGGTTGAATACCACCCCACTAACCTATTGGCTGTTCCATGTCCCATCACATGTAGTGGCACCAGTCTATTGTATTCTTGATTTATGTAATCATTCTGTGAAACGGATTTGATTGCTTCCTTCGCAAAGCAATTGTCTGTTTATGCACCTGAAATAACCCAGCTGGAGCATGCCTTGGACACAGCACATGCTGTAAAATGCTGCTTTAAAAAAGCTAAATGATTTGAACACTTCTTAATTGGTAGAAATGCTTTGTGAAGGTATGAGATTCTCATCCAGCAGCTTTTTTTTTTTTTTTTTTTTTTTTTTAGCAAGAAACTATAAATCACCAAGAGATGGTTGAATGGTAGTCTTTCGTTGAAAAGAGATTTTCCCAAAAGGTGCACAGAGCCAGAGCCTCTATTCCCTCTGATAAGACGAAATAAAACCTTAAGTGACTGAATTGACAGTTCTCAATTCGTGAAGCCTAGCTTGCTTTGTCTATAATCCTTTATTCTTACTCAACTGGTCTCGTGCTTTCTCTCAGCCTGACTAGAGGAGGAAGGAACTGCTGGATCCACACTCTGAACAGTCAGCAAAAAGTCGTATCGAGCTCTGCAGGGAGTTTCTAGCCAGAGGTCGAATATTTTCTGCTCAATCTTTTTCTGTCTCTGCTGGAGAGGGGAGGAGGTCAGCAGAGCTGTGTCATTCACTAAGACTACCGTGTACAATATACTCAAAGAGCAACAGAGATGGTGTCATGTTTGTTCCTCTGGAAAGGTTGAGATGAATTGCTCACCTAAACAACCCAACATGAATAGTCCGAGATGAGAGGGGTTTTCTTCAGTGGAAGTCAAAGGAAATGGGAAAAAAATGGAGGTCAGCCTCACTAAAATGTTATTATTATCGATAGAATGACAAATGACAACATAATGGATTCATCATGGGATTAGTAATATCATACTGCTGCTATGTGGCAATGAAAATGCTGTTGTGTCAGGATTCAAGTGCTGTGTGTTCAAGGCTAAATATGAGAGCTTGACAGTGAGTGGAGATTGGATTCATTCTTTTGAAAAGCAAGAGCACAGGCATGTGAATTTCAGTTTTTTAACAGTTATTGTGATCAGAGCCCACCTAACGTGATCAAAACCATCTTTTACAGTGGCATTACTGTGTCTGTGTTGTGGACCATAGTTGATTGTAGCCACGATTACCTTCTGCGGATGAGAGATGTTGATTGTATCATCATGTAGAGCAGCTGATTGGTCCCAAGATGTCGAAGGCTCCACGGATGTCCAGATCATGGAACCCCCTGTCCAGCTGTTTCCAGGCCAGTTATGTAAGTGTGAATGACCTATAGTACAGTTATATTGAAGAGGAAGGGGAAAATTGATTAGTTTTGGCATTCACCTCTCGCTGGAATCTAGCCCACTGCTCCTCCCTTGGCACTTCTTGGACATCTCCCCCTCTGGTATTCCTCTCCTCCTCATGCTGTATGTTGAAGGCTTCAAGTCTTTGGGGATCACTGAGGTCTGGATGGAAGCGAGGCAGGAATGATCCAGGGAGTCGAGTCGGTCCAGCCCCTTTGACGCTCCTCAGAGTGTTCAGTGTATCAAACAGGTTTTTATAAATACACGTGCACATTTGGCATACCTACTCCTTGATACGTAGAAACTTGACAGGCATGTAAGGTGGCGCAAAAAAACAGCCCTGGCGTTAAACCACTTCCACAAATCTGTAGGTAGCCCAGAGTGTGGAGTCCCGTTACACCTGGATATCTTCTCACCTCTACCTTGTCTGCCAAAGGTCCAAGGACTGTGCTCAGGTTCCTCTTTAAGGTATCGATGGCCTTGTGCTGAGAGAGAGCCAGCGTGTGTCCTTCACTTCCTGCAATGTTGCAATTAAAGACACAGTGATTAGTTATGAGTAGACCGAGGATAACCACTGTTGTATCGAATTCCTGTTACCTTTATTTTCAAGTCACTGAAACCCGGAATGGTGGATGCTGCCTTGAGTTTTGCAGTTTGATTTTTACTGTTTCCAAAATATAAATGAATTTCTTAAAGGTGGTTTCTTAGAGTGGCCATGTACCTCACAGTATTTTCTGTGTCCTTGCAGGCGAGAACCAATCTGTGAACAGCACCAGCCACAGCCACAATCTTTGGGAAACTGTCTGTACGTTAGTCTGCAACCCATTCACACAAAATTATTCAAACATACAACTAGCAAAAAAATCATAATGGCTGCCCCATCAGTCCAGATTCTTCTTAAAGATTATATTCTTGACAGCTGTCAACAGGGACCAGGTCCAGGAATTGATCGAGCGTGTTCCTTTTTATTCGGGTAGCTGAGAGAAAGCATAGTATTATTTTATTAGTATTTATTTATTTAAGTATTTTATTCACAGTTCATTAACAATACCCAGGATTTATGGGATTCTGACATCAAACAGAATAAATGTTCCCATGCTTGACATGTAAATCACGTTTCCTGAACATACAGTAGACACATCTGTGCTCTTATCGACTTCCAGGTGGTTTGATCTTGATCGGCTCCTTGATGACTTCTGCCAAGATCTTAAGCATGTTGTCAATGATATGACGAGACCTATAATTGTGCCTCTGGTTAGTCTTGACATTGGGAAAAGGGAAAAAAGGACTTTAAATTTGTTAATTTTTTATTTTTTATTCATTAATGTCAAGATTGAATTTAATCTTAAATAATGGATAGGTGACCTTTACCTTCTAATTATCTGAAGAAGTCACGCCATACAAGTTCAGCCAGGCTCAGAAGCTTGTGTGGCGGGCCAGTTCATTTTTAATGAGCCAGTAAAGACACTTGAACCCAGCGGTGGTTACCTAATGCCACACATGTATCTGTTTTTTTTTTGTTTTTTTTAATCTTAAAATTGTATACACAGGCCATGACATAATGATCACATATAAGAATCACAATGATGAGAAAAAGAAGGAATAAAAAGGAGAGCAGCAAAAATAGAAATAAAAACATTTTTTCTGATTATTTATTTATGATAGCACAAATTATGCAGATATTAAATTTACCATGCTGTGTGTGGTACAGCCAAATCTTAAATTGAGGAACATTCAGCCACCCTGGATCAAATCCAGTGTCTCTGTGCTTGCTACTTGCTGATGTCCTGTCTACAAGGCTCAGAAGAATAGAAATGAGGCCCCTTTTCTTGAGAAATCTGCTTTCCTGACCTGCCCTGCTTCCACATCTGTCTGAGTTTGCTGTCAGTCTCACCTGGTACCTCTGGTCTGGGCTGTGTACGCCTCCTCAGGACGAGCCCTACTGAGTCTTTGAAAATATTTTTTTCAACATACGTCTGGATTGAGGCAACAAACATTCAGCAGTGTGAGACAACAAGAAGCAGTCGATATTGACTAGCAGCTGTGTACATTGAGCTAACTTTGACAACCCAGCTGTATTCAAATGTTAACTTATAGCTATCCTGACTAGGTAGACTCCTTACATGCTTGCTAATATTTGAAAGCTGGGTCTCTGAGATTGACAGCAGTGTCTCAAGAACATAGATTGACTAATTTATCAGAGTGAACTTGAATGCATTGGTTTTGGACAAATTTGTGCAGAGGTATTCGTGGCACGTGGCAGTCAGTGCTGATTGTGGCAGGCCACCACAAAAAAATATGTGTGTGGGAAACTGCGGTTTCTTGATTGGTCAGTCGGTCAGCGCACCACTCTCATCAATACTGAAATATCTCAACAACTATTGGATGAATTTCCATGGCATTTTGTACAGACATTCACTGAACCTTCAGGATGAGTTGCAGTAGCTTTGGTGATCCCTTAACTAAACCCATAGTGCCATCATCAGGTAAAATCTTTAAGTCGTTAATTTTTGGTTTATGACCAGATACATGCAAAACTAATTACATTCCCATCAGCCTCAACTATACCATTGTGCTTAGTTTTAATAACCGAAGGTTAGTATGCTAACAGGTTGTACTAAAATGTTGAACATGGTAAACATTATACCTGCTAAACATCAGCACGTTAGCATGCTGACATTAGCATCTGACTCAGAGCACTGCTGTGTCTCACTAAAGCATCACAGAGCTGCTAGCATGGCTTTACAGGCTTTAGTCTTGTTGTCACTCAAAACTGAATGTTTTCAATTGTTGGTTGGACAGAAACAACAAGCACCTTGGTGTCTGGTGAATTGTGATGGGCAATTTTTGCTATTTTCTGACATTTGATAGGCTAAACGAGTAATTGATTTGACAGATTAAGCAATTATGAAAATAGTTTTCTTGCATACCTAAAACAATGAACAAACCAAACCCAATTTATGGGGAGAAAAAGATTAGAAATTTTTAAATTAAATATGGTTGGCCAGACATGACAATGCTCCAAATGGGAGTAATTTAAGTCATTATAGACCTCAGCACTCATCCTAAAAACTGTAATTTACTGTTGTTTTTCAAAATGCAATCTCATAATGGGCCCTGAAATTTTCCTGGCAGGCTGGATGTCTGAATGACAGTGGTTAAGACCATGTGCACACATGAACAGTCACATACAGGTGTGAAAAGGCATTTGCCACCAAAAAACTCTCCCTCTCTCCCATCATACCTTCCCCACATGAACTCATATCTGAACCGTTCTCCTTGTCCAGTTTTCACAGCAGAGGGATAATCCAATGACAATTCACATCAAGCCTCATGGTGGGTTAAAGAGGAAGGCAACGGTGCCACCCTTATCAAATTCATCATGGAATATGACCATCAATTCAGGGCGAGATTGCCCTCTCTTCCAATGCTCAAAATGGCTGAGCGCTAAGCACCCAGCATGCAGTAAGGAAACCAATTGTGTTGAACTTCAGAAAGGAATTCACCTTTTAAAACCTGCATTAAATCATTTGTAAACCTTATATGGTGCTTTTCTCTCTGACTGCAGAAATAAAGGAGGCATTCAGAATGGTTTATTTTACAGGGTAGCCTGTGTTTGATGTTGACTACTACCGTGCACTTGCTGTCAAAAAAAGAGAAAAATACATAATGTAATATTTTAGATTTTTTCTCTCTTTGATCTGTGGCCTTTTTTACAGTCAGATTCACTCAGTCTGACCCAGAGTGATGGCCTCTGGAGAAAGAGTGAGTCAAATGAAAGTGAAAGAAAATAGGAGCAGAGGCAATTGTAACAGCAGTTTAGGTAAATGAAGAAGAATCTGGATGGTAATGACACTAAGTATCCACGTTTCTTTGGGGTGGGGGGTGGGGGGCTGGCTGGCTGGCTGTCTGTCTGTCTCTTAGCAACAGTGGTGTTGTCGACGTGGAAACCCTTGGCAGATTGGAAACATTATTCACCAGGGCTTAATTAGAGGGGTAAAGATTAGGCCAGGGTTGTCTTTAATTGAATGGTGTGTGTGTGTGTCTGTGTCTCTGTCTGTCATAGACTACTTTTGGGGACAAATTTCAGACCAAAGATCAGTTAATTGGGGACTGCTTGTCCAATTGAGGACAAAAGCCGTGTCCCCAGTTGGGAGAAAACTGATTTTTGGGTCAGTGGTTATGGTTAGGGGAGGGTAAGTCTCCAGCTAATGAATGCAAGTCTATGTAACGTCCCCAATAGTGACCGAGATCAACCAGTGTGTGTGTATGTGTGTCTCCATACACACACCTGGTTCTTTGATACTCTGTAAAGACAGGTGTGTGAGTGCGGGAGTCTGTTCTTTAAAGCAACGACATTGCTTTGAATGGCGCACACACAGTGTACCCTTTCATGTTCTAACCTGACACTGTTATTCATATTTAAATTGGGGACACAACAGTCATTTTGGGTTCACCTCAAATTTTTGGACTGCTGGCTCACAATACTTAACCTTTAAAATTTCAAATGAGCCGGAAATGTCCCTCATTCTTGGTGGCCTGCAATATGTCGAATGTATTGCAGCTTGTTCTCCATGGGGTGTAATAAATGACCACATTCCGAACATCGAGTACACATTTTCATGTAATTTGAGACCGACTTTGGTGTTTCACTTCTCTCACTCTCTCCTCTGGCTCTCTCCCTGTCACAGACACAAAAAGAAAAAAAAAAACAAAAAAACTTGCATGCATACGTCACACACACTCCCGTGCCCGTCCAGACCACTCTCCTTGGTGAGTGTATGTGTAGCTGGAGAGAACAGGGAAAGAGCCTGGAGAGAGTTCATACGTGTTGAGTTCAGAAACGGTAACTGTTCAGAAACACACACACATACAGACACACACAAACCATGAACACATGCTCACACTCCTGTGATGTGACTGTTATTGTTCTGCAGAGTGGCTTGTCACAGTGACAGCCCGGACCTCTGTCTCTGTGGTTCATACACTGCTATTTTTATTTTACATGCACAAAAAATGCACTTTCATTTATGTTATTTTGAAATGTCTTTCTCAGGGGGTCTCTTGTTTAATTCACTTTTTTGTTCAAGGTCTCTGAGCTTGAACCTCTACACAGTATACTGTGTGTGTGCATGTATGTTGCAGGGACTACCAAAATTATACTGGCATGATTGTATGCATCAAAGAGTTTGACTATTTGTAGTCCTTATCGCTCAGCCCTCTCTCTCAAGTGACTAACTAAAAAATCCAACATGTTAAAAACATCCATCATGTCTGAAGAACAGTTTTCGCATTCTGATTTCATTGGAGAATCATTAGTTTCTGACTCCACAGAGAGGAAGCCAAGAAAGACAAGGACAAAAATGATTTCCTATATCTCCTCTAGAGTATGTGCTGTATCTGTGCCAACTGTATGTTCTGGATTGACCAGGTTTTTTTTTAGGTAAGTGAATAGACCATCCTGTCCAAACTGGGATCATGCTGAGTGTAGACTTGGTGGAGTGTGGGATAAGTGGATCTCTCCAGAGACTAAGATAAATCTTTCAGGTGGTGTTAAACACAGATGAAGGTCTTAAGTGTCATATGAATACAGCCGAGGTACCTTCACAGTGATTTAAAAGGTGTGTATCCAGAATGTCAGCTGTACTTGTAGAGTATCTCAAAGTCACACATTTATATTTTAAGGAAGTTTAACCAACCAGAGTGCCTGATTTAACCCTTTGCTGTTTTATGAAATAAACTTGGCCAAGCAACACAGAGAGGTTCAAGACTACATTTTTCACTTATACAAGAGAAAAGGCTTTTAGGGTGGGGACTAAGGTTAAAGGGTAACACGTTTGACTACAGTTGCTGTTGTCTAAACATCAGCTGTAGCATCTTGGCTCCACCACGGTGTATGTGTTAAGTCCTGAATGGAGTTTTTAGTAATGTAACCTATAACTCTACAAAAATGCAGCTAGCTAATGATATGCTTCTTGGCTTTGGAAGTAATGCTAGGTCACTGTGGGTGATAAGCTTGCTCTCTTATTTTGGAAACTTTCTTATGTATAGTTTTTGGTTGACTCCTCCATTTTAGCCATTTTACCCAGGTGGACATTAACTTTAGAACACGTGTTAGTCTCTCTTTAAGACAAAAGGTGAAAGTAAGAGGAGAGTAGCACTCTCTGGCATTTCAGCCATGTAGGTTCGATATGCTTCACCTCGACCTTTCCCTGTTCTCCCCCCAAAAAAAGACAAGAAACTAAGTGGGCCACATGTACGACCTGCAAAATTTTCTTACTCCCACTATCCTTGTCTCACTCACCAAAGAGTAGATGATCACAGATGCAATGTGGCATGACCATGTTCTGACCACACCATAATTATAGAAACACGGGAATAAGGAGTTGACCTATAACAAGTCCTGATTAAAGCTGAAATATAAGGCTACATACAGTATATATAGAGCTTTTTATTTTTCTCCTGGATTTCTCCCTTTTGCTCGTCTGTCTTTTGTGGTGAATGTGTGTGTATGAGAGGAAAGCGAAGCTAGATAGTTTCCTTTTTCAGTGGGTGTTTCTACAAGACAGAAAGGGAAAAATTGTCAAAAGAAGAGCGAGGGCATAGAAGTAAAGGTTGGCAGATTGTCTTCATGTCAGTTTCGTGTAAGGGTTATATTTTTCTGATTCTGACTTTCAAAGGAATTGGATTCATTACGGCTACATGAGTGGCCATAGCTTTTCATCCAAAGTAAGTTTTCATCTCTGCACAGTTGTTTTGCAGGTTTGGTTGTTGGGATCAAAGAATGACAG
Source organism: Lates japonicus (assembly GCA_033238685.1). Classification (NCBI taxonomy): domain Eukaryota; kingdom Metazoa; phylum Chordata; class Actinopteri; family Centropomidae; genus Lates; species Lates japonicus. The sequence continues at coordinate 1,441,961 of BRZM01000031.1, forward strand.
GACGAAATAGAGACATGAAAGAACATGGGGGGGGGGAAAGCAGTTATTTGCCATTCTACATATACATACATAATAAAAGCTAAAGATTAAGCCTCAGCTCCTAATATAACCTCACCTTGAAAGACTCACCCAGATTGGAAACCCCTCAAGCCTCGCCTGCTTCAAATGAACTTGCGTAGCAGAAAGATGGAGATGTGCCTCTCACTGAAATATAAAACAAAGGAAATGGAGAAACTAAAAGCACCTTTAAGAGATTGTTCCTTTATTATTCAAATCCCTAACAGGCAAAAGAGGAAGAGCAGGGAAGTGTCACAAATTCTGATCAGATGTGATAAAAGTGCATAATACACCACAGCAGCTAAATGCAGTCTCATTCCTTGGCACTTCTGGGTCAGGGAGCATTTTACTGTAGTTTTGTATGTGTGGGAAAGACAGGGAGAGAGGGAGAGAGGGTGAGAGGGAAAGAGATGGGGAGGTGTAACATAAGGAGAAGGTTGGAAAGACTTCCGCAAGTCATTAACAAGTGTGCTTTGACTCCCGTCTCTGCATTCTTGTCCATTTGTGAATCTCGCATTGCCTGAGTGCCAGTTTCTTTTCATTATTATGAAAGCCTTTCAAACACCTGAGCTTCCCCTGCTTCGGTTCAGCTTCTTGATTGGCCCCAGATGTCCATATGGAAATGATGTCAAACCATGAGCACACTATGAGCCCATTTCTTGTAATTTCTCTGCTCGCTCCGCTCACTGCCAGGAAACAGGCACAAGGACAGACCACAACAAACATGTCAGGAGGAGAAAAATAACCAGAGAAAATGGAGGCAGTGACGAGGAAACCTCAGCACGATGAAGGTCTTGCTGTATCATTGAGCCACATTAGGGATGAACAAGGTGGCACTGGAATAATACGCCACAGGTTGACACAAATTTAGGTGGAAATGTTGTGTCTCTGGCACACGCACAGCAAAATAGTGCAAAAAATCACTTGGCCTCGGTTTCTTTTCAGCGAGAGCGCTCGTTAAAATGGATGGTGGTAGCACTTTATATCTGTACCATGAGAGAAAAAACAAAACAGGCAAGACTTGTTCACTGTTGGGTAACACTGTAAATGTACTGTTATAATGTATTTCTTTAAAGCTTATGGCAGTTAAAATCAAGGAGAAATGTACCAACAAATGAAAGAGCTGCTGTGATTTCAAGTGTGGACTCTGAGGAAAAGAAACTGATGTAAACGATGAGATGAAGCGCAGTGTAATGGCCAAAGATTGATTACACCTGACAAAGTGAGGATTTAGGTTGATTCATGCTGGGTTTGTGACTGATAGGTTAATAACAGGACAAATACTGTTGGCTCATTGTGGATGGATAATAATAGACAGATATTGACCCCACAAATCAAACCGAGAAATCTCCCATCATTCACTTGCAGGATACAGGAGAGTTCCTGTGTGCACAAACACACATAATTTACACATTTTCTGCAAGACAAATGGGTTTTTAAAGAGAAAATGGTTACTCAAAAGCCTTGCTCTTGCTTTCAAGGGCATTTGGGTCAAAATCCTAAATTTTCTTGGCGGTTGTTTGGATTCACTGCAGTGTAGCTTGACCCCCTTCTCTTTCTAGCAATAATATTGATGTGCCATTTGCTTGGCCTTTTTGAAGAATTTACCATACACTGTTTCTTATGAAGATAAAATATCTGGACCTACATGGGGAATTGCTGTTCCTACAATTTATAGTAGTGTCAACAAAATTTGCTTGCTTTGCATGTCATTTGAGTGCTCAATATAATATACAGTGATAGGTATGATTTTTAGATCTGTTGAATAGGGAATGAAAGAAAAAAATGGAAGAAATAAGTAAATGAGTGGGAAAGAGTGGGAGAGACTATGTAATGTACAGAGTGAATGAAGAGTAAATTCTCAAACTCTTAAATCTAAACTTGAGTCCATGCTTAATCTCTTTAGTCTAATATGGAGTAGAGTAAATCTATAAAGTTCCCAAATCAACAGTAAAATAACTAAAACTCAATCTGGGACAGATTTACCTTTACCTTGAAATTCCTCTGTTGTGCTCTCCTCTTAAAGTTATTACTATTACCCCAAAAATTCTGTTGTGTAACTAGACATGGTACAAAAGTAGTGCAGCACCCTGAGCAGAACTTGTCACATTGCCACCTCAATGAAGTTCATTTTGTCTGACTCAGTGTACAGACTGACGTAAGGGAAGGATATTAGTTTGTGATGGCTCGATCAAACTTTCTGTTGTTTTTTCCTTTCCCATCAGACAGCAATTCACCGCTCAATCTATCAGCCAGCCAAGAAGTGTTGCTTTCTGGGCCAAAACTGCCAGATCTTACACAACAGTCTGCCGTGATACGTATCAGTGTGCAATAAGTATGTGCTTTCTCCTCAAAACCAAACCCCAAACATGTCTCTTGGTGTTTTTTTTTTTTTTTTTTTTGGTGGTGTTTTTCTGTGGCACTTTCTGTGTGATCTCATTTGACCAGAACAACAATGAGCTGCCAGGACAAAAGAACAAAGTGTAGCAGAGGTGAGCAACAACAACAACAACAACACCACTTCCCAGCCACAGCATTGTCACCTCCTATGGGCACGTTCGAAAGGTTGAGAATGATGAAAAGCTAAGTAACACCCTCGGGCCAGCCTCTGAACACTGCCTAGAGGCTAGCAAAGTACTGCACTCTCAGCAACTCAACTAGAGTACAGAACAGTGCGGCCTCATGCCTCAAAATAACAAGAGGAAGAGTTGAAGAGTTTTACTGCAAAGTGAGATATGCGGCAGTAAAATGCAGAGACATTCATTTCTATGAAAGGATTGACTGAGCAAAATCACACAAGTACAAGTTTTGAAACGTAAGAAAACAGGGAAATTTCTCATAAACTCTGGTCCCACTTGTAGATGTTAATGTTTATTGGCAGTGCAGAAATTGGCAAGTTTGACACGGGATCAGTACAGCTGTGACTAAAAATATGAAACTAATCATAAATAATTGGCAGAGATGTGTGGTTCAGCTAGGCTACAAGCTACTGATGCCATGAGCCTTTAATGCAGTTAAACAAAGTGTTATTTTAGATCTTTAAAGTTTTAAAATCACAACTGTTTTGTTGAGATTGAGCAGCTACAGCCAAACCAAGACTGATTGATTTTTATAGTAGCACATTCTTTTATCTTTTACTGACCTGAGACAGTTGTGAAAGGGCACAAGAGTATATAACGTGTCTTGTCTGAGAGGAGTATTACTTTATTATTACTTATTCTCTCTTGTCCGCTCAGGAAAAATAGATGCAAAACAATCAAGAAATGATGTTCGATTATTAATAGCTAATGCATGCTAATACATTCGACTGATTTACATAAATGACAGATTTATAGGTGTGCAGAGATGCAAATTGAAAACCTACAAGTTATATAAATACTGTCAGGTCTGCACATTCAAGAAGTATTTCACATATCCAACTCTTGACACTGTCAGGAATAACTCTTTCTCTCCTCTAGTCTTGTCTCTCTCTTCCTCTCTTCCTCTCGCTCTGCCAGGGTTGCGATGTTTTGGGCTCTGATGAAGGCTTTGGTTGCAGCGACGACAGAGTAATTAAAGGGATTGATTGCAGCACAGGGAAAGGCATTGGAACGTGTGTACAATACACACACACTGACTCACACATGCACACAGTGTTTCAGGAGATACATTACTTCCACTCTGTTTCTCAGACAGTTGAAATTACAGTGCTAAATGTACCAAGTCAATTCAACATAAATCCCATATGGGATGAAAAGCACAAATTAACACCATGTGATAGAATAACAGTGTCAGGGTGGCAAGTTTATATGACAAGACTTTCAGAATTACAGGAATAGTTGAGTAGAGTGTACAGTATTTTGTGTAATTAACACACTATAGGTACTAGTAATATCTTTATAAAATGGACTTTGTGAGGAACTTCCAAAATTGCCTTTAAACAGGGATATTATGAAATTATCTATTGTTGTTTACCTTGACTTTATTATTGTTATTTAATCAAATTGTCCCATTCAGACTAGTCATCCTTGACTTAGGGTTTTCCATAAGCGCCAACTGTAGCCTGAAACCTTAAAAAGTTTTACTTCTTTCTTACTCTTTCAAGTTACATCACCGTCACTTTCTCTAACATTATAACAATAATCTTAAACAAGATTAAGGATTTTTGTCATCGGATGTCTGGATCTTAAATAATCAGAGAAACAAGAAACATAAAGAAACAGTGATTTATTTATTTATTTATTTATTTATTTTTCATGTGAAAGAGCTACATTCAGAGTTTTCACTTATTTTGATCACTTTGTTTGTTTTGGAGAGGAGGAGACCTCAGTGAATAATTCAGCTCCTGAACGATGAACACTGAAGGAATCCTAACCTAAAAACAAGCTTAACTAATGCCACCTAATAGCCCACAGCCAGTTACTGACATTGTGCTGTGTGCTTGGTCTGGTATGACCAGTAGCTTACGGTAGGTAAAGTTAGCTGATGTTAGCAAACCTTAAACTGACATTACTGAATCAAAAAGCTGACCCACTGACTCCTCTACTTCTGTTCACACTCTCTCACACTCTCTCAGATCCACTCAAGTTTTAGACCTGACCCACAGCAGTATGGTGGAACTGGCCTGACTCTGGTCCATTTAGGGGACTGAGTGTAATGCTAAACGTACTGATAAAACCATAGTTCAAAAAGCTTCCCTATGTTACAGGAGTTACTGTCTCAAGTTTTCTTAATGCAGTTTAACAGCTACCACCCTGTGCTACCTTCTTGTGGACTTTCAGAGATAAGAATACAGTATAATTACAGTATTCCATCCTACACATGTAAGAAAAGATGTTCTGTCAGACTGACTTTAGGTGAGTAAATGAATGCAATGAAACATGAGTGATGTTACCAAGGCTGAAAAATGGAGACCATGGAGTAAGACCTGGAAATGTGCATTTTACAGGGAATAACAAGGAAAATGCACTTCCCTGTAAATGACACACAAGAGGTTGTTGGATAAATAGGATATGATCTAGTTTAAGGTGCTACCTGTATTTTCAGCACAGTTTATAAAGCAATCAGCGAGAATAGCGTGACCAGTAGTTTTGAAAGGTTGCAGAGAGGTGAAGTAGAAGTAGATGACACACAGGCCATTTTCCACAGCAATGAGAAGGTTATTTGTGGCCTTGAGTGGAGCTTTCTCAGCCCTGTGACCTCAGAAAACTGCAGTGGGGGTTAGTTCAGGACTGGTTGTTATTGCTGAGGCTGGAATTAGTCAGTTGTATATTAAACAGTTGTTTTTTTTTTTTGTTTTTTACCTCAACACTGTAGTTGTGTAAGGTGATTTTGAAAATGACCTGTAATTGCATTGTACTATTGGACCCAGAGAAGGGTTTTTTGGATGGTAAAAAGGGCAAAATTGCCTGGTTGATAGTACAGAGAATGACTAGGAAAGTAAATGACCTTAATCAGAAGTCTGCACGGCAACAAAGCTAATAACAGGTGGGAGATTTGATGTGAGCTAGAATACCCTGCAGAATTTCTGCTGGACTCATTTTAATAGATGTTAGTTTAACTGTACTGAGGGAAGAGTGGTACAAGCATAAAAGTGTCATGATTTTTTAAACATCTTTAGTCCTTGGTGAAAAATCAGCTCACATTTCACCTCATTGTTTATTTGTAGCATTAATTTAGTTTAAAAAAATAGACAAAGTAGCTGTGATTTGGAAGACAAAGGTCTGTGGCATCACCCACTCATCTCTTTACTGACCTGAAAAACAACTTGACTTAATTGAAAATATCTCTGGAAGGGAAGCAGTGGTTTGGGATTCATTTAATTTAGCTTCCTTTTACCCTCCTATCTGCTCTATGCAGAATGTGTCATGAGTTTAATGTCAGATCAAAATTCTCTGAGGGATACCTGGAAATATGAAGTGGTACTTGAAAATAAAGAGTCAAAACTCTGGTGATATTTCTGGTTTGCTGGCAAAAGTTACTGGAAGTTTATCTTTCCATAAAAAAGTAAAAATGACTAATCTGTCACTATTTGAATAAAATCAGGAACTCTGTAATTTCAGTGCAGTTATGTTCTTAACTATTCATCTCAATAAAAAAACTCCACTAAGCAAAGCTTTTGGTACATTAACCTCATAGCTCCTGTGTGATTTGACAGTCAAAACGATAAGAGCGAAGAATTAAACCATCAAAGGCGTGTCACTGTCCAAATAGCATTACAGATCAGTGAATACTGCAGAGCATTAGCCAGCACCACTGTCAACAAATCCTAGCAAACATCCTCTCTTTTGAAGGTGGAAAGTGAAGTGACAGTGAACATGCAGCTTGGACTATTCATGATGTCAGTAAATACCAAGAATTATCAAAGACATTAAACATCATTTATATATCAAGATGCCTCAAATCTTGGCCCACAGAGAGCTGTCAGTCTTCTGAAAGCTGAAATGCCAAGAACTGAAGACAACTGTGATGTAGCCACGTCTCATTTCTGTCAACAGGAAGACTGAGCTAAAAGATCAGATGTAAATAACTGTTGAAGCACAGACATGCTTCAACACTGATTATTCTTCTACCTCTATTGTCAGGACGTGAAGAAGACACAATTCCCCCAATTGTATGCTGTCACTTTATCAGTGACTGCTGAAGCCACTGAAATGTCAGAAACGGTTAAAATCCAAGGAAGAGTGACGTTTCCCTTTCTTTTTTATTTTAAATAAGATGCTGTTCATCCATGTTAGGCAGGCATGAACTCTGAACATGTCACTCAGCAGGCCTTTAATCCCACGCTATTGAGATCCCTTTTCTGCCGGTAATAGAAAATGCTATTCCTTCCACAGTGTTTGGTTTTAATAGTGAATCATTTAGGCCATACATACATGACAGTATCAGCTTTTTCAGCAAATTCCCAAGATAACATGTTTTGCATCCAAGTTATAACCCTTTTGTAGTTTTAGAAATTAGGTTCCTGAAAGTGGGAAATACTGTTACACTTTAATAGATTTTAAAAGTCCAAAGAGGGGTGGCATGCTCAATCAAGAAAACACCAGATTTGAACACTGTTTCCTTTGTGTAATTCTTACCCAAACCACGATATTTTTCTAACCTTAACCAATCATGTTTCTGTCTGAACCAAACCAAACCATATCAATAGTGGTATCAGATCACAAAATGGTTACTTACTTTTGCAGCAGTAATGTGTTACAGGTTTTGGAAGGCACTGACAAATTATGCTGTTCTACCGACAGGGGACACTTATGTGTTGTTCTGGAGGGCAGTTACACATGACGTGTTTTGTCTTGTAATTAATGGCAGACTTGTTGATATCCTCATATACTTCTGGTATTTACATGAGAAATTAATATGTCATGGTTCATGTATTATTCATCATTAAGTTGGTGGCACTTAAAGAAAAGTCAGGGAATCACCAAAGTCATTAGGATTCATCCTCTGGGGACCATGAATGTCTATCGAAATTTGTGCAAATCTTGTAGATGTTGCGATACAGTGTAATGGAGCTTTTTCACAAATAGGTAGGACAGATGGGCTTTTCTGGTTTAAATTTATTCACTGGGATTTTTGTTGTATCTTTACTAAACAGTCACTTATTGATGAAAGCTCATCATAGAGTGCAGAACGTGGATCAAATTTGGCAGTGTTGCCAATCTCAACTATCTTCCCTCAGTTTTCAGTATTCAAACATTCATATGTTCACTTGCCAGTTTTCACAGTTACTGACTGAAAAGAGAGAGAAAGCTATTTTCATGCTGGATTAGGGTGTTGATTAAGCACCAACTGTGGATATAGTGTTTCCAACTTCGTTTGACCCTGTGTGTGGTGTTTGGGGAAGGAGTACACAGAATGCTGGTATTTCAGGCAATATGCAAATACCTGGGGAAATGGCAAGAATATCACTGTTAAGTATTCTATCACAAGGTGGCAATATTTACAAGTCTTGTAAACACACACACATTGATGTGTAAAATACTCAGTGCAGGCCCACCAAGAGATAGAGCCAAAGAGAATAAAACCTTTGACATTCCCCGGCAAATCACCCCCAAAACATTTGTCGTAGTGCTGTCTATGCAGAAACAGAGATTCTGACAGCTAAACTAGCATGAAGCCACTGGAGACTCACAGGCACAGTTGGTGTTACAATGAAAACTGTCTAGCCTGTGTGAACTTAGTGCCCCTGGAACATAATTTAGATTCCCCCTGGGATGGTGCTAGTATGCTGCGATGCGACCAGGCTTACTTTGTGTCTGCGGGCGGCTATGGAATTTGATTTTGTCTTTACTGCTCCGTGCTGTCCACAGCGTTGATTATTATTCTGAGAGAAAACCATATCTCAGGCTGATACATATTTCATGCTGCTTGTGTGTGCTTGTGGAGTTCTCATCTGTGAATGCATGAGCCCATTCAATAATGTGCTTCATTTTTTGAGGGTAATATGTTTTATTTCTAATCCCAAACAGTCAAAGTGGCTCTCTTTCTGCTCACTCACCCACCCACCTCAGTGTCCTCTGCACTATTATTCTCTCTGTGTATTCTTTTAGTCTCTCTGCTTTTCCTGTCTATGCACAGATAAAAGTGCATGTGATTTTGAAAGAAGAAAGGTTAATGCAGGTCTGAATGCCAAGGGCCTGACATCCTGGCAAGAGAGGAATACTGAGAGAATCTAAAGTCAAGATGTCTGAATCCAGATCACTATTTTTACTCATAAAATGGAGACTTTAAGGAAAGTGGGGGTCACTTGGATCATAGAGCTGTCTTAAGGACTTTTGGTGGTGATAACTCACCCAAATACTTAAGTGTACTCCTACCTGGTAGTAGACCTCAATGTTGTTTTTAATGGTTTTTATTCATTTCTGTATTGATGCTTAAAATGTATACTGGTACCTATACTTATCAGTACTCTCAGTGATTAATAAAAAGGGGACATTCTAAGAGGAATACTCGCTTTTTTCTTTTTTTTACCTCTGGCAGAAAAAAAAAATTATAGCCACAGCTATTAAGAAACTAATAGTGCAAGATAAGTCATGAGGTTTAAGACATATAAGCTTTTCATATTGTGACCAGTTTTAGAGGTGTCTACAATTTGTAACAATTTCCACCAACAGTCCTGCCAGCTTCATTTTTATTACTATTGCTAAGGTTATCCCAGTCTTGAGCATTTTAATCTGTCTGTCATATAGTAGCTGGGGTCCAGCGAATACAAACAGAATCACATTAAAGTGTCAGGATATTTGCAATCGTGCCATCATTTGCAGACAACTATGCATCGTATAAGGAAGAAATTTAAGGTCCCTGAAAACTTGGTTTCACAACTTTAAAAGGAGCTTAACGTTCGGCTGAAAAACACTGTTTCACCCAGCACTGACTATACACAGCCACACTCACGGATGGATGTGATTGTGTGTAGTCAAAAGTGTGCTTTGTTGCACCAGTAAACATGTAGTGGTTGTGACAATGATGTCACAGGGTCCTGGAGAACACTTGTTCATCACTGCAGCAAGGTGAGAAGTTTTAACACTGGATTAAATATTAATGACAAACTAAGCAGCAATCAAAGATGCAGTTCAGAAACAACATCTTAAATTATTATTTATTAGTAGTTTGATACTTAACAAGACTGTATAGCCAGGCTAGCACTCTGTGAGGCTTTACTTACACACAGGTGAATTGCTAATGTTAGTATACTAATATTCTCACAATGACACTGCTAACATCCTGATATTAAACAGATACGTTTACAGTGTTGTCCATAGTAGTTTAGTAATCCAGGACATGGTATTTGTAAGTGTAATACGAAGGCAACTGGACTTGGTTTTGTTAACATCACGTTGTAGACACGTTTGAGTTGTTGACCCACTCGGCCATCTTGTCAGTCATTAGGGTCACATGAGTCATGGTGTGGATGGGTGTTAAGCTGCCTGGGAAGGTGGCTGTTAAGTTGTGTCACAGACCACCTCCTGTGTTTAGTGATGGTCATAGTTAGTGATGTTAGTGTGCTAACATTTGCTAATTGCACTAATCACTTACAATCAGGAGCCAGTACCAAGTTACAACTAGCTCTCAGTACCCATCCCCTACCTGCTAGGCTGAGCACCATCACTGAATAAACCTCGATAGACTTTTTATCTTCTACATCAAGCTTATCTGGCATTTGAAAGGTCTTATTCAGTTGGCAGATGCTTGACATCTTGAGCCCATTAATAATGTTGGTCAATAACTATGTCAGACTGGGTATAATTGAATTGACCCAACAATCTAACCTCCTAAGTTCAGATTTACTGAATTGAAGACTAAACTTTCATTTAGCTCCAGTCAGTTAACTCTTGGGTCTAGCAATGCAGTGTCTCACTGCATTAGAATTTCAAAGTAATTGAACAAAGGGAGCGCTAACATTGATCCCATCATAGTCCAAATGGTATCATACAGCAGGTGATATTGAATAAGACATTATTTCACAAGATGCCTTTTCCTCCTGCAGCTTTACTTGATGCTCAAAGAATTGGAGTTGTTTTTAATTCTTTAATCTGTGAAAATGCCTCAGAATTTTTTAATCAAGGTGCATTTTCAAATTTAGCCCATCTCGTAAACAGAAAAGATTTCAGTTAACACACATCATTGATTAACACTGGTCTTTCTCTCTTTTCTTTATACCGTCTTCTCCAAATTCCCATTTCCTCCTGTGTATTTTATCTTGACTGTTGGAGAGGGCGTTTGTCTTGAAGTAAACAACAGCTTTGTGCCACCACCACCCACAGGTACCCATCCTTATCAGTGGTCAGCAGGGCACTCTGCCTGCTCGAACTCCCCCCACCCTGCCGCTGTTCTCCTCAACCCCCTGACCTCCCCCACTCCCACTTCTTAACATCCCATCCTACCCTTGTCAGGCTCTGCGCTGATTTCATCTCTCCCTAAAGCTGAGACCAGCTCACAGTTGTTCTTCTATCTCTCTATCGCCACATCTCTCCTTTAGCTCATCCATCCCAGTGATAGCACCTGCCCACTGGTCATAAAAAACCAAAGCCATTCTCCAACCTTAAGTGGAGCAGAGTTTATGGAGAGATTCAAGGTTATATCTCCACATCTGAGCTGTAGTGCTACTTCTCCTCATTTATCTACAGTCTATTTTTTATTTTCTCCCACACTGCCAGTGAAAAGTTTAGCATTAGTGTTGGCAAATTTCTCATTATAAACAGCTTAAAAGTTTATAAAGTCAAGGAAAAGATATAAGTCAACTGAAAAAGGTTTGTGAAAATAGCTTAAAAAAAGGGTACATATTGTACTTTATAAAGATGTTTGGTCCACTCCCATCTTTAAATATATTTAAAGGGATTTTCAGTAAAGAAGAAGAATGGTGAGCAAAAAAGCTGTCTGCAAAGTATGCTTTTTACAATGATCATTAATGCTGTAGTTGTCATGTTAGAGCAAAATAATTATTAAAGAACACTTAAATAAAACTGCAGGTTGACACATCTTCCAACTCAACACGTACATCCTGAGTGTAGGCTTACCAGTAACTAAGGTTACCAAGTCAGCTAAGAATACACATGTATATAAGACAACTTTGGAGTTAGTCATAATGTAGAAGTAACTGAGTATCCCTTACTGTTTTAAGATTTTATCTCTTTCACTACTTGTTACTGAAATAGTAATCACATTATTATAATGAATTACTACATAATGCATTACTGCCCAACACTAGCAGGCAACATCGCTTTAATGGAGCTCAACAGGGGAAAGGAGAATGATTTAAAATGTACCCTGTGGTCTTGACTTTGTCAGTCATCTGTCATGATGTTGTGAGTTGAATGGGAATCATTGGATGTGTCTCCAAAGCAAACTGATCACTCAAATTTCAGCATACTATATCAGTTTTTGCAACGACCTGCAGGTGCACACACCTTCAGGCCGAGGATCATCAGCATTGATAAGAGTTGGGTCTATGGCTACAACCCAGACACCAAACAACAGTTTCCAAGCACAGCCCACGGTCTCCAAGAACTAACAGCTTCTCCTTGGAGTGTGACCAAGAGCATGCTCATCGTTTTCCTCGACATTCGCAGGGTTGTGCACCGTGAATTCGTCCCCCCAGGGTCAGGCTTTAAACACCAAGTTCTAATGTACATGATGGCAGTGGGGTGCTCCATCATGACAATGTGCCTTTTGGCCACACTCTCCACCTGCTCTACTTGCAGAATGTGGCTCCCTGCATATTCTTCCTTTTCCCCAAAATGAAATTTAGCCCGAACAGTTGCCATTTTGACACAGTGGAGGAGATCCAGCATGAGCCACAGATGGTGCGTGTTGCGTTTACAGAATGGGACCTCCATGGAGTGTTCCAGGCATGGCAGGAACACTCTGCTGCACAAGGTGAACACTTTGAAGGGGGTGGTGGCCAGATTTGAATCAGATATGGTTGTTGCTTGTTATAGGCACAGCTGCAGAACTTCTTGATTGCGTCTTGTATTTGATAGAAATACTTAGGATTTAAAGCCAAGTTTTTCAGGGGCTTTAAAGTAACTATATTTTCCATTTCTGAGCTGTGGCAGAAATATGTTGTGTTCACAGTAGGATACACACAAACAAAGCACCTTGAATATTCTCTTAATCTGAGTTGACATTGCATGCAAACATGTTACTTTTAGTTCTCACAGTCTTGTTCAGCATCACTGTAGTTGTAACTGGCTTACTTTGCGTGTTAAATCATTGGCAGGAGAACACACAACAGGCAGAAATGTTATCTACTTTTAGGGTACACGCATGCAAGGAAATTTTAGTTTGGATTTTCAAAAGTAGCATTTAAACATCTAAGCACATGAAAGGCTTCCTGGAAACAACTGTAACCAGGATGTGAAGTGGTATCTTAGAACGCAATGTGCTTCGTTGAAATCAGAGCCTTTTATTCTATTTGCTACAGTGCTGGTACAGAAACTTCTTCGCTGCTATGCGACAAGTGCCTGGTGAGACGAAAAATCTCCATTCAAAAACACAAGTTTTATCACTTTTTATTCCATACTCTGAGTGACCCCACATACACAGCTGTGTTTATTAACTGAAGAGCTGCTTCAATACGTTCCAAAGCAATCTTCCACACAGCATAAAGCAATCCATGATTCCCTCTTTGGTTCCTTTGTGCCCTGATCCTGACCTCACCTTTTCACCCCAGCTCTTAATAACCCATCACCTCTACTATGTCCCGTTGTCTTTTTCAGCTGAAGCTGCTTTCA
>BRZM01000031.1:1455241-1571171 GCA_033238685.1 Lates japonicus
CATCATGAGATTTTATCTTGCGCAGATTTCATCTTCTTACTGAAAATGAAGTAGAAGATGGAAGCTGTGTTGATATGATGTGGGTGTGTTAGAGAGCGAGCAATAGACTGAAAGAAAGCAAGCGAGAATATACTTGAGAGACCCCCTCTCCCTGTCATCATCTAAAAGTCATAAAAACATAAAATTATGATGAGTTAGAAAAATTGCACAATAAAACTGAGAAATATACACATGTAGTTCCACAGTGTTGGAGAAACATACACATGTAGACCTGTGCACACACACACACACACACACACACTACAAGATCCAGCACCGTTGGACAGCCAATTACAAGAGCAGCCTGCGGGGGAGGAGAGCAGGGAGAACAGAGGAAAGGTGGAGAGAGATGAAGAGTGTTGTAGCAGGAGAGAAGGCAGATGAGAGTTGAGGGACCCTGATGCCCATCAGCTGCTGATGTAAAACTCAGAGTCTGATCATTGCCTCTCGGCGGGCCTAGAGAGAGAGTCAGCGTGGGTTTTTCCCACTTCTCCTTCCCCTCTTCTTTTCTTCCTCTGCCCTTTTTTTAATGGGCAACCTGTTCTTCCCCGACTCCGTCTCCATTATTTGCAGTGTGTCGTGCTGCTGTGCACAGCAGAAAGACAGCACTTTGATGGACGTCCTCCCATGTTTCTCCCTCTCCCTGTCTCGCATCCCTCTCTCCGCATGCCTCGTGCTAATAACAACCCACATAATGCCCTCCCTTTATTTCTCACAGATTTCTGTCCTTGTTCTGCTTTTGTGTTTCTTTCCCCCCCTCTCATACTGTTCAATAACATTTGCCTTCACGCCTCTTCGATCTCTCCTCTCTGTTTGATATCCATGAGAAAATTCAGCAAAGCCATGCTGACCTGCCATGTACAGAATGTTTTCTCTCTGTCTTCTGAGGATGAGTGTGAGCCTTGTGTGTGAGCAGTGTGGCTTCCCTCGTTTTAGGCAATATCCTTCAATTTCTTATCTTCTTGCAACATGGACCTTTTGTGATGCCCCCTCTCTTTTGCTTTTTATGTTTTCTGTGTTATTTATATAATTTCTTTAAAAAAAACAACAAAAAAATTCTTGTGCTTCTCATGGCAACTGTGGTCAAGTACCACTGAGCAAAGATCCTTTTCTCAAGGAAAACTGCTGCTTTGCTTTATGCATGGCTAAGGCCATTTTACTGCATGAATGGATATCTGTAATTGCAAACCAGCAGTGAGTGAAAGTGTTTACAGTACACGTGTACTTGTGTTTACTTTGCTCATTTGGTGTTAGTGTTGATATGCTTCAGAGAAGGGTTTCATAGCCAAAAAGGGGCTCAGAGGGCAGAAGATGTGCTGCGCCTCGGCTGTCAGTCTCAGCACCCTGTAATTTTGCTTTCCCCCAAAGCATAGCTCACAGGAGCCGTGAGCAGCTATTAACTGAGGTGTTACACCTCGTGTCAGACACTGAAATATTACACCACGCACGACAGAAGTAGCTCATACAGAGACGAAGTGGGGAGGTGAAGGAGAGGAGGAGGAGGAAGGGTACAAGGTGTCTTACCTCCCTTGGCATGACTTTGAGTGTGTGTTTTGGGAGGGTGTGCAGAAACAAGAGAAGGGGCAGAGAGTCATGTTGTGAAGGCAAAGATGCTCTGACTTGTATCATCCACGTGTCTTTAGATGTCTAAAGCTAAATGTGTAAAGCTGTGTGTGTTGTTTTTAGGAGACTTTATGCTATAGGGTTCAATTGACGTAGTATTTTTAAAGGCAGAGACTGATGTTTTTATGTAGAAACTGTGGCCAATCAATAATTAATGTCAATATACTATATTTATACATATATTTATCCTCAAAAATGATCATTTTAAAGCTCAGGAAACTGTTTTCTTAGCATGCTTAAGGTTATGCACAGCAGAAGTACCATTAAACTGTAAACTGGATGTTTACAGTTTAATGGTACTTCTATTTATAAGGGCATTATATATATAACCAGAACCACTATTTCCATTAATATCAGCTATGATTCAAACCAGTTCATTACATTAGAAAACCAATGCAGACTTTCGGACTTTAAGACTTGCAGACTTTTGATTAATGCCAGGATCAGACTAAACAACATTTGTGTCTTTCCAGATGGCCACTGTGTCAGTTAAGGTGATCGTGGTCCTGTTGGGGACAGAGACAAATGTTTGGGATAAGGATCCGTTGCCTTTAACTGTGGCACATCAGGATAAATTGATAAAGTGTTGTACACAACACTGATTTTTGTTCTGGTCAGGTATGTCAGATACATGGTTAGATAGAGACGTTTTCTGACTTACATTGTGCAATCAAATTCCCAATATAGTCAAGCCTAAACAGTGATGACCCTCAGTGTCCATATTTTGTTTCATATAATTAATATTTTCAAACCTGCCACTTGTTCTCCAGTTACTGTTTTCCTAAAGTATAGAAACACAGTTTAATTAAAATAATGATTGAAAATGAAGCTGCGGAGGCTGATATATCTTAACATTTAGTATTCTTACACTTCCCATAATCCTCCCAGCCTAAAAATCTCCCACATCTTTGGGAGGCTTTCTTTTATCATTTTGGCATCTTCATGCCCAAGCCAAGACATCATCAGGGTTATTTTCTCAGACTTCAGAAAGCTCCCTCCAGAGCCACAGGAGACATGCAACAGTTACCACAGGCTGAGAAGTACTTTTCCTGATTAGTAAACTGATCTGCCTGTAAAATCAGTGGAGTGCCTCTTTAATGTCAGTTGGTGATACTGTAGTGCTCTTGAATATACTGTAGATAGGGCTGTTAATAGCAGTGGAAAGTATATACAGAATGTGTTGATTGGTCTGTGCAGTCTTCATCATATCATAATGCAGTGAAACTAGTTGTTAACAGATGATGTAGCCAGCAGCTGAAGAGAAGCTCCCATCTCCTTATTCGCAGAATAATATGGTACCTGTAAAAAGTAAAACTTCTCTAACAAAGGGGCTTGATTAATGTATGTGTGTGAGCATACCTACATGCAAGTGTGTGTGGTTGCAAGCTTCACCCATACAGACCTCACACAGCTCCACATATTAGCGCACCCCAGCAGCTGTGGAAGGCGTGACGCGGAGCGAGATCAAGGCTGTGATGGCTGGTGGAAAACAAAGTTTCGACAGACCCCTCTGACAGTGACACAGAGAGACAGACATCCAAGCAGACAGCAAAACCGACAGGTAGGCACAAAGGCAGAGCTCCGGGAAGTGCTAAGTGACAGCTTGGGATAGAAATGAGTGACTTTAGTGCATTGTAGCATTCATGTTCTCGACTGTCAGTGAAAAGGCCCCCATGAGACATGAGGTGACATGACAAAGGACAAGAGAGAGGAGAAGATGAAGTGAGGGAAACGTCCAAGTATCTTGCAATTTCATTACCCACACTGGTTAGTGTTGGTGTTTAATATCATTCCACATGATCATGTGATTGATGTTCCACATGAACATCAAGGTGCATTTTGTGCATGTCAGAATGAGTGCGTCTTCGTGGTGCCATAGCTCTCCTCTGAATGTTTATCTGCTCTGAGGCACCAAGTGCCCATCCTCAGGGGCCCAATCATGAATTACTGACGTACAACACCAGCAAGGGAGAGGCAAGGCAAAAACAATGTGCTGGCATATAATGAGAGGCTAAAGTTAGGTTGGCCCTCAAGAGAAATATGATGCACAAAAGCAGAGGAAAAGAATGATATTTAATGTTAAGCTAGGAAAATAAAACTAAGCAATCGAGAACAGACGCCCTTGAGAAAACTCATAGTCATAGACGTTTGGCACTTTATCAGTGAATATGCTTTTTGAGATTTCATCAGATTTAAAGCCAAGTGTGCATTTTAGCCAGTAAAATAGAATCTGTCTCTTTACCCATACCACTCCTGAACTTCTAGGATAAGCAGCAACAGAAATGGAAAAGCAGTGGTAAATTGAGACAAATCTCTACATCCAATCCACCAGTGTGCAGGGTCATATATTGAATAGAGGAATGCATTAGTTATGCAGAGTAAATCTACATTTTCCACGCTTCTGGAAAGGAACAAAAGGGTCTGACCTTGAGTGTTTTTCACAGTGGTGTGGCGGCAGTAGAAACACGTTCAACTGAGATGTTAATGACATTCGTGCTGCACTCACGTGGATGATGTATGTGAATAAAAACCGTGACGCATGATGGAATGAAGCGCCCATGCTGGATGTCAATGGTCTCATTAATGGGCTCTCACCCACGGTGGGCATGGGTTTATTAGAATAGTGTCTCTAGTGTGTGTTTGTTGATGATCTGATTCAAATGTGGTCATATATCATTGATTGTGTAGCCATGTTCTCTTAACCTGGCAAACAGGCTCTGTTTGGCTTTTTGCTGCGCTTATTGATTTTGATAAAGTCTTTTGCTTCAGTCAGCCTATGGCAAAGACTCATTTGGCTTTATAATACGCTGTGACCGCCTCCTGAAGTGAACGCTATTTGCTCATTAATTTAACATGAGCAGAAACAAACAGCTCAGATACGGTCAACAGTTGCACATGTTAAAACTCCAGGGGTTTCCATCAACCACATATTGATATGTGCACACAATCATACCCAGCCTCACACACACACACACACACACACCCAGGCAGAGTCACACGTTCATGCACACCACCCACTGTTTACGAAATAGTGATATTAATGGCAACAGAAGTGCTGTCCAATGCTCATCAAGCCAAACTCTGGCAGCTGGTGCCTTGAGATGAGAAATGGATCTTTCTTTTTTCTTTTTTAAATACCTTGTGCTTTATTTAGACCAGTGGCTCTAAAATTTTTTTAAACCACAGCAACTTTATGAAATCAATCAAAATCAATTAAAATCAATATTAACTGACACATACGGACCTCTCTCTGTCTGGCTGCATTCATGCTTGTGTCCCATCCTGCTGCTGAGAGACACACCCATAGAAAAGAACTGTAAAGATGGTATTAACCAGGTTCTGAAATGGCTTTATGCCACCACAGAGAGTTCCTTGGACTTCATGGCTTCATTCTGACATACAGTGCAACCCTAACAGGTGTGTGCCTTTCTAAACTATGTCCAGTCAGTTCAGTTTGCCACAGGTGGACTCCAGTCAACATGCACACATCTGAAACATCACAGCAATAGGAATGCTTTTGATTTTTAATGAAATCTACAACGAAGTTAACTATGTAATAGATGAAGTGGTCTGAATACTTTCTGAAGCCCCTGTATGTGTACATATGTAGGTGGCACGTTTCAAAGAGCACTGAAAAGCCTTTATTTGAAAAAGATTACAGTAACATGAATAGTATGAAACTAAAACTTAATATTCAGTAGTATTAGTCATTGAAAACAATCTGTTTACCAAACCATAGCATTTTTTTTAAATATATGCTGAACAAATAGTGTGTGGAGACAGTGATAAGCCAATTACAGTAATAGCAGCATGTGTGTGTGGCCACACCATCTGATTATTCTCTCCATTAGTTTCATTGTGTGAAAGCGGCGATGCATGTGTTAAGATTTTCAGTGATATGTTTCTACTTGGACTCGCATACTTGCATCATAAGACACGCTCTCAAACATACACCCACACATGTAGGCATGCATGTGTGGAAGAACAAATAGTTCCCTTTCTACACTTCTGGCAGAAATGGTGCAGCATTAACATTTGTTTGGACTCATATTTCTAGCTGTCTTGTGAATTTAAGTCCAATACTCACCCTGTTTTGATCTTTACCATCTGCATGGAAAATGTCTTGCTCTTTAGCCTCTAAATGCTCCACAATGTTTATCAGCTGATTGCAGCTGAATATGAGAATGATAAGAGCTGTGAGAGTGAACCAAATTAGCTGAAGTTCAAACTCCCATTCACTACTGACCAAGTCTAAGTTTTATTTCACATTTGTTTTGTGAAGTTTTTGTTTGTTCTACAAAGACATTGAAGTAGAAATGACAACAAAGGTGGAGATACCAACTACTTCTGCTTTACAATGTGTTATCATTTCCAGCAAAAACACAGTGGTGATACTACGGCAGGTGTAATTTCCTACCATACTTCTGTCAGAGACACAAAAGCACACACAAATGCACATCCTTACAAACACACACACACACACACACACACACACACACACACACACACACACACACACACAGTCACTGAAGCACTCACAAAGATAACCCTGCCACAGTGAATGATTCAACAGTTTATCTGTAGCTCCTTTTCTCCATCTCAGCTGTGGGAGGAGAAGGGACTGCTTCTATTGACAGGGTTTCACCTGAGAGACTTTCCACGGCTTCCTAACTTCCCTCAGACCCTCCTCGAGTCTGCAGCTCGGTGGCAGGAGAAAGCACTGCCCTTGAAATATGTATGATGTAGAAAAAAAAAAAGAACAGGAAGAGGGAGAGGGTGAAAGAGTTAAGGAGGTGATGAGGCTGGATGACACAGCAATGACTGCATGCATCAAGGTGACATGCTAGTTATTATTCACATTAGATCACATTTGATCAAGGTTATATGTTAGTTACTTACATTAGATGACATTAGATTAGGTTTTTTTTATATGTGTCACAGATCAAGTTATACTTTCATCTCTGCTTTCATTGCCAGAGACATGAGTTTGACATACAGTAGGTCTGCGGAAACTTCAAAGAACATTCCCTTATTTCTCACACTATTCTGTAGTGCAGTAGCATACAGCAGCACTCTGCAGGTAGTCAGGACTGTACATACACTGATTCTCATTCAAGAAATGCAGAGGTCAGAACAGCACTTGAACTTAATATGAGTAGATGTGTTTGGGAATATTACTTAATTTTATTTTGCAAGTGAAATTATGCTTTGAGGGTGTTCAGTGGTCTGATCAGTCATTTTTTTTGTCTCTCTACTTCCATTTAATATTGCCATTAATTTAAGAATTTGCAACAACAGACTGAATTCGAACAGACTGAACTGACTATATTTTTATGTGCACACAAAAGAAAGATTGTTGGTTAAAATCAAGTTAAGGGAGGAAACTGGAGAGCATGTTTACACTGAAATAACCTGGTCATTGTAATACCCTTGTTTACATGAAGCACAGTTTCTGAATTTAACATCTAGTTGGCTGTTCAGCTGTGGAAGCTCATGACTTCAGACTTATTGTTTGAATTTGGTTTCACCTTTGTGATATGAAAGGACACACTGCTGTAAGTCACTACCAGCGCTGCTAATCTTTCCTTTCATCCCTCCTCACTGATATGCAAATGAACACAAGCCAAAAAAAAACAAAAACATACAGAAATTGTAATGGCTTCATTTTATGCCTTTCTAGACTGATTATTTTACCACAAAAAATGATTGCCATGATCTCTTAAAAAAAAAAAAAAAAAAGCTACTGAAGATACCACACTGTCATTGTCACAAACATAATGTATTATTTCAGCTAATTTGTTTGGAAAATTTTACTTAATTTTGATTATTCATGGTTCATAGTTCATAGCAAATAAGTGTATCTTGATTTACAAGTTAATACATCTAAATATGTAATTCAAATTCAGCTCAGCTGTACCAAATCATTTATATTCCGCCTAAGACATAAACTGAATTACTATTACTAAGCAAAGCTAGGCTAGTTACCTTTTAGTAGTTAGCATCACAATTTTCTTAATGAACCCTGGATTTATCTACTTTTTGCCAAGGTAACTTATCAAAATGAATCATCAGTCATCCAAGTTTGAAATGTTTTGAACAAGGTAACAGCTACGGAACAAAAAGTGTTCTAAACTAACCAAGACTAGTCAAAACTACCTCACCAGCTAGCTTTAACTTGATATAGCTTTCTTTTTTGGCGATTTGTTCCATTGCCAGATTTCTTTCAACCTTTTACCCTGATTAAGGAAACCCTGTTTGGGAATTATATGATGCTAACAAATCAGGTTACTGCAGAAAGCCAACAATAATCTGATTACTGGAGTACATGTGAACACACTGTATCCAAGAGCCTTCAGGCCCTCACAATCAGTGTCCCTACAGCAGCACTCTCTATTCAACTGGAAAAGCAAGGGACGACCTAGAGAACATGGGGATGTTTCCACTGCTTTGTAACATAGGGGGAAACTTCCTGTGCTGATGGACAGAAGTGCCTACAGTTTGAGGGCAGAGGAGGGTTGCTTTGAAAAGCAGGAAAAGTTCAGGTCAGCTATAGCTTTTGCATTTGTCAAAATGCTAACAAAACATAAAAAAAAACCCTGACAAAACTCTCTGCCTGTCTTTTGTTTCTCCTGTCTATCTCTGAAACTAGATCTCCTTGTCTTAACCTTCACAGAGCTACCTGGTTTAGCTTGACAAGTGAGTTCGAAGGATAAAATGAACACACACTGGCTCATACACACGCATATACACACTTCACAGGCAGGACTCCCCAAAGGCCTGCTGTCTGTTGAGGGGCAGATGAAGGTATAGCAAGAGTAAAAAAACATAGTGTGTGCCCATGTGCGTAGGGGTGTGTGTGTGTGTGTGTGTGTGTTACCCTTTTCCTCTGAGAGAGTCATTACGTGGTTTTCCACATTGGGAATTGACATTTTCTTACTTTGCTTGCCATTTCACAGACAGAGCCGTGACTTTCTTGTCACAACACACTTCTCACTTTGAATAGCTGTGCAAAAGTTTTCACACACTCGTGCACGTCCGTATCTGCGCGCGTGCACACACACGCGTGCGCACGGTATCCCTGTAACTTTTAGTAGGTCAACCCCTTAAGGGTGGCCCAAACTTACACTCAGGTAGGAACACAATGCATATTTCTAGATACATGCAGCCTAATTAGGCAAAGAACAAAAAGATCACATACTCGTGTACCTAGAGTTTCTAATTAAAGGAAATACCTCATTTTCCTCTCATACCTATTCATGACTAAAATAGACATTGAAGGGAGAAAAAAGTCTCAAAGTACAAAGTAGAATTGTACTCTGCCTCAGGTGATTTGTCTCTGCCCCAGGGCTTTAGGCCCTCTCACTCTTTAGGAGTTTTACAGATTTTTTAGTTTCTAGAGTCATCTCTATCCCTCTGTCTGTTCATATTAAATAGGCGAGTGGATCAGAAAGATAAAGAAACAGAGGGAAATGAGCAAAAGTCCTGTGCCTTCTCAGAAATGGACATCCCTTTGACTAAGTGTTCTGGGCAGCACTGGCTTACTGGACATTTTTATCACACACACCTGTCAGCTCTGGAGAACTGTGGAGTGAGTACCGCCTGCGGGGAAGATCACACAGACCAGTGGGCCAGCCATCGGAGCTCAGAACAGGGCTGGAGGGCCTTGAAGGGCTGGGATGTGGGGGTGGGCCGATGTTGAGGGGTAGGGGACAAGAGACGCAAAGCTCTGTTAGCTTGTACTGACAGATAGTTAGCTGGTGTTAGCGTCGCTTGGTGGGGGCGCAGAATGTGTCATGGGAAGGATGAATAAGCAACAGCACCTGTGTGTTAGAAATCCCATGAGATTATCTCAACAGAGTACCGAGGCTGACGCGCGGGACAGATTTGAGAATGGCTTTTCAGAGACGGTGGCACCACTTCACTGCTGAAACATTATGGGACTGAAAATGATCCAGAGAATGAGCTGACTGCCTTTGGTGGTGCGTTGTGCTAGAACTATATCTCCAATATAACCCCCACACTCTGCTACTTAATTTATCTGCTTACCCTTTAATTATCTTTTGTTGTGGTCTGGGGACTGCAGTTAATTTCTTAAAAATTGGGGGTAACCTGATAGGTGAATGGTTAGGGTGTGTACCACATGGGCCTCAGTGCTCTGAGCAGCTGGTCCCCGGTTCAACTCCTGATCCGGCCTGACCTTTACCGTGTATCATTCCCCGTTTCCTTTCTTCTCTTCACTGTCCTGTCAAAAAATATCTTAAAAAAAAAAAAATTAACTTATTACAACTTTACCACGTGTTGTGCACTTTTTTCTCCCATGTTTTGCTTACAGATGAGGTGAAACCAAAATGAAAAGCTTCTCATTCTCCACAAAATCCCCTTTCAGGAGATTACGCTCAGGCCTGACTAAACTGTGCATTCTCCTAATCAGTAAATTTATTTCCACCTCACTTTTCCCCCGCTTCTGCCTCTCCTCGTCTCTCTGTCCAAGTCTTTATCGTTTTCCGACACATACCCACTGATTGAAATACTGTAAGCTATAAGATGCAATTTAAAGAGATCTGCCGGTGCATATGCCTCGTGCAGATAATTCAAGCAAGCCAAACACTGCAATCTATCCATTTCAATTTGGGTAAGGCCACTAGCTCAGGAAAATCAATATCCATAGGTTCAAGAAAATTACAAAATAACAAAACATGAAGTAATGGGAGCCTGTCAAAGACGTGATTGTAGTAATTACATCAATTAGCGTATACATACGTCCAGCACACATTTTTCACTTTCCATGTGCTCTGAATAGTGAGTGGCTACACTATGTATTGGGAGATCTTTTTGGCACTCTTTTCAAACTGTGAAATAAATAACTGGTTTGTGATTATATGTGGAAACAGCTGGTTTAATAGGTGAGTTTTGTTCCTTTTAAGTCAAGAATCAGCTTTTATAATTACAAGAGAAAATAAGGGGAGAAGAACACAGATGGTAGAATGGAAACAAGTGATTGATTTTCTTGCAGATCTCAGCGTACAGCGTCAGGAGGGGAGACATCGACTTGTCTTTCGACGTTCATTTCTCACCTCCGCAGCTGACAGAAACACCTGAGAGATCAAGACGAAACAGGGAGAGCGGTGGAGGGGCGGGTTTGATGTCATGCTAGCTCCTGCTCCGCTGAAGGCAGTGTTAAGGCACCCTGTCCTTGAAATGACTTATTTATGACACACCTGATGCAGAACTCCAGTCAGATCTCATTCCCAAAACCGTCCTCGCTTTCATGAACTCGGCCTGTTTCATCTGAGTGAACCATCAAAGCTCGCTCTTGAAAAATAAAGCTTGAGGTCACTCTGATTTGAAGCCGCATTCGTCTGCCTGTCTGTGCCACCGTCTCCCGTTAATTACTACGTAGGGGATTCAGACAACAGACGAAAAAACAATGACGCAATCTTTTTTTTTTCCCTCCCTGGCTGACAAAGAGAACGTGTCCCAGGTGGGTGGACAGTGAACCAATAGGGGTGTATTGATCCAAGCCCTCTCTTATGTGCCCATCAAGGATTTCTGTCATGCTTGGACACGTCGAAGAGAGCTTTGATTTTTGGGATGTCTGTGTAAGAGCTGGCCCTCCATCAAATCTACCTGCAGTCTGGCTTCGATATCAAACTACCCCCCTTAATTATTCAGTTTTCAGACTGCAGTCCTTTATTCTTTTGCCGCAATCAGGATGCAATAGAAATTATTTCTTCTTTTGTGAAGTAATACCTCAAAAACAAGAGGCTACACACAGAATCAATCTCAAAATGCTTCTTTCAGAGGCCAGTTCTATTGGAAGACCATCTCTTGAATTGAATTTCAAACTTGTCAGCACTCACACGCACACACGTTTGAGCTGTCTGTGGCTGTGCTCTTGTTAAATTCCAGCTGTGGCTATGACAGTGAATCATTGATGGGTGGATGGGATAGTTGATTCTTCTTGGAGCTCAGTTTGAGGAATACCAAGAGCCTGGCAATGAATTTTGAAATGCAGAGTCGGAGAGGAGAGGAGAGGGGTGGGGGGCTTCACTCTCACACAACCAGGGATCAGAGGACTGTATGAATCAGTAATGCTCCACATGCACACACCATACACTCCCCTTCCTACTGCATCATTCTCTCTCAATCTGCCTTTTATACTTCATTCTGTCACTCCCAAATCTGTGATTCCATGTTGTAAATGCAGTTTGAGAAAAAAATATCCTCCTGTCAGCGATCTAAGACATAAAGATCTGACTGTGCTTGATTGGTTTGAACTTAGCGCCTTATAGTATGCCAGCGCAAAGTTTGCACATTCTGTTTACACTAAAAATGCGTGGAAATATGTGAAACACTGTATTTTGCTTTTTCTTTGATAGCCGAATGTGTGTGGGTTAGAGGAAAAAAGAACAACAAAAGCATAAAACACAGCCAGTTTAAGCAGAGTGGGACACAAAAGCAGTAAAAGAGATGTGAGAAGTGTAATCGATAACAAAACAGGTTCCCTTTTTGGATGTGGAAAGAGGAGAAAAATGAAGACGGGAAAGCAGAGAATAAGAGGAACTTTTGTGGGAGAGTAGTGGGAGGTCGGAGGTTTCACTTAAAAGTCGACGAGACAGCTCATTTAAAGTAAGAACACGAGGCAGTGCTCTTGGGAGCTGGTTGCCTACGCAGGAAGTATACACAGGAATTCTGTGCTTCAAAAGCAGTTTGTGCAGAGGTTCCCTGACTCTAGGGAATAAATTAATTACAACCTTGTTCAATACTCACATACTTTCTCTCAAATTCAGAAAGAGAACATTTGTTTTAATTTAATAGCCATAGTTCATGTTTTGTCATGAAGCTAAATGGCAGAAGGATCTGTTGTTTTCTGCCTAAGCTCCAACTTTCATCTTCCATCATCATTTTGTTTCCTGCAACTGTGCAACATTTGTCATCATTGAAGCATAACTTGAAGGGGATTTATGTAGTCAACAAACCTCTAAAACATACTGCAATGAAAGAAACAGCAGAGTCTATTTCTGCCTCAGCCTACACAAAGGAATGTTTAAGTATTCCAAATGTATTTATAAAGAGCTTAACAGTGTTAGAGTGGGATGTTTGCAGAAGACGATGGATAAGTGTTTCACTGACTGCCACCAGCAGGTCACATATTCAGTGAAATATCTTCTGGATGGAGTGGCACAAACATTCAGACATTAATGGTTCTCAGACAGTGGTTAGTAATCACTTACTAATTCACTATCTTTACATCTAGAGGCATCACTGGGTCAATGTTTCAGTTACCATTAGCTCCAGCTATACTTGGTGCTAATTACAGGATACTAGCATGCTAACATGCTAATTTAAGATTGTGAAGATGTGGTAAAAATCAATATCTGAATGTTTGATGCACAGAGAATTGCACAGCAATTATTCGATGCAGTGCATCACAGCATGTTTAGCTACTGCTAATTTCCAGTGCCTGTCCCAAGAAGGGCTGACATGTGAACATTGTCCTCGTGATAATTTTAGCAGTTAGCTTGAAACTTTGTGCAAGTATAACCTCACAGAGACATAATACAAGATAATTGCATGCTGTTGGTACTAAATACTAATTGTCAAAGTATATTGTTGCATACAAAATAACTGTTTTGTACAGGAAGAGACTGCATATGTCAATCAAACTGCAACTTTACAGTGCCACTGCTAGTCTTCACAAACATACAGTGATATGTTTTTTCCTCAAAGATTAAATGGTCAATGTTTTGTATTATGGGGTCAAGAGCATATGCTTTTATTTTAATAATGCTTACTGGCTGCTGTAGCTAGCTTCATTGGTAACACTTTAAGTCCCTCTATTTAGCATTTGTAATCAACCATTTAATAAATGGTTAATAACACACTGTAATGTAGTCGTAAGCAGATGTAATAAGAAAAATATTCATAGGAGAAGTTATAATTGCCTGATAATTGCCTCATATCGTTGTCTCAATCACCATCCATTCTGTGACTGCTGGTGAAGGGGATGTGGACGCTGGAGGAAAGGGGATAAGAGAGCCAAAGATTAGGGATGAGTGGCCGAGTAGATGAGGGATAATGGGTAACAGTCCAGTTTCGGGAGGCATGGGATCGCGTGGGAATTCTGAAGAGGGCCGAATCAGGCCGGATGAGAGAGGAAGCTGATTATCCACCCCCCTTTTGTGTGTGGGATCAGGATCAGAAAGCAAATCCTCCACTTGGAGAGCAGAGTCGAGTAATGGGAGAGGAGGAGCAGGTGAGGTGAGGAAAGACAATGAAGAGAGAGAGAGGAGATGGGAGCAAAGGAGATGATGGGTATAAAAAAAAGAGGAGGATGCAGAGGGAAAGAAAAGAGAAGGAACGGGCAGGGGAAGGAAATGGGAGGTGAGAGCTGTGCCCTTTGTGCCTTGATTTGGCATATACAATGCAATCAAGTTATCAGTGATGCAGTTTTCACCTGCCATGCATGATTATGTGCATATATATGATTATACTCTCATTTATGTAGTCTGATTTTGAAGTCTTAGTCCTCATTAGCCACTCCATTTTACTGAAAACTGCTTTGTTCCTGTTCCACTGTTTTTTTTTTTTCCAGACCTCACAGTCTCTGATGATTAAATGAACTCAGAAATATCTTGCTCTAACAACCCGCACTGTTCCCGTTCGTCATGGGAGCAAGAGAAGCCAAACTAATTGCATGCACTTCTGGATTTGCTGGATACTCAGCGAGGCTGAAATGTAAAGTATTTGGGAGTGTGTGCGAGTGCGTGTAAATGCTAGTGCTTGTGTGTGTGTGTGTGTGTGTTATTTGTCTTGGTCCCGGGTTCTGCTTTC
Source organism: Lates japonicus (assembly GCA_033238685.1). Taxonomy (NCBI): domain Eukaryota; kingdom Metazoa; phylum Chordata; class Actinopteri; family Centropomidae; genus Lates; species Lates japonicus. Next base: position 1,469,738 of record BRZM01000031.1, read on the forward strand.
CCGTGCCAGACATCCCCACCTCTCCCTGGTACCTGCAGCAATACAGGAGCCATTAGACACTCACTGAGTGATGAGACGAAGCAGTTTTCATTAAAAAGACATTTGGTGAAGACTGGAGGCCTTGAATTGATGTGAAGCGAGAGACAAAGGCTCGTGTTTGTCTTGCGGGGGGGGGGGGGGGTTGATGTGGAGGAGAGCTGAGTGACTCATATGTCAGTGTTTCAAACTGCAAAATCCAGAAAAAATATCTGCCAGTCAAATAAACAGCGTCTGAAAGCGAGCCAAGGTTTGATGGCGATGAGAGGGAGGCAGGTGTGCAGGCGTGCATGTAAATCCGTGCGCAAGTGTGTGTCAGTGTTTCTGTGCTGGAAGGAGTAAGCGAGGGGGAGAGAGTGAAGGACGGTGTGAAGTCATTTGGTGAATTTGTAGAATGCTGTAGAGTGAAACTGAGACACTGTTGCTAACACCTGTCAGTGAACTGTGGATTAACAAGAACTAACGGAGGGAGAACTCCCCACCTCTACAGCGCTCCAGCCCCGCTACCTACCACAAAAATCCATGGAACCCCACCCAGGGCATGATTCATTGGGCTGCCTACTTACCCAGCCAGAGTGTATTATTGTCATCTAGAGACAGATCTGACGAGCAGAGTTCAGATTATTATTATTTTTTTCTACAAGATTTCAAGGCGCTGATGCTAGAAAACTCTTGTAACAATTCAATGCTTCAGCTCTGGTTCATCTCAGTCTAACACTGCAAGCAATGTGAATGTAACTCACCGCACTGGCAGAAATTACCACTAGTTTGAAGAATAATGAGAGTAGAGAAATGATGGATGAGATGTATTAGTCATAGAGATAGCATGTCTGTAATATCCATAATACTAGACAATTCTTTGTATCACTGCAGCTGTCTTCCTAGTTCATTTAAGATGCCCATTGACATTTTTTCATGTGCATAAGAGAAGAATTCTAAGTAGAGCTGAGTATAGCTACTGTGAGTGATTCCATTAGACTGTACATGCGTATTTAAGCAATATTAACCTCGAGTATAATATTGCGATTATACAACTATTACCAACAAAGTAAAATGTATAATCAAAATCTGTTCATGTTGAGGAGCAATTTGCTCTTAAAATTAAAAGGTTTTGGCGAGTGTTTTTCCCATTTCCATGGAAATACATCAGGTCTGACTAATAACTGGAACACAATCAGTCACGTCAGTGGACTCCAATGTGTAATGGAACCGAGTTTACAACTATGGCAAATAATCATACCCTTAGTAACAACCTAGCAACAGAAATGATTTTCTAGTCCCAGATGAGTGAACTCTGAGCTGACGTTAATGCTTTATTGAGGTCTCGGACTTTACCGAACTAAATCAACAGCCTACTGCAGAAATGAATGCTTACTTTTATCACCCACGTTATAACAAAGACGCTGCATTTATTTACTCACACAGATGTAGCTTCTGCAACCGCAAACTTTTACATACATTTTAAGTTATAGCGCCGTGTCACCGGCACAGCTGATGGAGAAAGCCGAGGCGCTTTGCTCAAATGATGTTACAGGACACCCTCGAGTGTAATCTTGCGATTATACAACTATGACCAACAAAGTAAAATGTATATGGCGGAGTCATATTTTTAGTGATGAGTGAAGTGTGCTGTCATGCTGATTTGAGCACATTCTAAATGTCTTGTTGACCAATCAGATTGCTTGGTCGGAACTACTTGTTGTATAATATATGATGCAAACATGCAGACACAGAATAAACCGTGTCTCTCATATGTAACAATGGAACGATAAAGGACTATGCTTACCTTGATCATGTCTGGGAAGTTTGTTTTCATGTGTTTGAGACTAGGATGGCCTTGATGTCAGCAAAAAAAACCAAAAAAAAAAACCTGTTGTACACCTGTTGTTTGCAGTTTTTTTGCCTTAAACTGGGCAGACGCTGTGCAGATTAATTATTTTAGAATAACGCCAGACTTGAGGTATTTGTTTGGGTGACATTTTCCTTATTTGAATCAAGGCTCTGAGCTTAAATGGTGTCATGTACTGTACTGATTGTAAAGCTCTTTCAGGCAAATTTGTGATTTGTGGGCTATATAAATGAAATTTACTTGACTTGATTTAGCTGTCATTTAACACTGAGGTTAAGGTCATTTTGTGTTCCAATTTCCCACACAGCTGCTGTTGAAAGAGTCGTCTTAAACTGCACATAGCTTATTTTAGTATCAATGTAGTATTTTACATTTCGTGGCTAACTGTAGCCTTGACCGAGACTGTTATGTGGATACAAATGAAACTAAACATTACTGCAAAACAGGTGTTTGCAACTGCTGTATGAACAGGTCCATGTTCTTTTTTTTCTTCTCTCTCTTTAAATAATAGACACAGTAACGCTGCCTTTCTCTTTTCTGCCAACATTTTTGAGCATGTGACTGTTTGAACACTAGTCTGTGATCATGTTTATATTTAGCTTGAGTACCTATGTGGTGACTGGTTTACTGATCCAAACAGGGTTAGCATAGAGGTCGTGTGTTGTAAAGGGTGATTGTCCGGTGTCTTAATCTGTTCACTTGTGGCTACATACATACACATTCAATTTGAAATAAAATAAGGGATACTACATTGAAGTGCCAAGTCTCAGCTTTTGAGAGAACTGTGTGGGAGATGTTGCGCCTTTGATACACAGTGCCCAGACTGCAAGGGTTCAAAAGCAGTTAGTTACTATATATTTCTTTGGCGACTGTGTTGTTCATGCACAGCTGAGCTCACACGTGTGGCTCAGAGGTGATTGAGAGTTGATAGTTGCCATTTAGATTGAGGTGGAGCTGTCTTATGTGCACTGAAAAACAAGAAAATTAACAGTTGAGACACTTGGTTATTGGACTGTGCACGAATCTAGATTCAGTGTGTATCTGATTTTGCAGACAGAGCAAAGTGTGTCACTGGCATCAGTGACTAAGTCAACGTGCCTGTAGCTGTGAAGCAGCTGGAGGAACTACCGCAGCGACAGAACTACTGAAAGCTAAACATAGCAATGGCACCTTCCCTTTAATGACCACATGTTGAATTTATGCCACCACGGATCGTTTGAGGTCGAGGACCCTCAGGCTTTAGTCCTGGTAACCTGGGACAACCTCTTGCTGTGAGAATGCAATAGAAGATGCAATAGAAATGCAAATGAGCCTCACGTGGCGCTTCATGACGCAGTTTATGAATGCAATAACATGCAATTTGGAAAAGGACTGTCCTCAATTTGCCTGGAGGTGTCACCACTGCCCAGTCTGCTGTGACAAATGGAAATGCTTCTCATGTTTTACATTAGCGTTTTCACATGTGCGAGGCAGGTAAGCAGACATAATCCGGCAGTGTATCTGGGTAGGAAAATGCTTGTTTCTTTGTCAGTATGAATGGCTTAAAAGGGCCTGCAGTTTAACTTGAATACATAGACCACTCAGTAAAAAAATTTAATGGTCCAGCTTTGTGGATGCTGCATGCAAAGGATACTTTTTACATGTGGGCAGTGGGTGAGAAACATTTTGTAGATAGCTGGGGCTCAGGAAAAAGGCTGTGAAGAAAGCATCTGTAAAATGGGGTATACATTAAGGTGATGCACAATATGATTTGATAAGCACAAATGAACACACATACACACATAGACAGGGCTCTAACTGAGTCAGAGAGATGCCCCAGAGAAGGAGGGTTAGCCAGTCATGAAATTACTAAACAAATAGAGGCTGACAGGCTTCCCAGCTCAAACATTATAAGCGGGTGTTGAGACCTGCAGATAAGCTGGGAGTATGTGTGCCTGATATGAAGAATAGTCTGATGATGGTGCCTGTAGTCCACAGTCATGATGATGGTGTTGGTAAGAACATGATGTATTTGATTGGTAAGGCATTGCCTGCATTCAGGTGCTAGGTCAGCCCACAATCGTTATCCCTTTAAAAGTTGCTTTGATTTTCATGGAAAAAAACACCATATGTGTATAATTATCTCACTGGCATTTTTGTCGCATTAACTGTGTTCTGCGGGTGTTAGTTATTTTCCCTTGTGGTGAACATCTAGTGGGTTAGCCTTGTTTGCCCCAGGCTCATACACTATTACACATAACCCATAGCAGTGCATGAGTGTTTATGATGTTTAGGATAATCCGTTTTGACTGAAATAATTTTTGTGTAGCAAACAATGCAACAGTAGATTTCTGCATGTTAACTGTAGCCAGTCCTAGCTAGCTAACATAAAACCCTTAGAGAGGACTACAGCCTAATGGATAAGGTAGGTATTCCGCCAGCACTAGTGACAGTTTCCAGTAAAAATGTCCAAAAATAGTTTGTAGTTCACTGTAAGTGGTTGTTATAGATTAGGTTTGCTGTCTCATATTTGGAGCTCTAGCCTACTTTTTTTATGGTCAGATATTTCTCCAATGCATTTGCTTGGCCTCACATAAAAACATTACTGGGGAAATTCTTTAACAGTAGAGAACAATGTGCTTAAATATCAAGTGACTTATGTGGGCTTTTGAATTGTACCATAAGTTGTAGTTTTCAAAACAATTCAAGCTTTATCATGTGTGTAGCCCAGCTGTAAAAATGCTACCACAAATTAGCCCACCTAATGCCTTCAACACCTCCATCTGTCATGTGACCATCACCTCGCAGCCCCTGTGAGAGTATTCCTGATTACAAGTGAGCAGTTACAAAGGATACTGTAATCCTCAACCCCTCTGCCAGTGAGGCTAATGGGAAGGCCCTCCCTTGATATTAGGGAAAAACATGCTTGTACACTGTAAGAAAGGAGGCACTCTCGATTAGCTCGGTGGTGAGCTTGTCTGTCCTTGAGCTTGTAACAGTAGAGAGGTTTTACCAATGTATCAGCTGCAGCTCAATTGAGGAGAGCTCAGCTGCAGCCATTGTTATTGAAGATCAAATATACCAGGGGTAAAATAATAATTTTAACCTGAGGCTAACGGGCTAAAAATTGAAACTGCTCCTGTACGCAGCAAATGTAGACGGCTGACCTGGAGGCTTATTCTCCACAGGAGAAATCAAATACATCCTGGCACAGTGAAAGTAAATTATTTAAAACTGAAGAAAAGTCAAAGCGGATTAAGTCTCCTTAAGAATGACAATAGAGGCAATAATCAGCAAAAGCAGAAGCAATAAATAATTTTCAAGTTAAAATCTTTTAAATGTCTGATGGTATATGCATTCCAAAGTTGTTGTTTTGTATAGTTTTGTGTATAACATTTCTCATATGTAGACATTAGATGTTTTGTATATTTGTATGTTGTGAATATTTAAATTTAGCATATTAATTGCATGTTACTCAAGGCTTATTAATGATAATAATTGAAATAATCATCTGACAACACTGACACAGTATTAAATCTGAAAACACCATGAAAATCAATTAAAAATAATAATAAATTTGATATATAGATAATTAATTGATTTAAGAAATGAGTGATTACTATGATTTTAACAACAGGAAAACCATCCATGCTTGTCCTATAAAAGAGAGACAAATTGCTTTGAAAATGATGATTAATGTCTGGCTGGGCTCTCATCCACATCATGGCCTTCACTCAGCAGATGGAGATGGTTTAGTTAGTTTAGTTTTAGTGATGTTTGTCCTTTAATCACATAGTATCAACTAAACCATCTCCCATGACAACTTTATCTGTTCCCTAGGGAAAGCCATGGATAGTCAAAAACTTTGCAAACCCAGCAAATCAGAGGACTTTGAGTTGATTTTTTTTTAAAATAACATTTTCATGTAATTCCCACTAAAAATATTACAAAAAGTCATGGAATAGTGAGTTTGTTTTAGCTGCCCCACTGTTAAAGAGCTAAAGCTCATTAAAGCTCATCCTCTGGCTTCTAGTCTCTGGTGATTATTCTCTCTCCATCCTCCATGTCCCTGATTTTCTAGGCTTTCTATACTTCTCCTCCTTCCATCCATCCCCGCTTCTCCCCTCCCTGTGGGCGCTTCAGCCTTTGTCCTGCTCTGCTGTGAGGGGTCTCGGGACCCTGAGCCCCAATCCCTCTGTGGCCTGTTTGGGAGAGGGAAGAAAGAATGGGGGCTTGGATTCCTTGCTAGAGTTTGGGACCTGGACCTGGTAATTATTCACTGTGAATGACCCTGGTGACTGGTGGCTGCAGCCTCAGAGGCAACCCTGGACCTCTGGCCTTTCCCTCTAGTGGAGATGAGAGGAAAATAAGATTCTAAGGGAAAATAATTGTTGTGCAACTAAGCAACAAGACAGGCAGTGTGTGTGTGTGGGTATTGTGTGTGTGTGTTTATGTTTATCATCCAGGTGGCCGCCACCTCCACTTCTCACACTTAATTCCCACAACTCATTTCGACGTCAAATTAATATAATAACTTACAACACATAACAATAAGTACATATTCCATAGAACATCAGGCTCATATGGATGAAATCTCATAAATTCACTCCTGGGGAGGCGTGAGACTTAACAGGCTAACTGGGTCACACAACAATTGGCGTGCTATCTCAGAAAACTCTGAGAAGGAAGAGGAAAAATAATCTCAGCTCTGGCTTCTCTGAGGTGTGAACAAATGGGTCAAGTAGAGAGTAGCAGTAAGGTGTTCACATGCTTTTATATTAGCAAGTGTACATTGTGTGTACGCTAAGGAATGAGGAAGAGCCAAGCATTTATTTAATTTTTTCATTACCATGGAAACGAAGAAAGAAAAAATTAAAGGCTAGCCTCTTTGAAAACAACAATGAAGATTCCTCCCATTTGCCGGCAACCACTTTCTCCTGGATCTATTTTCAACCTGTATATTTCACATCATGCCTCAATGTGTCCTCCAACTTGGGCCAGCGTTGGACTTCTGTCGATACATCATCTATCATCGACTTTCATCTTGGCGCTAAACTTTCCAATCCCTCTGCCAGCCCAGCAGAGTCTCTGTCAGGGCCAAAAAGTTAACAAAAAAGAAATACAAATAGTTATTGAGTGATGCCGGGTGGGGGTCGAGAGGGACAAACAGGAGCTTTATATACCCGCTCAAGTGCCGGCAACCTTAAGTAATTATTTGCTTCTGGCGCTTTTAATGGGCGTGAGCAAGTGGAATAAATCAGCCCTCCTTGAGATACTATGAGAAGGATTTAGGAGTGAGAGACAAGTTAACAGAGTAGTGCTGATGAGCCTTCTGGAACAAGTGAACTTGCACTCACACAATTAAACAGAGACACAGATGCAGTGTCTATTAAGCAGAGACACATGTGCGAACCAATGCCTCTGTCTCTCTCTATTGTACACACACATGTAATAATCAATTGTTCGCTGGACCTTCAAATTAAATGAGATACATAACTCAGCATGGTCAAGCCACGTGTAACAATGAATTAAATTACATGATTCATTGCGTTGCTCACATGTACTGACCACCGGTCGATCTAACCGTCAATGGATATGCATGGCATGAGCTGGGCAATTACTATAGTGAGGGTGAAATGGGGTGAAACATTGGGAACACACACATACACACAGAGGCAGGCACACAGTGAATCTGATTCGTACCCCTGGTTGCTATCCTCAGCGTTCAGCTCTGTAATTTGCTTTGAAAGGGATCATCTTAAAGGGATCTTTGCCAGTCTGGTTTTGACAGATGTTTGCCAGTGAAATTAAATAGCCTTTGTGTACCTCAATTCGAGTTCAAGCAATATAATTAAATCTTACTAAAATAAATAAATACATCTTAAGTGTCAAAAATAAAAAGCCTGTTTTATTGATTTGATAATTTGATTGAATGTAATCTTTTATAACCAGCCTTTCTTTACATAATGCAATGGTCAGATCAGAATTTCTGGAAAATGAAATCTTTGGAGCAGATAAAAATGACATTTATGTGTGGACAGCTTACAGAGATTACAGTTACAAGTGTTTGCACAAAAGTATTTTAGAAACCTGTTATGTTCTACGCTAACAAGGACTAAGATTTTTATTCCTCTCAAAGGACCCCTGCCTCCTGGTTAATTATACTCCCACCTTGGTGAACATGTGTGTAAATGCCCATGTGAGTGCACATGTGCTGAGGTGGCATTAAAAGTAGAACAACAAAACAAAGTATAAAGATCTGGAATGAACCTTTAGGCGCAGCTTAGAACATTGGTGGGACTTGTTGCTGGTCACTTTTCCCTTTCAACCATTCTTTTGTGCTGCTATGTGTGTGTTCTGTACTGAAAGATCCAAAGCCAGCCTCAACCTAATTTTTGACACTGGATAACATTGCACTCTAAAATGCCTTGGTAATCATCTGATTTCATCATTCCTCTGATACATTCAGTGCCTCCAGTACCAGGAGGCAGCAGAGCAACCCCACAGCATGATAGAACCTCCACCATGTTTTGTTGTAGGTAGGGTGTCTTTTTCCTTGTGGGCTTCATTTGTGCCTCTAACAAACTAATGCAATACCCGAAAAAGACTGTGGCTTATCCATGGAAACATTAGTCTTGCCTTTTTGTGCGCTCTTTCAATAGTGGTGTCCTCATTGGCTGTAATCCGTGGGCTCTACTGGGTTCAGTGTGCAGTGTGTGGTTCATGCTGAAACCCACACTCCAAGTCAGGTCAGCCTGAAGCTCTGTAGATGTCTTGTGTGGTGTTTCTTCCACAGTCACTGTATATGAGCGTCTCTCATCTTCTTAGTGCCTTATCCTGGAAGCATCTTAACACTTTTATAGCCGTGAAGCTTCTTGATAACACATTAGGAATTGTTGAAGCAGGATTGTGATGTTTATTTGATGTTAGCATTTCTGATGCTCTTAGACAGCTCTTGTCTCACCATTGTGAGACAGAAATGATCATTCTTGCGTTAATTTAGATGTATGAACACTAGAAATGACTTCTGTACATTTCGAAGAGCTTTGTACATTTCATCCCTGCATTTCACAGTGATGGTCGTCCATCATAAAACCGATGATGAATCATATAAACAGTCTCTCTGATGGTTGTCGATAAGTGTAGCGACCTTGTGAAAAGACACTTGGATCATCAGTGTATTCAATTCTGGTCCTGAAACAACTCAGCTGGTGTCCTGTGCTGTATGTGCATTTTCTGTTTCATTCATGTGTATTGTGCATATGTGTAACACGTGACAATGGTGGCTCAACGGGCCTGAGTGGCGGCATATTGATTGCAGTGGTAGATGATGATGATGATGATGGTGGGATAAGGCTGATGGGGATGCGAATTGGCTTGCCTCAGGCAGTAGTAATCGAGATGTCCTCCAGCCCCCCTGCCTCACTCTCCTTTGATCAGGGGCTCAGATGGATCTTAACAGTAGTTATGAGGTGTGTGGGTATCGGGGGGTGGGGTGGAGGTTTGTGATATAAAGCAAATCACAGAAGTGGTACCACCAGTAGCCCAAGGCAAGAAGCGCACTTTGAGGAGGTGGCATTCGCTGCTCTGGCTGACTGACAGCAGACAGAGAGGAAAACACAGCAGTGGCGTTACAGCATTAGGGGGAGTGGGACTGCTGCGCTCATGCCCCCTTTTTTTAAATCCCCCTCAACATCTTCTGTCCCTCTCACAATCTTCATCTTTCTGTTTGACTGAAAGCGCTACTTCTGTCTAGACTGGTCTCATTTTACGTCGGCCCGTGACATTTTGAGATCATTTATGAAGGATTTTCTCAGTATATTGCTGCGAGTTTAACAGACAGAAACAAAAACAGAAAATCACCCCAGTGATCTGTTTGAGCTTTTATTTCATATTTCATATAAGTTGTAATGCTATAGACTGCTTTCCATAAAATCCCTCTGTGGAGGCTGGTGAGGTAAGCTGTAAAAAAAGAAGTTAGGACGCACAACTTATATGGAAGCTATTTTGGTATTCAGTGAACACTTAGATCCTCACTTTAAAAACTAAAAGTAGTATAATGGGTTTTGATTCAGCAGGGTTTAATGTTTTCTTGTCATTTACTTTATATATATATATACTTTGTTTTACGATTTTAGTAACTGCATTAGATTCACTTGCTGAAAGTAATGCTACTCGTCATCACATAACATTTCTAGCAGAGGATTATGCTGCAGTGCAATGGATAAAATCCTTTCTCCACACTTATATTCAGTGAGCCGATTAGTTGCAAACAAGCACCCAAGGGAGGAAATGATGAGATGGGCTGCAGGGGCGTAAATGTGCCCACTTAGCACAGATTAGATAGACATTCGGTCTGAGCATTGCCTTTAGATGGAATAAATCAGAGAAATGTCCTTCCTCATTAAATAGCATAAAGTAATGTGATCACAGTTTTTAAGTGAAAGGATTATTTGAGTAACTACGAACAATGCTTGCTCACCATAATTAATGATACATACACACATACATATGGTGCTAACAAAAAGTCATCCAGGCTACAGTCGCAGTTCTGCTTGAAGATCTAAAGAACTAATAATAATGTATTAATAATGAATGAGAGAGATGAGGGTTATACTATGATCTTAAGGAGAGATCCTGGTACAAAGTTAGTTTTAAGACTAAGGCACTTCATTCTCAACCAGGAGAGAAACAACCTAAAGACTGTATGAGGATGAAAAATGTTTTATTTGATTTGATTTCCATCTCTTGTTCAAACGCCTGACTCTTGATGAATAAATGTAAGCTGCTCAGGCGGGAGGTTATTTGATTATTATTCAAAATATTTTGCATTTATTCTGTCACATATTTTCAAGCTTGAATCTAGTTTGCCTGAGGGCGTCTAAAAAACTGGCTAACAAGACTTTGTCAGGTTCTCTTTCACTGTAGATAATTAACCATGTTATTGAAAACAAACAAGGCTCCATCACAAATTTTAATTTATATTTTTTTATCGTTATTCTCAGGTGTCTCGTATTCCCACTTGTTCTAAAACGCAACGCTTTTTCTTACCTTGGGGGGTGATATCGGAAGCTTGTTTACAGGGCCTGTAGAGGCTGGTATAATTACAGAGGAGGTGAAGCTGGGAGAGATTTTGTGAAATGAGTCCCTGCCACTTAGCCCAGTCTCTGCCCTGTCCATATTCATGACCTGTTCCTTCCTCCGTGTCGCTGCCTCTTTCCACTTTCTTAACTCAATCCCTGCTTCTCCCCATCTCATCAAATAAAAGGAAGGCCCGCCTCCTCCAGAAATGCCGTTTCCTCTGTGAATGTTGCCACCGCTCTAAGCTCTTTTATTTCTCACACCATTTCTCTCTCACAAGTGTTTTGTCTCCTCTTTCCCTCTCTCTCGTCTCCTCCCGGAGATGAGGAGAGACCATCAGCAGGTGAGCCAGGGGGTAGTAAAGCTGGGGGCATGTGCTTCTCAACTTTCGGCCCATTTCTTTTGCTACATTGTCGTTTCATCCTCCGTCGCGGCTGCCTGACCTGACAAGCCTCCTACCGTATTACCTCTCATCTGCCCACTTTCCTCCCTCCCCTCTTTTTCCTATTTCATCTCAATCTAGTTTCTCTTGAGAGGCCAGAAGCAATGGCCGGGATCAACGGAAGGCAGGTTTTGTGGCTCAAGGTTTGCTTAAGCGCTGGATTTGTTCATTCACACAAACAGTCAATTATGGGTTGAGCAATCACAAACATTGTTTTTTCTTTTTTTTGCAATGCGTCCAGGTGGGCTCACTCATCATCACTGTTGACAGAAAAAACATTACCCTCTGCTCACCCTCTCCGCTTTCTCTCCCTACATAAACACATTCTGTGAAGTCACGGCGGAAATGAACAGTCAGGCCCCTCTTTTGTGGTAACTAGTGTAAAATGTGACACACAGGCGTGTGCTCCACCACGAGTTGCCAAGCGTCTCCTAGCATCATCTTTCCAGTGAGGAAACTGAGCAGAGAGCGACTATACTAAAACAGCATGAGTGAGATGGGAAGGTAAATGCGCCTGTGGGAAGTTGATTGATCAAGCAGATAGTGTAATATCTTCGTGATTGTGATTGCTTGTGTGTGTGTGTGTGTGTGTGTGTGTAAAACAGACAGGAAAAAGGTGAGAAGAAGAAACCCTGTGAAGACCAGATGTTTCAGTATTATAAGTTTGAAGGATATTGGGGTCACAGGTTTCTGCCCTGAAGAAGGCTTTTTCATTATCAGGCTGGTTAGGGGGAATCCGGGCCAGGTCATCTAGCTCTACTCACACACACACAGGTGTGATGGTCAGCGGAGATAGAACCCCCAGAGGGGCCTCCCAGGTTATCCCTTGTTAAGTTAGCTTAATCAACAGGCGTCAATGACCGCTGCATTGTGGTATGATCAAATGCTGATCGGTGCTTTAAAACACCATGGGGCTTTGATTGCAGTTAATGCTTGATGAGGTTGTGTGTTTACTGTAAAAGGACCTTACAGGTTCTTGCCTTTTGTAGTTGACAGAATGTGGATTACCTTGAGCAAAACAGTTTTCCATCAGCTTAAGCTCCAGTGAAAAACTCCTCCTTGTTTTTGCTTTAATGCATTGCCAAACAAATGGCTGGCTGACACAAAAGCACTTATATGTGAAAAGTTCAAACTGTAAATGACAGAAAAGAGGAACCGGGTGAATCCTCACTGTCCACTGTTCCACCACTGATTTGATATACTTTCTTAAAGAGGAAAACGGAATCAAACACACCATAGAATATTACAGTGACCGTGTATTTGTTGTGCAGGTGGAGCAATATACCACTAATTCATTATAATTAGCTGGAGTTAATCACCTGTAAACACTTTACTCTCGAATTGATTTTTGAAACAGCCAAGAAAGAAAGACAGTCAAGATTGGTGTTATTCTTGAGCCTCTCAGTAAGGGATTACTGTACTCTTACTTTGACAGTGGTGTGGCGGTCTGTCAGAGTAGCTTATAGTAAAGTTTACTTAGATTCACTTTGATTTGGTTGTAAACAAAGCCTGCATGTCTTCCCTGAAGTGATACCCAGCCTCTCGCAAATTCATTTCAAATGAATGCTTTCTCAAGTGTTTCAAGTGTGGTATTTCCTCCAGTTTCAGTAAGACATACAGATGACGCATCACATCTTGTTGCTATATTCCTTGCCAGTCACCTGCATATAACTATTGGTTATTATCTGACTTGGCAATCATGAAAAAAGGAAATGTAAACCTGATCACCGAGTCGCTTTAAATTTTAACAACTAACACCACGTCTCGCCTGTCCATGTCTAGTCAAGTGCATAAAATTCACAGGTAATATTTGAGTGCTCACTTCATGCATAATATACACATTATGGTTCCAAATAGAGATATTTACAGTATAACATTTGGTAGCGGCAACCATAATTTTTGACAGTTTAGTTTATTAAATATGCATGTTTTAGCTGCATGAGTGATTGTCTTTTTGGAACCAGCTCAACAAACTGTGAATGGTTTGTCATAGGAAGTGAAGTACCTTGGCACACACTCCTCTGTCCCTCCTCTCTCTCTCTGTGTGTGTGTGTGTGTGGCTGAAGAGCTAAGTCGGGCACTGTGATTGCGATCCACCATGTTGTTGTTGAGCAGAGGAGACAGGTCTGAGCCTGCGGTGTCGAGGGCTAGATGGATGTCAGCGGCGTGGGTTAAAATGTGTTTCTGCCTGCTTGCTGTCCTTGGGTGATTTCCACAGCGCGCTGAGCAGAGCGCACAGTCCTGGCCAGGGGGCACCATTACTGCCGCTGTGTGCAGGAGACTCGTGGCCAATGTACCTGGATATGATTCACTGTGGGGCCACAGAAACAACAGGACTCCCACTCTCTTTGTTGTGTTTCAACTAAATTTTGATCTTAAATTTGTGCGCGATCAGTACCAAGTTTTCTTTTTAGAGACTCTGTCACACATGAATATAATGCGCACACACACACACACACACACACACATACAATTGACAAAATCTCTATGTTTATGGTCACATAGATGCAGTTTCTTCTGCTGTGAAAGTTGTAAAAGACAGTTTAAGCTCAATGACAAAGCATCACACACATGGAGGCTGCCGTGTTCCTTATTCCGCATTCAGGCAGCCTGAGGACACTGGATGCGTGGTATTCATATCATCGGACCCTCTAAATTTGATGTTCTTTTTTGGCGAGTGCAGATGGAAGTTTTAAGCATCAGATCTGGCCTCTTCATTACTGCAGCTCTCATTCCAGTACGCGTTTCCGGCTCGATCTTCTGAGAACTTATGACTGGACTAATGATTGTTGACTTTTCTGTATTTGGAGACCTACTAATAATACTTCTAATGATAATTTCTAATGAAACTGAGACATTTAGCCAGGGTGGTTTCAATTTTAATCCAGTTTGCCAATGTCTCTCTGAAATATTATTTCCCTCAGATTCAGCTTTAAGCACCTACAATTGCTTGTCCTCACAGCATGGCAGTGAGAGTGTGGAATTGTGTGCATAAGAGCTCCTAGCATCCCCTCCCATATTTACCACAAATGCTTAGTAAAATGCCAATAGTTAACCCGTTAATAGCAGTGTAATTTTCCGACGTATCATTTAGGCAAAATGTCACAGACTAGCCTGAAAAAAAGACCTAAAGCAGCAGAGTTTCAGTGACTGTGAAATTGAAACTGTGGAATGAGAAAGTAGAGGAAGTATAGGAATGAACAGATAGAGTTTGCAGGCTGAGGCGTGGTATTTAAAAAAAAAAAAGAATAGCAGAGGTCACTGATGCAGCTAATCATATGGTTCTGAGTTCTGCCAGCTGGAAAGAAAGAGTGGGCTGACTTTTTGAAAGGAAGGGCAAGAAACACATCGGTCAAACAGAAACAGTGTGTTTACCACAGAATTATATAGCAGCTTTGCTGCCGTGTGAAACTACCAGAGACAATGATGAAAATGATGAAATGATGCAGGTGAAATGTCTAACTTTGTTAACAAACGGCATGCTTTAACTAGGCGAAATTGGCATAACTCATATACAGTGGTTTATTGAACAAATATTCTCAACAGCAGCCTTTGGGTCTTTATGGGTGTTGTGGTTGAGGCTACATCCTCTGTTGCATCGGCAGTGTAACACCACCTACTGTATAATATTTAAATCACCCATCTCCATAACTGTCCCATACCACTTGGCTTTGTAAACTAAAGCTTTCCCTCTTTGTGCAATGGTAGGGTGCTGCTCTGTTGACATATTGTTGGCGTGTTATTAATATTTTCTAATTGTTTCAAGTTGAGGACTTGACACGATGTAGTAATATTCTTCTTGTCTGAGCAGAGCGCACAGTCCTGGCCAGGGGGCACCATTACTGCCGCTGTGTGCAGGAGACTCGTGGCGAGTGTAGCTGGATATGATTCACTGTGGGGCCACAGAATCAACAGGACTCCCACTCTCTCTTTGTTGTGTTTCAACTAAATTTTGATCTTAAAATTTGTTCATGATCAGTACCAAGTTTTCTTTTTAGAGACTCTGTCACACATGAATATAATGCGCACACACACACACACACACACACACACACACACACACACACACACACACACACACACACACACACACACAGCCAACAAAATCTCAAAATCTCTCCTTTACTCTTAGATTTAACAGTTTATGAATGAAATATGTCAACACACACTGCAGAACAAATGACACTTCATAATTTGGGGGTAAAAGAGCAATTTATGTTATTTGTGAACTCAGAACTTAAGCAGTCCAACCTTGCATGTCAAAGACAAACAATGAGAAGTGCGTCACTGATGTGTTAGTTGACACCCATAGCGCCAGACTGGATTCATATCTAAAGGGACAAAATTTAAGGTAGTAGTTAAGGAGAAAATACAATAAAATTGCTGCTTTTATAAAAGTTGACATTAGCCAGTGCTGGGAAATGGCACAGTAGCGTTCCTGAACGAGATGATGTCGTCACTCCATTCACATGCTGTGTATTTGGCCTTAAGATTGCTAGGAAACAGAAAGCAGTTGCTGAAACACACACACACACACACACAAAACACACTCCAAAGCCCCTCAAAGATCTTCTAAGCAAAAGATTATTAGAAAAATTAGTGTCTTTTTGCAAGATCTTTCATCCAATACCACCACGATGTAGCCATTACACATTATTATGCAACACAAAATCTTGCCAGTGGTGACAACATAAGTAGTGCTCACACGCAAAGATAATTGAGAGGAACTGGTGCCTTTATCCGTCTTTATTGTGTTGAAGAGATCGCTGTAAAGCCATAATTGCCTCATGCAGTAGAAACAATTTAACTGACATTGTGAGAAAATAAACAAATGGCAGTGTCACTTTATCTGAAGCATCACTCAACTACAAATAGCAACAGCAACAGCAATCCTACTTAAAATTCTCACTTTATTGTGTTGTTTTGTGTGATAATATAACAATAAAGAACATGACATTTGGGGCACTTGACAAGATTGCAAGTCAATTTTACTTCCGAGGGTGTCAGATCTTTTGTGTAGTAGTCTCCGTCAACCTTCTACCAGTCGAAGAGCAACACAGCGGTCTTTGCAGCCGTGAGCTGGGGAGGAAACATCAAGGCAAGGGGCTGCAGGAAAGATTAATAATCCTGGTGAAATAAGGACGGCGGCTGTCTTGTCGAGGCTGGACACCCTGGAGGCAGGAGCAGATGGGAGGATCAGGACTAAAGTGAACTCCATCTTGGACAACACCTCCCAACTGTCTATAGCTGTGAGGATGCAGGGGCTGAAAACACCCCTGAGGGTGTTTCACTGAGTGTAGGCTCTCTTTGTGTCACAGCCATCACACCGCTCAATAACTACATGTTCAAATGGCCCAGTTTAGCCACTGGGTGGGGAGCACTTCAGGAATGCTGGATTGCGCTGAAGTGCTGTTACATTCTTGCTTCTCGACACTTTTATGCGAGGGGCGATGCCGAGTTATCAAGAGATCACTTTACATTAAACTATACATTTTGTACACATGCTGCTTTGCTATTTCCATTAGATGTTTACATTGTGCACATGTGTTTCTAAGTTTCAAATACTTATTTCAATTTCAATATTCTAATTTGTATTCTAATGGCATTTCTACACTTTTAAAATAGCATGCTGCATACTAATTATTTTATTATTAATTTCCTATAGTTTATGTATGGTAGAGGCAAGGACTTTTATGGAATATAACAAATTTCTTTGTCATATTTGTATTCAAGTGCTATTTTTGTATTATTTTTTTCTCATTGTTTATATTCTTCTTGTAATTTTTTTTTCAGCTGAATTCTTACTTTAACAACTGTATCTATCAACATTCCCAGTGGGCGCATGTATCTCTTGTCCTTATCTGAGAGATGAGTTTTTGAGAGACAACATTGTGCCTGCAAATGTTGTCGGGACCCTAAAACAATGCCTTGCGAGATCCCAAAGGTGATATTGCTGGGAAGGCAGCTGCCATGCTTTGTTGTGACCTGAACTGTTTGGCTTTGGGATCTGATATGAAGTAGCTCAGGCTAAATCTGTGATACCCAGCTGTGTTTAAAGGCAGTTAGTTAAGGTACATGATCTTCTGATTTTAAATGTTTCTCTGTGCTTGCTTCTCTGCGAATAATTTTCAAAGTGAAATTGTGGACTTAAAGGAAAATTCCACTAACCAATTAAAGTGTAACTACAAGCAGTTCATTTCTGTGGTTGCTTGGTGATGAGTGTCATGTTTACATTATACCCGTATCGAAGCTAATTATCATACAGTGCTGAGATAGGATCAGATTATTTTTACAATAATTGCAGGTATTTAATAATGTTTTAGAATATTTGACAAACTGGAAATGTTTATATGCTGAAACACAAATTGCAAATGGAATTTCCCTGTGCAATCACAAATGCATTTGCCAATGTTTTCTTGTTGTAGTTCACAGTTTATTAAAATGGTTAATAATAACTTTTACCTTTAGATATAGAGAGCAGCAATGGCCAGAGTGCTACAGTAGCCGCTGTGGTCACTGAAGAAAATTTCAGTCCCCAAATGACTGGTCCCCACTGCAATTATTAAATGCCAGTAGCGTTGTATGTCTGCTGGTACATAGTGCACATACATAGTGCAGACTTATTTTCTGTCAATCTCCATAATGACAGAAATATCGGGAATTAGTTCCAAGGGTAAAACAGATGCAAAATGACACAGTTTGTGTTTGTGGAAGTACCTAGATTTTCTTCATGGTCACCATTACAGCTATCATCCTTCCATATGTGTAGGTGTGGTTGTGCCATACCTGCAGTGGCGTAAATGGGATAGGCTACTTCAAAACTGTTGAGCAAAGTGTGATCATTGGTTTGCTAAAGTGCTCATAGTACTTATAATCTTTGAGGTAATTGCCGGTGTGATTAAAATTAAATTAAAATATGTTTCATAGCGAACTAAAGCTTGTGCCTCAAGGATGTTGCATTCAAGTAGTTTCCTTTTGATTATAGTTGAATGCTTTTAATTTACTTTAACTTTTAAGATGTCGGGCACATAACTTTCAATGAGTTAAAAGTTGATATAATCTTACTTCATTTCTTTCTACTGCTGCAGTTAAACGGTCCCTGTCAGTAAAATAGTCATCGTTTGTGTAGTTTAAGTACTTGACTTTCACACTCTGAATAACTGAGTTTTGAATTTTGTTTCTTAGAAATTTTTTCAGTGGATAAACTCTTGAAATGTTTCAAGTCAGGGATGAAGTCTTCACAAACCCAAGATGATGTTCAAAAATATGGTGCAAAGGGAGATTTTATTGCGGACATATGGCCTTTACATTTAGGTTCCAACTATTAACAATGGCAGTAATGGCACTTTCAAGTAACAGCAAAGTCTCTAATGCAATAACTCAACAAAGTTAGATGAGGTGAAACATAGCAAGATGACAAACACATTATGTGGGTAAAAAAAAAAAAAAATATTCATTCCCATGGAAATTTACACTGAAAGAATGACTACCCCTCTATAATGACCAGCAGTGATCCCTTCCTAACAAACTACCTGTAAAAGATGGGAGAGCGCCATCCCCAGTCCCCTTAAAGTTTTTTAGCACAGCAGTCTTTGTTCTTCAAATCAAGCTTTTTGTTTGTTTTGTTTTGCTGTCTTTTTGGTATATGTAATTCACTTAGGAGGGACTGTTTAGTTTCCCATCTCTTACGCCAGTCATGGGAAGAAAGGATCATCTCATGATCAGCTCAAGGTCAATATGGTAAGAGAGAAATCAACTTTCTCTTACAATAGCTGATTAGCCAGAGTCTATTCAAACATCACTTAACAGTAACAGTGTACTGATTGCTATTCAAAGCACTCATTCTTAAATGAGTGAATGAAATTCTGCAGCTCTTGGAAGACAGTTACCTTTTGTGAACTCAGATTTATAGTTTCCGTCACTTTGAGACAAAAGTTCAGGCGACTACGTATTGTGAGATGTACAAATTGTGTAATGTGCTCCTGTTGTCTCCAGAGTATAGTTTAGCCCTCTTAACAGTGATGTAGGCTGTGTACAGTGTGTGTGTGTTTGCGTGTTTGTTTTATGCATAGGTGAGTCATGGTGGCGGGGGTTGCTGAAGTGAGGCAGGCTCTGGCACACTATGACAGAATGAAGTCGCCCGCTGCGAATGACATGCTGCTCACCATGTCGCCTCTCTTTCCGATGCATACACACACACCTCTCACTCTCCTGAATAAGTCAGCTTGGATAATGTTGATGCCTTTGGCTGTGAAACACTGCCCACTCTCAAACACACACATAGCCACAGAAGTGTGTATGAAATTTTTACAAAACTGTGATATGGTTATGCATGAGTCTTAAGCTGAGTCACAGTAAAGAAAGTCCTTATGGGTGTTTGGCTTTCACAACCCGTTTCAAATTATATGCAATGTCAAGAAGGTTTTATTCAGACTAATGTGCATACTGTTTGTTGGAATAAAAAGACAGGACAAAGATTGCCAGAAGGTCCCATTTCCCCTGACATTTGGTGTTCTATGGCTCCGCATTAGCATCATGGGCCTTTCAGACTGTACTTGGCTGAAACCACACCTGTTGTATAACTGTTATTTAACACAGTATTCTACAGGTGGAGTGGCAGCAGTGGGTGTAATTTCTGGGACGACTACAGCACATACTGGTCATTGTGATTGAAAAGCACAAGGGAGGTTGGATATGTGGGGAGAAAATAACAGCTACGCCTATGATGAAATGAAGCTTTTATTTACTGAGCATCACACTCACAGCAGAAACAGAAGTGAACTCAGGGCACCAAATTTCACAGTATATCCTCGGGGTGCTGGTGTGCTGTCAGTCATTAGGCATTGGTTGTACAGCTCATTTCCATTGTTGACTATTTTTTGTGGATAAGATATAAAAATAAATGCAGCTGTTATGTTGGTGTCTATAGGTACACTGATGTTGCTAACAGATAAGTGGATTCCATTAGGTCTGTTCTATATCGAAGCGCTCATGGCTTTCCTCAGTCTTAATTACTTTCTGCACTGCTCTGATGGAAACATCACCAGTCACTGACCAGTGTCACAATCCAGGTTGCTTTTGCAGCCAAGTGTGGTCTGTGAATGACTAGTGGTCTTGCCCTACACATTTATTTTGGATACTTTTGCAGCTGACTCGTGTATCCCACCATGAGTTTTAGGAGGACATCAGCCAGACACACAATAATGATTACAATTTCGTTTTGACGATATTGTATCCGCAAATTATAGTATAATTTTTAACCATTTGATTTCAAATATGCGATGAATCTAAATAAAATTAGAGGTCTTCTAGCTAGTAAAGGAGTTGTCTATCACTTGTTTAAGTTAGGCCATCTTACTACAGCTGTAACGAACTTCCTAATCCAAGGAGCATGTCATAATACGTTCCGTAGGGTTTGTTAGTTTGTGAGTTACAGATTCTGTTTTCATACTGTGTGTTTGGCCTTAAGATTGTAAAACGAAAGCAGTTGCACAGAAACACACACACACACACACACACACACACTCCAAAGCCTCAGATCTTCTATAAGCAAAAGATTGTCAGAAAAAAAATTAGTGTCTTTTGCAAGAATAAAAAAAAAAGTCTTGTTCACAACCAGCACATCGACTGTGAACTGTATCCGCACTAATGTGGAAGCTGGACCTGGATGTTATAAGAATTAAGGAACTTCAGCAGCTGTGTCCTTTTATTCAATTTCATCCTAAAACTGTTGTAACATTAGAAATAAAAACATACTATTTGATATAATATGATATGAACAAGTTTGTGAGCTAAGCAATGAAATGGTTACATTAGAATATTAATCACCTCAATTTCACATTTTCCTTATGAGTGTTATCATAATATTTAAAATGTGTTTACAATCATTCTTGTTTTTTAAAACAAATTGGAAGGAAAATGAGTTTTAAAAAAATTCAGTCAGGCAGGGTTTTTAACCCAGCCACATGGAGCTAGTGTTAGCTTAATTATTTCAGCTAGCTACAGCTGGTAAAATCTGCAAGAAGCATTATCATTACATCCTTAAAATTAATGTTTAACAGCTACAAATGAGAAACTGCTTTTGTCTATTTCTGTATGGAAATCAAGACTCATTGTTTAAAAATGACCAAAATTTTGTTAATCCATACCGTTGTTATCGTTAAATTACATATATATTGCCATGCGGTACAAAGCTTAGCTATTACTGTGTTTATGGACTCAGTGCTCAACTCGCAACTTCAAACTAATTGTCCTCTGTACTTAGAGGCTGTTACTCCTGTGTCTGGAATGCACTTGGGAAGTAAACATACGTAGGCTAGCTGTTGGTTTAATGATTCCTTTCATGTTAAGCTGTATCCTCCACAAACTAAAATATTTGAGCTATTTTGAAGTTCAACCCTATACATGATAGTACTTTCCGTCTTTAGGCTATAAGGAGCGCTGGCTTATTTTTAGTTAAGGAGATCTTGATTTGATTTATTACAGTGTTTGCCAAGACACTCATTGCTGGCAAGCAACTGATAAATAAAGACTTCACTAGCATAACCAGCTGCTCTTTGAAAGTCTCATGATCTGATCATGGAATTCTTTCTTTCTAATGTAAAACACATGGTTTTACAAAATCGCATAGTGTATTTTAAATGTTGAAAGACTGTTCCTGGTTTAACACTGACTTTTGAAACTATGTTTGGATCCTCTTGCTCTTGGTGTGCCTTGGTGTTTCTTTTTTTATTGTGCTGCACTGCTCTTTAGAGCCTGTGTGGTACTGTTATCAAAGGGCCTCTGATTGAGCCAGTTCTGCTGAATAAAACATTTGTAGCTGATCCCCAGCAAATACTGAAGCAAAGGGAAAGAAGAAGAACTTTCCTTGTACTTTCTTGTATTTTTATTTTCATTTGTATTATTGTGTCTTGTGTATGTAATATAATCTTGTGTGGCAAAGAGTTTGAAGTTCCCTTCAGGTCACTCTATATCTGTCTTATTGGCCTGTGTAGCCCTGCAGCTCTGCAGAATGAGTTGTGTCCTGATTATTTTTACTTGTAGCATCTCTGTACTTCTGGCTAGCTGTCAGAGTAATGCATAGCAAAGAACCTTATCTATGTCAGATACCTCTCTGCATATAATTTCGACTCGGGCCCGACTCGAAAGGATATCTACAGATTCAGGCGGTGGGGGAAGAGGATGGTAAAGAGGAGGATGAGGGGAGGGGAAGAAAGAGGAAGGGATTAGGTCACCTGAACAGTTGATGAGCCAAAATGGCCGAGGGAATTTTTCTATAATTTAATAACATTATTCTTTGCCCTTGTCTCTTGGGTTTGCATTTCATTACAGATAGGATAAGTATTGAATAGTAATATATTGAACCGGCAATGGGATGAATTTTAATGAAATGAATGAGCATATTTTTTGGGAACTTTTAGATGCTAATAGAAAGGGCACAGAGGCTCATAGCCCCTGACAGAGCCGCAGGAATCTAACATTATTTTTGGCTTTTTAGACAAGAGATTTTTCTAGAGCCACCACCTCGCGAGTGTTAACATAAAGTTTGTCAAACACTGAGTTGCACTTCTCAGTGTACTATACAATATTATGGGCAAAGGGTGAAGGTGTTACGCCCAGAAGGTGTGTATAGTTTGCATTCTGGCTCTTACATCCGACTTGTTTTGGGCCGGGCTGTGTATCAGCTCGTGCCACTTATAACCATGACCTAAGCATCTTTTTGGGATTCCAGGTACAGTTAGAGTACAGTATTGATGTACAGTGGGTTCCAAGTAGAAACCTCACAGCTGCACCTTGTGCCCACTGGCTACGATCCTGTGTGGAATGCACTGATAGTTTTCGGACTTTGCAAGCACTGTGTTGAAAGCTTAAAATCTAAGGATAAATCTTGTTTGTTACAGCTATAGACTTATTTAAATACTTGTGGCCATCAGGTTTACAATACACTCCCAACAAAAAACAACAACATTGCTGAAATAAAGGTCAATTTGGGCGTGGGCGAGAGGTCAGACAATCAGACGGGTTGTAAACAAGCATAGTTGGCCAGATTTTCTAAACTACTACTTTATCTGGGTAAACCCATAAATGGCTCATCTGAAGCGCTGTTGATCATCTAATCACTAAATGGGGCTGATTGTCTCACTTTTTGTTTAGTGGGGTTGCCATGATAAGTAGCACATAACTTGGTGAGAAACAGTGTTATGATTACCAAGTGGAAACCACAAAAATAAGATGTGAAGTTTCAATCAGCTAGATTTATCATATGAACGAACTCATCAAATGTATATCATTTTTCTCTCCAGAATACAATTTTCTTCTTTTATACGTGGGCCTTGGATATTTTTTTTTAAACCAGACACCACATAATTAAAATGCCGATTTTTTGTGATTCCCTACATCTGCTGTAGTTACCTCTTTGACTCAGTTCCTATCTCCAAAACACTGTTGTCCAATGAGAAATGCCAGCAGCCAATAACGTACAATTGATAATTGAGGACAACAGTAATTTATTAGACGGATCCTCACACTCAAACATACTCAGACGTTCACCCAAGCTTGCTATACTTGTATTAAGTCCACATTTCTTACACATTATCAAATCAGGTACAGTATCTTGTCAATGCTCTCTCTCTCTCTCTCTCTCTTTTCTCTCTCTGAAACACACACTCACACAGACGCACACAGACACACTCCTTATACTGCCAGGCCTAATCATGGTCCTGTGTGCCAACTGCTGCCCTAGGATATGGCCGCCACACTCCTCAGATATTTTAGATAATTGAACAAATTATGTACGCGTAGTTGTCATGTTCTGGGGTAAGTGTGGCTCCTAGCATTAGGTACTTGCCCTCGTGTCTATTATTAATTGTGAAAGTTGTTGTTTTTCAGTTCTGTTTTGCTGTGCAGGCATCATTAGTCAGCAGGCAGACTTGCCGTAGGCTACCCTTGCTACCAGTCAGCCAACCAGTCATAGGGAGAAAAAAAACCCAACAACTTAGCACTAAGAATGAATGTGGGTGATTGTCTGTGTGCGTGTGTGAACATAAGTGTGTGTTCTGTGTGTTATGAATGTGCCAGTGCCAGAAACCTGACAATGTACTTGCAGTTGTTGACGTCAAGGGGGGTTGTTGACGATTACTGTTATTCCCCATCTAAAATTACTCTCATTGTTTTAAGTCAAGTCAAATTTTATTTATATAGCGCCAATTCACAACAGAAGTTATCTCGAGGCACTGTACATATAGAGCAGGTCTAGACCATACTCTTTATCTTATAAAATTTACAGAGAGAAACCCAACAGATCCCACCATGAGCAAGCACTAGGCGACTGGCAAGGAAAAACTTCCTTTTAAGAGGCAGAAACCTCGAGCAGAACCGGACTCAAGGTGGGCGGCCATCTGCCTCGACCGGTTGGGTTTAGACAGAGAGAGAGGGGGGTGGGGGAATGGGGTAGGAGAAAGACAACCTTGCAGAAACACAGACTAAGTCAAAATGTAAATAGTAGTAGTAGTAGTAATAATAATAATAATAATAATAATAATAATAGTAATAATTACTATTACAGCTAAAGGAATAATAATGACGAACAGCACTTTGTCAACCATTGATATGAAAATGAAATGTCAGAGGTCTACCAAAATTCTTTCTCACTTGGCACTCAACCTCCTAATGTTGAAATTTTTGAAGCGATTAATATACATTCTTGAGAAACCAAAGGATCGAGCTCTGACATACACAACAATATACTATAATGCAGCAGTGAACATTTACATTGTTATTCTACTAATATTATAGATTTGTGACAGCTTTCTGGGAAAATCCTCAGTCAACTCAAAGTAATCCTCCAGTCAAACAGAGGTGAGTTCGGTCCTACTTAGTATATGACCTACATAAGGTGTTGAGTAGTGTGGTAGTGGGTGTTAAGTTCTATATAATCCTTACAAGGAGATGTAAATGACTCTCTTGGATGTTCCAGCTTATCAAATGGGGTTCTTTACATTCCTTTATGATCTTTGTACCCTTTTTTATAGTGCTTTCCATAACCCCAATATCTAAATTTAAATTTCATCAGCATATGATATGATGTCACTCAAGGCTTGACTATACATGTAATACCACTTCAGTACATTTCCAGGGTGGGTGTAATGCTCTTGTTATCTTTTTTAGAAATGCCCCTCAACCACAACGCTAAGCCTGTTATTTTTCGTCTACTATTTATAGATAACTTTATTTAATGGAAACATGGCATACTCTTGCAGAAACAAGCAAACCTGTTGAAGGAGATATTTCTGAAGAAAACACACAATTGGAACAAGATGAGGAGTCTACAGCCATGCTAGCAGCTCTGTGAGGCTCGATTTAGTTGTGCTTTGAGTTAAATGCTAATGCTAGCATAACTAATGTTCAGCAGGTACAATGTTTACCATGTTAGCATATTAGTATGCTAACATTTGCTAATTAGCACTAAGCACAAAGTACAGGCTGAAGGGAATATAATTTGCTTTGTAGGTCATAAACCAAAGTATTAAAAATGTTGACCTGATGATGGCACCAGATGAAAAGTTAAGGAATCACCAAAGATGCTGCAGTTCATCCTGAGAACATTCATGTTTGTACAAAATTTCACAGCAATCCATTAAGTTGTTTTTGAGACATTTCACTCAAAACCACAGACATCAACCTGTAATGGTGGGCTGAAAGGAGAAGTCAGAACAGCATTTCAGTTTGGACCAAAGCAAAACCAGTATAGGCTGGAAACTTATGTGAACCTCTCAGCTACTGATATCAAAATCAGTAACTGACCTGGACCTGGACTCCAACAATGAAACCAGATTAGAGTGTGGGTTAGAGCTGCTTTGACTCATGAAAAACACCCAAACATTTGAGTTTGCTCTTCACATGATGCATCTGCTGAGAATCATTGATTTGCATAAAACTGGAAAGAGTTATAAAGTAATTTCACAGAGTTTAGATATTCATCAGTCAGCAGTCAGACAAACTGTTCATAAATTAAGACAATTTAGTACTGTGGCTCCTCTGCATAGAAGTGGGTGCCCAGCTAAAGTGACTGCAAAGGCACAATGTAGAATGCTCAATGAGGAAAAAAACAATAGGAAGCTCAGAGTAACAGGTAAAGGCCTACATTAATTATTGATTAACATCTCTGCTTGTGAGCCTACCATGCAAAAATCATGCTGCATGGTTGCATGAAGCATGGTATCCATGGCAGGACACTGTGTCTGACACTCCACAACACTACTGGGAAACTGATGACACTAAAGTTGAATTGTTTGGGAGGAAGATGCAGCACTATGTGCAGCACTGCTTTGCTGCCTCTGTACCTGGACAGTTTGCCATCACTGAGGGGTAAACGAATTCCCAAGTATCTTATAGGATAATGTCAGGGTGGATGTCTGCCAGCTGAAACTCGTGAAATTTTGCTCACTACAAGCCACTGGGCATCAGAGTAACTGGCTTTTAAATGTTAAACAAAGTGCATCAATGTGTATTGATGAATCCTCACACACCTGGAAAAATCTAAAAGTTTTGGTTAGATGTTAGACAGTAATACAAACGAGGCTGCTGTAGCAATGCTGTACAATGCAATAGACTTTAACACTGTACAAAATACTTGAACATAAAATAATAATGGGTGCCATTAGGTATGGCCAGTGGATAAGGAACGTTTATTGAACTTTAAAAATTCATACAGAATCACAGGGGCAGCTCGTAGGGACTGCATTATTTAAGATGTCTCAGTTGCCGAGCAGAAGTCCACTAAGTAGAGAACAAATGTGATGGGTATCCTCTCACCATAAGTCTGAGTTTAAATTAGAAAACATTTAATGTAGTTACCTTGAGTGCTGTGAAAGGGTATGGAAGATTGAGAGGGTTGTATATAAGGCATAGAGGTATATTGGATTGGGATTGATTCCAGGTGCCGGGCATTTGGGATTTCTTGCCCAGATTCTGTCCATTTTCTGCCCCAGGACTGAGGTAGCGAAATCCCATTAAGCTATATTTATAAATGCCAAATCATCACCGCTCTCTCTGGATTTAAACAAGCATAAAATACAAATACAGATAAAGAAAACAGAACAGACTGAGTACAGTGATTGATTAGTGGGACTAGCCATGTCACCCACTGGTCTCTGAATGGATGTTCTGGAGTTGCTGCCAACTTCTCTCTTACTTTTCTTTTACTTTTCTGCCAACTTTTCTGGTACTGGAGCCAGGGAATCCAAATTTGAGCAAACAGTGCAGTCTGTATTAAACTTAGGTAGTGAAGGCAGGTGGCTACCACCAAGGCCATCAATCAAAGCAAACTAATCCCAAAACACACATGTCAGTAAGTTTTAATGTGTCCTTAATAAACTGGCAAGCTTCAGAATGAAAAGGTAAAAAAGGTAAAATTAAAACCAAGTCTTGAAACTTAAAATCAAAGAATTCAGAACCAAACTATAAAATACCCTGGTCTATTCACATGTAGCTGTCCCTCCATGGCACCGTGCCTTTGGGACTAATGAAGTAGTCCTTCAGGATGCTGTGTAGCTCCTTGGCTTAAGAACGTAAGGTGCCTTGCCCAGTTTCTCTTCTCACACCCAGTCCCTTTAGCTTGAAATTGATTACAGAAGTAGGTTTTAATAGCTTGATGGCAAATTCAGCACTGAATCATATGGCAGAAACCCAGTGCTGCATTCTCCAAGGGCTAAAACTTTCAAGCAGGTCTGGCCATACCCCAAAAGGTTATGTCACAGTGGGTGTTTTCATCAGCTGTCAAAGTCAAAAAAAGAAAACTTGCTCTGACATCCCTGATTGGGGGTTTGTGTTGAAGTACACCTGTTTAAAAGTTTCAACCCGTGGAGAGTAGTGCAGAAGCTGTTTTAGATTTAGTTTTGATTTACCCTTTAAAAGAAAAATCAAGGCTACACTGGCATAGAAGCAAGCATCTATGAGCAAACCTTGACGATTGAACAAACAAAACAACACACATTTTTCTCAAGAGAAAAAAAGCACAGAACAGATACTACATTTTTCAATCTGCTTGTTCACGACTTCAACAGTTACAACCACCTCACCACAGAGGCAGATACCACAAGCAACAAGAAAAGCTTTCAGACAGTGCAAATAGTTTCTCCCCGGGCATGGTGTTAAATGCTGCAGACCTTAAAACCTAAAAGGGTAAAAATGTAAAAACCCCACTGGGCATTGTGCCAAAGCTTTCAATCATCACTTAAGACCCACTCTGTGGATGCCATTAGATGATGGATTCCAATTTTCAATTTCAAGCCTTGCTGTTTTGATGGCTTGCGTCCAAAAGGAAGTGTTTGTCATGCAAACAGCGGTCGCTCCTGTTCGTCATCGTCGTAGGAAATATCAGATTTGATCATTGTCCACATCCACAATTCATAAGGAGAGGGCATGGGCTGGTTCTTCACAGACATTTTTATGACATAACTATAAAGTGAGTATAAAAATATCAGTAGTCTGCACAAGGATAGTGGTTTGTCCCTTCACACCACAGCAATAAGTCACGAACATGAAGCAAACATACCATACAAAGGGATTTATATAAAAATGAAATCTTGAACTGACCTTCACCTTTCTATAACTGTGTCCTTTGTAATGCCGTCAGTGATAAATAAGGAGCTACATAGTAAGCATATTAACTTGAATTCAATAAGGGATAATGAATTTTCCTTTGCGCATGCTCACATGATACAAATCTCTCCCTTTCCTTCTTTGCTATTTTGTGAAGACAGAGCGAGCAATCCCTAAGGAAAATCATACGAGGCCGGAGGGCTGATTGTGCTATTCAATAGAAGCGTTATTATAATCAGTCCATGGCCAGCAATGCAGACAAATTACTGATATGACGCCTCAAAGAGAAGGAGAGAACCAAAGAAAGGAAACCCAAAAAGATGCTATCGAAGCCTATCACAAATCCTGCCACCACTATTGAATTTAATTTATTTAATTTGTTCAAACTGTCATGGCTGACTACATTTCGAAACCTTTGTTTGTCATTAGAAGAAGTGAAATACATTTGGATTCCTCGTGATACCCAACACATAGACACACATGGGGAAGTGATTTGCTTTTTTTTTTTTTTTCTTCTCCGTCTGATACTGTCTCAATGGTGTATCATAGCAGTTAGTTTGGGTTATGTATACAAAGCTACACGCTCTCTATGTGTGAGTGTGAATGGCATGGGGAAGAAGTGAGGGGAGAAATTGGACTGTCTGGCAGTATTATAGCAGCTATCAGACCTTGCTGCGGCAGCAGTGCTCATAATCAGAGCTGGGGAGGAAAATTGACTGCTGAATAGATTTCAAGTTCTGCCTCTAGTCAAAATGCCCTGTCAAAACTGAATAGAATCCTAGCTGGAGGCTTGTGGCATTGCATTTTTTTTTCTTGTGGAAATTATTCACTTATAATGGGGTGGCTGACCTTTGACATTGTAGAGATGTGTCATTCTTTTGCACTAATGGCCTCGTCATGAGTTAGAATCTGTGTTCATAAACACAGTGAGTGCGCCAGAGAAAGAAGAGATAGAATGAATTCATTTGACACTAACCACTGTAAGGGGATATTGCTATTAATTCAAATTTGTTTCAACAATTCTCAAATGAGGCTCAGCATCACATTGAGAATGAGGAACAAGTCTGTCTGTCAATATGAAATCATGGTTGTAGCAGCCCTAAGGGTCTTCGGTTAATTGAATCACTCACCTGCATTCCAAAGAGAGTGTCCACATATGTTTATGCTAATGTACACAACATACAGCAAAGGGAGGTCTGATTTTACTAATAAACTCTGACACAAGCTTGAAGGGCTGAGATGAGTTCAGTGCTTGCACGATTGCTTCCCATGCTAAGTTGAGTAAATCAAATCTGAAGTTTTTTACACTCCAACATGTGAAATGGGTGGGCCCAGTTTGATCCAACTAGCACTGTCACTCGTCCTCAAACACCTGACTAAGCCCGTTAAAAGGCCTGTCTTTGGATATTGAATCTGGCAAGATTTTAAAAAAATGTACGTCAAAATTAGAATGTGTCTGAGTGGCTGTAATTTCCCTGGATGACAGTGTTGGTTTTTATACCTTGGTGGACAGTGCTGTTTAGACAAGGGAGACTACCTGCCACGGGACATCGTGGGTAATAACGCATTGGCATTGCACCAACTCAAAGTAGATCTGACAGCAAGGGCACAGAGAGCCATTACTGCTTGTCTAGAGGATTTATGGGATATTTAGGAAAATGTGATGGGTGCTTATCGCTTGCAAAATTATGTCTGTCAAAGAAACAGGCCAGAACAAGCAAAAGAAATGTTACATACTGATGAAAAATGAAATATGAAAAAGCTTAAGTGTTAAACTGATTTTAAAAATAAGTGTATATAGCACTGGAAATTCCTGTTCTTTAACACTCAATATATCAGTAAGGTTAGGGTGTTTTAAAACAAACAAACTGCTATCACGGCTGGAGACAGTTCTCCATACTGCAAAGTGTTGTTTATCGTATTGGGTGGCAGATGTCCTCGTTGCCGGTTCTAATTAAGCCTGTTACAAACAATGGAGTACAATGGACAATGGAAGTGACATGATTCACACCATGTTTCTATTTTCACGCATCCAAGTCAGCAAGTCAATCAAGCTCAGTTGTGTCATACTCCTGATAATTTTCTTGAAGGGTGATAAAAATAAACAGCACACAAGCTTCGGCAGCAACTTTGCCATCTTCGCTGTACTTGGAACATCAGTTGTTTCTTGCCATTACAGGCTGAAGATGTGTTGAAAGTTGTGGGTTTCATTTTCAGTCAGCACAAATACCATTATGTGGTCCGTTTGCACATACAAGAGAAGGAATGTGTTGTTTTTTTTTTTCTTTTCACCGTCATGTTTGGAAGATGCTAAATAAGCTGTTTCACACAATAACCTGTGATTTTGCCATCATACATTGAACAAATGTGGGAAATCTAGTCTGCCCACTTAAAGGATGTGGCCAGCAATACTCTATACTTTTGTTACTCTCAAAAAATTAATGGAAGCACCAAAATCAACAGCTTGTTTCTTTGTCTCTCACTAGTTTCTTGCTTCCCTTCTCTGTCTGTGGTTCTTGGCCCTGAGCATTTTCATCCTAATTAAAGGTATAAATCTTTAAAAACAGGTCAATATATTGTATACTCGCATACAAAAATACAATGAATAACTTCCTAAAACATATAGGAACTGTAGTTTTCAGCAAACATTGCTCAAACAGCTGTAAATATGGGGACTACTTTTTATGGCGGTTAATCTGTGAGGTCCCAGGACTGTGCCTGTGGAATCAACTCAAAATAAACCACAAAGTCCATGTTCCCAGTAATGAAGAAATAAGTCACCTAGTGCAGCAGTGTTGCTCACTGGTGTGTTTTTAATGGTTTTTGGACGAGTCAACAACAGAGCTATATGGCGCATAGAAATAAGCTATTTCAGGCTTTGGCTATACAGATAGTATTTATTAATAAGGCCAATTCATTGCTGACAGCACTGATGCTTATGGTCTTTTCGTGGGATTTGTTGACAAGAAGACAGAATTAGAATATCATCCAACTTATTCTTTAACATATCAGAGTGTAAAAATCACAATGTTTTGAGTTTGGATGAGTCACACTGGTGAGTAATCTCTTATGTAATATCTTGATGATATTTTGTCAGAAGCAATAACCCAAATGGACACCTAATTTTATCTTTAATATGTCATTTTTCTGTTCTGATTTTATGTCTTGGTGAGCCAAAGACATTTTTTTTTCCACCTTGGGTAGACAGTAAAGTCGTATTCTGTTCTCAGGCCAGTGCCTTGCAGTCTCCAAATGCATCCTTAATGTTCTTGCCATTCCATCACTCACTTTCCTCCTCACTACTCTGCTTCAATTTCTGTCCATATTTCAGCCTCATCAGATGATTTCCAGAGTAGGAGCTCTAGTAAATATGAAGACATTATGATACAGGCAGAGGCGGCAGTGACTATATGTTCTCCCTGGACATTGTGCAATCTTGACACAGCTTTATGCACTGAACGTTTATGTCCACACGCCAGTGCTTCTTCAATCCGTTAATCACTGGTCCTTAGCGGGGCTGCTGAATGTCATTACTGGCTCCTCTGAGCCACTGACAGACACATGCTGGGGACCAGGAATGACACAGGCCCTCAAAAAAATCTCATTAACACCAAGTCACATGTCTGAAACGGGATGTCCAGTTTCATACCATCTTCATTATGTACCCCGCTGTGTCACTGCACCACCGAGAGGGCAAACTGTTTGAAGATAAATGGTCATCCATTCTTCTTCTACTTGTCAGTCCCATTATTAAAGTTCAGGGGCACTTTACCTCCTGTGAAGGGCTAACTCACACTCAACTTTGCGAGAGTTTAAAGAGTATTTTGGTCTCTGAATGATGTGTGAAACCCATTTTACCACTTTGTTGGATCACATTTTAACTTCTTAACCACAACAAGAAAAGGATTTATGACATGAATACAATCCAATGTAATACAGTGTGCTTGAAATGAATTACTTCCACTCACAGCTCCATAACCCACTGATATCTCTACTGTTAAAAACCCACAAAAACCCATGATTTTGCAAATGCAGGCCAGTGTTATTGGTAATTTTAGTTCAGGGACTGGGTCAGCGCAGAGGTCACACTAATCATCGACTGCTATTTAATTTAAGGGGTTCACAATCTAGCATTCAGCAGCGTGTTGGCCTGCCTTTGTGCCTCAAACAGTGGCAAGAAATTCAGATTTTATTACAAGTACAAGATTTTGTGCTGCATGGATATATGAATATTATACTCAATATAATAATATTATATATGTGATAATAACTTAATCTATCAGATGTGAGAAGCAAGAAGACCTATCACCAAGTGCTCACTTGAATGAATGTACAAACCAGTTTTATATTGTTAAAGGAACAGTGTGACATTTTAAGAAATGTTCTTATTTGCTTGTGTGTGGGAACCCTCTGGCATGCCTTAGCTTAGCTTGGCATTAAGACTGAAATGGGGGAACAGCTAACCTGACTCAGTCTGAAGAAAAAAATCCAAAAAATCCACCCGCCACCACCTCCAAGTTATGCTAAAGAGCATGTCGTATCTCATTTGTTTAATACATACAGAAAAATACATGTAAATACGACAAGTTATGGTTTGACTGGGAGGTGGGTGCTGGAACTAAGCTGGTCGTCTCTTGGCTCTAGCTTGGTATTTCACACACAGACATGAAAGTGGTACTGACCTTTTCATTTAGCTCTGAAATGAAGCTAATAAGAGTATTTTCAAAAATGCCTCTGTTTCTCTAAGGGAATTAACACTACAGAATGTGGATGAAATAAAAAACTTTCTATTGCTGACCAATGGATGTACAACTTGATGTCCACAATGCCAGCTTCCTGACTGTCATCTAAGCAGCTCCAAAACAAATGACTTGATGTTCCATATCAACATCTGGGGCTGGACCAGACACACCAAACAGAGTCAAACATCCATTTTAGTGTGTGTTTTCATTTTTTTAATTGTCAGAAAAAATATTATTTTGTGGGCTACAACATGAAGAAAGTAAATAAAAGGAATAGGAAGAAGCAAACACCTTGAAGGCTGTTAAGGAAAATGGATGAGGTTTAGAACAAACAGATTAAAAACAAGAGTTCAGATTGAAATGTGAGAAAGGGATGAATATCATTGACATAAGATGAGATGAGTAAGAAAGTAAATATCAAGGAGAATCTCGAGAGACAGAGAGAGATTTAAGTAGTTTATACAGACGTGAGTACAAGTAGAAGAGGATATGCTGGGTAAACAAATTGCACAGAGGCAACCCTTACCAAAGTGGAGTATAACAAGTAATATTTCCATATTCTTTTGTGTCACCTGGTCATTGGCAGAGCAGCACACATTATTAGGCAGGGACAAATCACCATAAGATTGGAATTGAGAAAATATGTGCATGGTGACTTTTCTAATGCAGCCTAATGTACAATACAAAAGCTGGATGGACATCATTTTACAGTTTTAATTAATAATACAACTTGCTGTTGTACTTGATGTACACTGTAACATAACAAGCATGTAACGTGAAAGTGTGTGTACATCACAGTCTAAATGAGAGCTAATCATTATTTGAATGTGAAAGGGCTTAATCACTATGTGTGCTCATTAGTCGACCGATTCTCCTCTAGCTATCGCACACATGCACACGCAAAGTGACCAGGTGTGGTTTTGATTTAGTATTCCTGAGGAGAAAAAAAAATGCTAATCAGTGTGCTAATCAGACCTATTTAAAGTAAATCATGGCTTAATTAATCTTGAGTGGCTCTGATCAAAAGGGAATGTGGGTGGGTTTTGCGAGTTTAAGGGTGCTTGGGTACATAATGTGGTGACAGAGCAAACCATAGAGCAAATGATTCCAGTATTTGAGATGATGTCAGCTGAAAAATTGAGAAGTGCTGCTGAAAAGAGATTTCATCAGTGTACTCTGTGCAGTCCACTGGGATTGTTGTGTATTTATATTTGCTAACTGTGAAGACAGTCAGACATCTTTTTGTAAACATGCTGTTGGATATGAACACACAGCTCGAGGGTAAACAACTTTAATGTTACGCCCAAGTGCAAAACTAATTATTGGATTACTTAAATTCAAAAATATTTAATCACTCATTACCTTAGCAAAACCTTGTAGATGATTAAGTTGCATGAAAAGCAGAGTTTTAATTCCTCCAGATTTAAAAGTCAAGATCTGTCCTCAAATATGAAAATGTTATTCCTTAGATAGAGACAAAAAGTAATGTGTTATGTTACTTGACTAATTGAGACTAGAGAATAATTTTGTGTGTCAGATTTTTTTGCACAGAGATAATAGTTTCACAGTGATGCTGATGCATATTAACCATTAGAGATTATCCTGGATAAATGTCTGCAAACTCAAACTCTCAGTCAGCTTACCATCAGTGCAGTGGCTCCACGATATTTTCCCTAATCATGTTGCACTGCACTGCACATTGAATCTCTTCAATGCGTACAACATGCTAATAACAATATGTGCATATTGTCCATGCTTGACAAAAATATTTAAAGCAATATAAACTGCAGAGTTTAGAAAGGAACTTAAGAAAAGCAGGAATTAATTTAGCTTGATTGTTTGGTCTGCTTCACCTACAACCACCTGCACTCATCCACCATATTTGATGGTGTCTAGTTATATATAGCTATCTGCTGTATTTTGTTATAATATAATTTCTTGTAATTGTGTAGTTAGATGACAGTCAAAACTAAGACAGACCTTCAGTGTTGAAACACACACTGCTTGGTTTAGATACAAAAACTACTTGGTTAGCTTAAGGAAAAGATGTGTGCTTTGAATTAAAATAAGTACCTTAAGGTTAGAGGACTCTCGTCATCATGGCTACCATAATAGACATACAGTTAAAGTTGTAGAACAGTCATAGATAAAAGAAACAGCAATAACAGTCAGTCTCCTGTATGATGGTCCATCCACCCCAACCTCATCCTACCACAGACTTTGTTGCTCTTTATACAATGTCACCTATCTTCCCCCTTTGATCCTGTTATAGTTACTATGACTAACAATAAAACGGAACTGTGGGTCATAATAAGCTACTTCTACTGACATCTACCTATGGGCTTTTTTTTTGTTTACAGGAGGACAGGTACAAACAGGGACGGTTGTGGCTCAGGAGTTAGAGCGGGTCGCCCACCAATCACAAGGTCAGTGGTTTGAGCCGTGCTGAAGTATCCTTGGGCAAAACACAGATGCCCAAATTGCCCTCAATGGCAAACCATTGTTGTGTGAATTCATGTGTTAGAGTGCTGTATATATATACACATAGAGCAAGCACTGTATTAATGTGTTTGTAAATGGGTGAATGTGTCCTGTAGTGTTAAGTACTTTGAGTGGTCGACCATGTACCAACACTGATGGTGTTATCAGGGTTATTTTCTTTTTAGTTTAGGAGAGGTCCTTTCAGAACCACAGAAGACCTCATACAACTCTTTTCAGCAGGGTGTCCCTAACTAATGGGAAATCATTACACACTGTAAAACACCTACTAAAATTGGAAGTGAAATGTAAAAAATAGCACCTGCACCCTCCTCTTCTGTCAACAAACAGCAGCTGCTGATAACTGCACTGAAACGACCAGTGAATTGCCTTATTTATCCCTTTTTGTTTTTACTGTCACTGATGATCTCATAAAGATGCTGTAAGAGCGGTTTAAAAGACCTGTCTCACTCTGAATAGTCAGTGTGTTACTTTGGAGCAATTTGCTAAGTGTTATCTGACATTGCAACAGGAGAGCGGTTTGCCGAAGACTTCCTTTTATCCTCACAGTCAGTTTAACGTCACATGCAATCTCTGTCTTCCGACCCCTTATGTGCTCCTGCATGTCCATCACCATTTGTGGTGCATGTATAGAGGAGTGGACGTTTGAACTGCATCTTTATTCATTGGGGGTGCAGAGCGTGAAACACAGGATGAACAAGTTGACCTCTCTTTGAATAGTGCTGCATTTGCATGTGAAAGGGAGGTTTGTGTGGAGTTTTGTGGAGTTCAAGTGAAGATAAGGAGAGAATAAGAAATGCTCTCTTTCCTCTTTCTCCTCCTACAATTGTTCCTTGAGGCGTCTG
Source organism: Lates japonicus (assembly GCA_033238685.1). Lineage (NCBI taxonomy): Eukaryota > Metazoa > Chordata > Actinopteri > Centropomidae > Lates > Lates japonicus. The sequence goes on from BRZM01000031.1 coordinate 1,506,812, forward strand.
ATCTCATTGCTCTTTTTATTTTTGGCCTGTAGTAGTTTTCTTACTTACATGCACACGCACTAAGACAACACACGCACGCCGCATACATTCCCTTTGTTCGACCTCTTGTGAACAAACACGCACAGGCACGTACACACACGTGCACATTCACTCGATCCTATCCGGCTTCATCTCCAGCTAAGCTCTTGAACTCTCTAATAAGCACTTAAGAGATCGACAGAGATTTAAACTGTGCTGTGCAGTGGCTGTACAGTAGCATGGGAATAATGGTGGTAGAGAATGAGAGGAGGAGGAAGACGGGGGGATCTCTGCAAAAAAAAAAGCCAGAGTGCGCTGGCAAGGGATCAGAGCTGAATTCACTGCTCACACCATCAATCCTGGGTTGCTGCTTGTCATTAGTGGTCTCCGATATGCTGGAGAAAAAACTCTGTGTATGAACTGAGTGTGTCCATACTCTAGATTTCCTGTACCATTGTAGCTACTATGTAGGGCTGCAACTAATGATTATGTCATCACCAATTAATCTGTTAATTGAGAATAATTCAGTCTATAAAGTGGCAAATGTTTAAAATCTTTTTCACAAGTTCAGAGGTGCCATCCTCAAAAAACCTTTGTCCAACAGACCAAAATCTAAAGGTATTCAACTGACAACGGAATAATGTAAAACACAGTGAAGCAGCGAATCCTCACATTTCAGTGTCTAAAACCTGCCATGTCTGACATTTTCATCAGATGGATTACTAGGTAAATTAATTGATCATCAGAATTGTTGCTGATTAATTTCCTGTCATCCTGTGAATCAACAAATTGTTTTAGCACTGTAATACGCACCACAGTTGGTACATGCACTACTGTTCTAATTATGTAAACACTGTATGAGTCCAGGGCGGCACAGTAGCTCAGTGTTTAGTCGACACTGTCGCTTCACAGCGAGAGGTTCCAGGGATCAGATCCACCACCTGACTGGGGCCTTTCTGTGTGGAGTTGGCGTGTTCTCCATGTGTCTGCGTGGGTTTTTTTTCCACAGCCTAAAGACATACAGACAGGGTGAAGTGTAACCAGTGTTATCCAACTATCCAAAACTGACAGACTGTTGTGCTCATTTTCCACAGCAATTAGCCAGGTTTGCGAAGGTGAGAGGCTTTCAAGCTGTACAACTGAGTGCAACACCAAAAGTGTGTGTAGTAATGGATTTGAGAACACAACATGTTAAAGACGGTTAATTTTAATTCTTGGAAAGAGATCCAGGAGGCAGCATGACGCAGCCTTGATGAATCAGTGATGCTAGGATTCTTTTGCACATAGTTTGGTGTGGTTGTTTAGAACAGATGACTTTTTCACCCTCTAGCAGTCAAACAACATGTTGTACAACCTAGTTGGTTTCAAGCTTACTGAACCTGAAGGGAGTAGTTCAACATTTTGGGAAATATGCTTATTTGTTTCCTGTCAGTGTCAGATGAGAAGATTGATATCGATTAAATATTAAGCTACAGCCAGCAGCTGGTTAGCTTAGCTTAGCACAAAGCTTGGAAAGCTTGTTTAAAGGTAACAAAATTTACAAAATTTACTAGAACCTCTAAAGCTCACTAATTAACACATTGCATCTCATTTGTTTACTGAGTACAAAAAATTGGGGGAAAAAGAAAATTGATAATTCACCTTTTTACACTGGTTATGTGGCAATGGCTCAGAGCCAAGAAACAGTCAAGCACATAACCCTACATAAAATGGTGAATTGTTATTTTTACATGTACATGTGCAGATTAGACACATAATTTATAACTTGTAAATTATTGAGCTTTAAAGGTGCCGGCAGGTGGATTTTGTTACAAGATGACAGAGCCAGGCTAGTAGTTTCCCCCCGTTTCCATTCTTTATGCTAAGCTAAGCTAACCAGCTGCCAGAAGGTCTAGTCTTGTCCCAACAACACAAAGGATGAGCAGATTTAGATGGAAGAACAGATTTATGTTTCCAGTGATAAATATGCAGATCGAGACCTGCAGAATCATGACCTGCAGTTGTGTAGCATTGGACAGATTACAGTCATTTTATCCACCTCCTCTTGCTGTCAGATTTTTTTTTACCTCTACTTTACTGTTCTTGCAAATTTTACAAAGAAGCTCTTAGAGCTGACCTCCAACCCCCTACACAGCACAAATCAGCTGGCACTCAGTATTTTATCTGTGAGAATCAATAAAGTTTTATGTTTTTTAAGAGCCATGCACTCTCAACCCAATTACATCATTTTACTCGTGAGGAGCTTATTGCATCATGATCGTACCATGATCTGAAATTTAAAACGCCACAAGCAGAGGAATTTGCTGTGCTTAAAATTTATGATGCCGCATCAACAGCTTCTGTAACTCATTCAAACTCCACTCTCATTACTCAGGAGCCATCAAATCTTCCGGTATGCTCTTGCAGCAATCTGTCATTGTTATTCATAAAATGTGTAAGTGTGAATCGTAGGGTGTTAAGTGAGTGACAGTTTAATTTTCACAGTCTGCATTATGGGCCTCCCCCATCCCCTCAAATGTTAGCCAGTGCACCATCACCTGCAAGGGTGTCGAGATTGGTGACATTTTAATTCATAACAATATATCAGCCTCCTGGGCTTAGGTTAGACTACTCAAAATTTATGTTTTCAACTTGCTTGTTTATCATTCTGACTTTTTCTTAGTTTATTTGGGTCAATACTTGTGATTATGTGGGGAAGAAGGAGTCTTAATCTAGCAGCCTGATAGGAATCCATCACCAAAAAATGCAAGCTAATAGCCCTTTAGTAATTTTGACAGTAACAGTCTCAGTCATCAACAATCGAGTTTCTTTTTTTCTTTTTTGTCAGTATAACAATCTGCTCCACAGTTGCTCCGGTTACTTCTTTTCCTTCAGTGTCTTATTTTTCTCCAACTCATCTGCCAAAGCCCTGCTGTAGCAATGCCAGAGAGGTCAAACGACAGTTGATTTTATGCTGTTGTGATGGAATACGACACAGCACGATAAAATACAGCTTGACGTGATGTCAGCTTCCTGATTTTCATTAGAGTTGAATATCTTAACCTTGACTGTGATTGCGGAGAGGATGCTGAGAAGGACTGGAAGCGGAAACAAACAGGTGGCTGTATCTCTCGACTGTCTCCGCATCAATCTCCCCGTGTCCTGCCCTAATTAGACTGTGTTTATTCCCCACACCTGCTAAAACACCACTGCTGTTATTCTCAAATCATCTTGTTTGTGCAAGCAGTCATTTGCTGTTGAGACACTTAAGGTTTTGATTGCTCATGCAGTTATGGAATGAGAGATGTTTAAGGGATTTAGGAAAATGTTTCTTTGTTGGTTACTCTGAACACGCTCTGGAGGTGAAAACAAACCTCAGGGGACATCAGTCAGATAACTTAAGTAACCTACCTCTTTGTCAGAACCACCTTGATTTATATGCTGATATTGGTACATTAATTTTTTCATGATTTTACCGGTTGTATTTAGGTTATTTGGTCAAGAGAGGCAGAAGCTGGTTTTATTCTAATCAAATTGTACTTTCTTATATATCTTTTTTTTTTTTTTTCAAATCAGTGAAGAGATGCTCCTGGCAACTGCAGAGGTACCCGTCCCTGGGGTATAAGTGCTCTTCATTGGATATTACTGTCTATAATGTCAACAGTACTGCTCTTAATATCTGAGCTGCATTCAAAAGCTGCTCGAGGACCAAGGACAAATAGTTGGCAGAGTTAAACTATCGGCCTTTTGATCCAGCACAGTGTGAATAATATGCCACGTATACTCTGCATAAACATCATCTTAAAACAGCCCTGCCTTGCCTCATCAAGATGATTGGCGCTGGGAAAGTCTGACACTGAGTGTGTGCTGTGACTTTGGGAAACAACGCTCATTTGTCATGTAATTAGAACCTTGGAGAAGTTGTTGTTGTTGCTGTTTATTTTATTTTATTTTTTTTGTTTTGCGCTCGCATATGTTTCTGGTACATAAACGCCACTATCCGCCCACCTTTTACACACACGCTTGGTGACACATTCATATACATATCCGTATACACATGCCTACAGAATATGTTTAATGGCCATGGATGGACATGTATTATAGATAATGCTGCAAGAGTCAAAAAGCTGTTGCTTGAAAGATGTGGGCAGAATATTCACTCTGCTCTAAATGAGATGTTGATACATCTTTTTTTTTTTTTTTTAAATTACTGAGGTGAAATTCTGGTCTCAGTTGCAGCCACCTCGTCACCCTGAAAAAAAGGCAAATCTAAATACAAGAGTGAAATCCAAAAGGGTCTCATTAAATAGCAGTAAATAGCAGCAAGAATGACAAGGTTGGATGTGTGGGTCAATATAAATCCATCCCACATTACTTCCACTTGCCTTGTGTCCTTTGCACCTCTCCCTTTTGGAATACACCACAGACAGCGGGACAGCAGCGAGGCGGCCTTCAACTGGAGCTTGTCAGCCTTTGCGCCTGATGTCAGAAGTCCTGAGAGACGCAGCCGCAACCACAGAGGCGGGTCAGCATGACTCTGACTTGTTCCCAAACCTCAAATTGTACTTTGTATTCCTGGAGCGGAGGAGTCTGCTACTATCCATCTCTCCTTCCTCTCACCTCCACACGTGTGGGGAATAAACTGGTTTGTCATGGTGTGTTATGTAATAGATCTGTCCTTAGAATACTTATCTGTACATATATCTATATCTCTACATTGTATTCAAGAATTTTAATGGATGGAATAGGGGGTTGGCTCTGAGAGACTACTGTTTCAATTCTGTCTCCCACCAATCAGCAGCATTAATTATTTTAACTATTACCATAATTTTTGCCTAACGTCAAATATGTTGTTGTTTGCCATACTACCAAGTTGGCTTTAGGGATGCCAGTATGCTGGTTTGTGTCTTAGTTGGTCAGTTGGTCCACCAGTTTGACCAGTTTGAGTTAAGCATGGCTGGGCGATAACGATATATATATCACGATATAACTAGCCACATCAGGTTAGTTTGACGCACAGGAGTGCAAGAGTAACACAAGAGTAGCACACATGGTAATGTTTTGGTTACTGCAGCTGTACACACCAGTATGTCAGGAGTTAGGAGCAAGATGAAAGAGAAAATTACAGAAAATGTTAATGAAAACTCGAGCGACAGTGGACAATGGACACAGCCCTGAATGACAGAGGACTGACAGGTACAGAGAGCAGGATAGAGACAGAGATAGAGACAGACTCAGCTGATAAAAACTGGATTTGGGATTTGTTCCAGTAGAAAATACAAATACAAATCTGACTTAATGTTAGCTAGTTCATTCTAGTTCATTGCTCTCTTTGTCTCTTCTTTCTCTCTGTCCCTCTCGGCTCAACCGGTTATTTTGCAAATTCATAATATTGCAGCAGCAGCAATAATTCAGGCTGCCACTATAAAATGTATATAGCAGAGACACTGCAGATAAAAAGTTGGTGTATTGGTCATCGCTCAGTTATCTCAGATGCTTTTAACTCGTCGTAACACCAGTACTTTCTGCTTGTGTCCGTTAGACTAGCATACAGCTCCGACCTGACACCGGAGTGGAGAGAATCGGAGTGAGTCACACTGCCCGCATCGCACTGTCGCTCTGCCCTCTGTTTTCATCAGGTATCTAATTCCACAGTTAGTTTTGTGGTTTGGTCATTTTAAGATAAGATGTGGTTGTATAGTTTCCAGCCTGTCGCTCTGTTGCTCTTGCAGTGCTCTGTGTGTGAACTGTGAGGCAGCTAAAAAAAAAAAAAAAAAGGAAAAAAGTGTAACAACTCGTCCACTGACATTCTTAGTTGAATCAGGATCTTCTGACTAATGCATCAAATAGTTGACATTTTGGGGGCAGCCCTGAAACTGACCTTATGGTACCTTCACATCTCACTTGGGAGTAAATAAGAACCCTCAAGTTTGACAGAAATAGTGATTTTGTTTATATTGTGATATATATTGATAGCAAAATATGAAAAATTGCTGTTAAATTTGGTGCAAATATCCATGGTACCCAGATGATAAATCCTACTGACTTTGGGGATCCCCTGATTTGTTATCTGGCATCACCTTGAGGTCGATGCTTGTGGTTTTAAGTGCAATGTCTTGATAACTGGTCTGTTTATGAACAAATACCCATAAAACTCACAATATTCTCTTGAGCCTCAACATTACATGGGAAATGTAACCATGCTAAGCTGGCAAACATCCTTAGTATTGTACATGCTAAACATAAGCGTGGTAACATTTTCATTTTGAGCTCGTTGCACCCCGACATTAGCATTTAGTATAAGGCTCAGCTTTGTGTAAGGGCAGCCTCGTAGAACTGCTAGCATGGCTGTAGACCCTTAAGGCCAGTTCGTGGTTTCTGCATCTGTTGGTGTCTGAGTGATGGATGTTTTTTCATCTATCCCCATCTACCCCACTAGCAGCCCAAAATTTGAGGCTGCATGCACTGTGTGCACTACAAGCGCGCTAACTGCTTATGCATTTTATACTAGAAAAGTTGACACTCCTTTTGTGTTAGCGTTGTTAAGCTATGACCATGGTAGTTCCCTAGCTGTATGCTTTTCTTTTTCCATTTCTTTCTTTCTTTCTTTTTTAAAACTATAAACCATTTACAAAAGTCTTCTTTCCAATAGGGATGTCAGATCAGAAAATGGTTATGTGAGTTATTTTTCAAAGGCAATGACAAAAGAGCTCACTTTGTTATGTAGATTGGAGGAATTTTGGGTAGATTACTATGGTAACTTGTGCTGCACAGTCCCTGACTGTATGAACCCTTTGAACCAGCCATCTTAGAAACAAATGCGAACCTGAAGCAAAGCTTTCTTGATAATTTCTTCCATTCATTCAGCCGATGCAGCAAACAAATGAGCAAAAATGTATTTTAATACAGAGAAAACACTTTATATCCATATAAAAAGAGAATTACTAAATGTTCCCCTTTTGTTCCAGGGGAAATCAAAGCAAAGTAAGCATGCCATAATGTTTTTGTAATTCAGCATGTACTAATAATAGTGGCCGAACAAAGAACTGTGCAATCTTAATAGGACAGCAAATCATCTTTTGTAATCACATGTTTTTCCAGACCTGCAGCATAAAAAACCCCATCAAAAAACTGCCTGAAAATATAATCACATGATTCTCAGAAGAAAAATCAATCACTGTAATTATGTATTATTTGCCAAGGTATAAACAGCAGCACACTGATGAATCATGGGAAAGCAAATGGCTGGCTGTGGAGGGTGGACAGTATAATTCACTGCTCACGATTTTAGGTTTAAAGCAGTAAGTGAATGGAGAATTTGCAAATGACATATAGACAAAACAGACATTGTAGGAAACTTTTTGTAAGAAGTTGGAGCAAGCAAATGTTAAACTACTTTCCACAGGAAAATTGTCCAAATCAAGAAAACATTCTTAAGACTTTGCATTAACAATATTGGCAAGTATTCACTTGGCAAGTATTCAAGTGCACTTATCGAATTTCTCACTTAGTTTAGTCAGATAGCAAAGTCATTCTCCACCATCTAGTTTAAACTTAGAACCAATTTCCTCAAAAAACACCTTGTGTCACCATCTCCCCTCTGAATCATTCCCCATCTCCTCTAATAACTCTAATTGCTCTAAAAAGCCTATAACTCTTTACTTAGCCATTATTTTCTTCTTCTCCTGGAACTACTGTCAAAGAAGATTATTTACAATTTCAGGCATATTATCAGGGCGATGTGGCTCTGACCTCGACCTCAATTGGTTACAAGAAGGGATGTAATAATATATCATAGCTCTGTCATCTACAGATAAAGAGCAGGCTGTCTCGTGAATTTTCAGCTCAGTTTTTGGCTCAATTTTATTTGACCACTGAAGCTGTTTTGCCAGTCTCTTGTCTTTTGGTGTTTTTTTTAATTAACTGAGAGTTTGCTTGATAACAAGCACAAAGTGTGTGACTCTTCAGAACTTAACTGAGAACATCACTTTCATTTCATTTCCTGCTTTTAGGTCTCTGGTCAGGACATCTTTTTGGTTTGCCTCGTTATAAATCAAGAGAAAAATATTGATTCACAACATAATGGTGTGTCATACAACTAGTTCATTTGAAGCATGTTAAAGCCTGAAGGAAACAGTCTTTACTGCTATATACCATAACTCATAACACTTCCAATTTTTCTGGCTTTTTTTCTTTGCATGTTACTGTGCCAAGTTTGCTACAGGCTAAACTGTTTGCAACCTGATATGCAACACATGTTCACACAACATCTGTCGCAGTGGCATTAAAACAATCTTCTAACATGTTTCACCCATTGTGTAAACAGCAAATCAATATCTCTGTAATAGTCAAATTAGCTTAATTGTCTAATTTAAGTCGAATTAATTGAGAACAACTTGTAAACCCTTGAGAATCATCAACATTTCTTGTTGGATTATCAAAATGACTCCAACAGACCTGCTTTTCCTCTTGCTTTGGCATATAAGTACAGAAAAAAAGAGCAGTTACCTTGCTACTTGTGAGGCATGGAGACATTACAGGCCAAAAGGTTACAGCTGAGTGGTTGTGGTTGTCTGAAAAATAGTATAAAGCCAGAAATCGATGTGAGGGAGATGAATTGCGGGAAACAGAAGAGGGAAAGTGAAGAAGTACAGTACTTTCACCCTGACAAGAGAGATGACCTTTTTTTTAAACTTTGCTTTTAGTGTTACAAACACATGGTTTTATTATCATTATTTGTTGCTATTATTATAGCATCTGAATGTTAGAGTGTGGTTAAACTGTGACAAATATTTACCCTTTTTAGTCCTCATGTTGACTGAGGTCGACACAGCTTAGCTGTCTGTTTGACAATGAGTATACGTTTTAATGTCATCATTTCAGTTGAATAATATAGTGTATTTTGGTATTTCAAAACAAGGTGAAAAATGTCAGAAATGTAGCATTTGGTGTGTAGCTACTGTGCATATCACAGCTTTAGGTCACTGGCTGAAAAAATGGCACTTGAACAATGGCAATATTTTTAATTACTTTTACCCACCATTTGTATTCACCTTATACACCTTTCACAGCTTGTCAGTCAACTCAGATTTTTTTTTTCTGCCAGTAGTCTTAATTGTGTTATGCAGCACTCATTTCCATGTAAAAACTCACTGTTTATATTTGCCATATTTGATTAAGCCAGTTTTTACTCCCCAGATATTTGCTTTGATAATTTTACATCAAAAGCAACGTCACACTCTTCACACTCTGGTATATGTGTATCTGTGTATCCACACATGTACGTGTCTGTATACTGTATCTGTTTGATATTGATAGTCACTGCCACTCTGAACCACTAGCTATCTTCTATCTACTTTTCTTTTATTTGTTCAAGTGCTCTTTTGCTTGCGACAGTGTAATTAGATTTGTTTTATTTGCTTATTATGCTGTACAGAAATTGCTTTTATGATCTGCATGTTTTGAGGTTGTTTCCTTGTGAGAAGCGCTTTGTAACGTGGGTTTAGAAAAGCGCTCTATAAATAAAGATTATTATTATTATTATTACCCAGATAGTTTAAAGACATTATACAGGCACCACAGTGGTCATAAACATAATAAACAGGTCAGTTTTCCCCCAAGTGATTTTTGTAGCGTATGACAAAAAAACTGCAATCACATTCAAGATTTTTTACCTCTGCTGCAGGATATTGGACCATGACCTTGTGACTTTCACCTTACACAGTAGCACAGTACAAGCTCAGCTACTAGAGCCAGTTTTTGAAGCATTAGTTGATGTTACAAGGGCTGTTAATTGTGGTGCGTGTCAGAGTAGCTTTGCCCTTGCACATTCCTTTAAAAGAAGTGTGAGTAATGGCTCTATAGTGGAGACAGTCATAGTTAATATCTCTAGTGCACTTTTTTTTATTGCATCTGCACTCATGCCTTTAAGCATAGTATGCACATACACCACAACATCTCATTGTGCTTTTACTACCTCTTTAATGCTCGCTACACACACAGTCCCTTAAAACCAAGATGAGGCGTGAAGTGATGTAATCAACTATTTCAATTACGTTGATTAATACGCTGTGGAGTGTCCTCGGAGACCAGTGAGAGATCTATGAGGAGGGATTTGTGAAGAAAGTGGTGATTAGTTTTTAGTGTGTGTGTGTGTGTGTGTGTGTGTGAGAGAGAGAGTGAGAGAGAGAGAGAGAGAGAGAGAGAGAGAGACAGTTCGGAGGGGTGGTGCAACTCTATGGAATGGGTTAATGCTTCAAACTTATCGTTTCCATGACAACAGCAGTCTCCATAAAATGTAAGCTTGATGAAAGAGCTCTACTTGAGAGCTGAGTGACACATTGTTTGTGAGGGTGGAAGTATTTTTGTCTTTGGGTCTTGTTTTCCTCTCCCGAACCCCACCCCCTCCTCAAATCATGTTCCTCGTTGATTGAGTGAGACCTCACATGGGTCAACGTGGGTTTGGTTGTGTGCGTTAGTATGCACAGACTATATAGAATATAGAATTTTTAGCTTTTCAGTGCTGAACCCCGAGGCACTTTTTGAGACATCAGTTTGATTTGGGAATCAAATAAGCAACATCAGATCTCTGTGTTTGTGTGAGTGTGATAAGGACTCGGACGTGTATGCAAAGCACGTGTAGCAGAGAATATTCAGAAGCTGCTCGTGGTCTTCTTTTAGTGTGACATTTCTCAAGATCACATCTTTGTGTCCTTTAATCCTTGAAGAAAATCTGCTTGTGTCCATTATGTAGGATCATGTGCAAGGAATAAGGCTATATGTAACCCAAGTCTGTGTGTGTGTCTAAGGTTGTATGGATTCATCTGCCAAGTCAAGGCAGACTTTTTCGGAATAGCAGAAATGGATACCCCAGTGCCTTATTCAGAAATAGAAGGTGACAGAGCCTTGCAGGGGACAAGTGATAAAGGACCTCATTCCAAAACAAGCACACACACACACACACACACACACACACACACACACACAGACACACACACACACACTCACTTCCCTCCACTTCTCTCTCTCTGTCGCTCTGTGATTTTCTCCTTTCTTTCAAATTTCCTATAGCTGTCTCCTGTCTCTTCTATCTTGTCCCTCACTCATTTCTTCACTTCTTCCCTCTCCCTTCCTCCATCTCACTTGCTCCATAAATAAGTGATTTCCACTTTAGCATTGGTCGTTAGGTCTTTTACTGTGCTGACCAGACTATACAGTCAGCATCTAAATGCTCTTAGTCCATATTGTTCTTACATAGGTACCTCTGTGCAGACGGTCAGTTTCTGGTCCACTAAATATTTAGAATTAACGAGATGTGACTTTCAGTTGTTGTGGAAGTTTTTTCTCATTACATGGTGAAAATGAAATAGAGATTTCTGCCCGGCCAACAAAATTTTATTTTCCTTGCAAAGAAAAGATTCAGTCACCACACCAGTGGGTGGGAGATGGCCAAAGACCTGAGCATGGGACATCAGGCCTTGATGCTGATCTTGTTGTTTCCTTGGCACCCTTTGTCTTGCCACTAAGTAACACCTAAATTGATCTTTCACCTGGGGCATCCCACAGAATCCCACATCCCGATGAGAATGTAAACAAGCAAATGGTCTGGAAAGGCGTCACAAATGGTTACAGATAAGATAAAGAAATTTGCCGTTACAGTCACTGTGATTATTGGAGCTCAATATACTTCTAGCATCTCAGATGAACAACTTTCTGGTTTGACACTCGACAGCATGTAAGTTTGCAAGAATGATCGATGACAAAAGTACCCAGTTAGCTGCTGCAGTCCTGGGGTAAAAATACCATTTTTTAAGCAAAAGCTCTGAGAGTGGAAAATATATTCAAGCTAAAACCGTGCAAATAACATCTTGGTACAAAAGAAAGTGATGCACAGACAGAGCATGAGACTTTAGCTCAAATATCTGATGTGAGCAGATGACCTATATGCTGGGCTCCGCACAGAATAGAAGATGCACATAATATCAAATAGATATTGAATTAAATGAGGAGAGAAAAATAGGTCCAAAATGGCACGTCTTTAGATTTCAGTCTTGGCTTGGACTGTGGCATAATTTTTCAACATTGTTGTTTCTGACAGTTTAGTTAATCTTGTAGTTTACTTATAAAATATGAAACTGTCTAGCCTATAAATTAGCAGCATAATTTCTCAGAGCCCATGGTTTGTCTGAAGGATTAAATGGATTCGGATTTAAGTTAGGCCAGAGAGATGGATGTTTTGCTTGAAAAATTTTCTGAATGACTGAATAATGAATAAAATAATAAAGTTCAAGACATGACACTGTGTAGTCTAATGTCAACACTGGTTTGTTGCCAATACAGGTAGTAAATGTCTCTTAAAACTGTTAATCACCAACATTTACCATCTGAGCTATATGCTACGTTCTATTGAATTGGATGAAATGGATAAAAGTCTTGTACTGGTTTGTCCAGTTTGACCAAATCATCAATGCAAGACCTGGCCTTTTCTAGAAGCAACATTATTTCGGTGGATGAATGTGCTCAGTTGTCATTACATGAGTGAAATTCAGAACTTAATTTCTTGCTGAGACAGTGAGCTGCCAGCTGAAAGCTCTGGAATAGACAGTGAACCTTGACGATTGGTACTACAAAGCTGGACTCAACCTTTGACCTCTCTCTTACTTTCTCCCTGCAGTTCCTCTACAGTCACCTGTTTAAAGAAAATCCCCAAAACAAAATAAAACTACCAAACTTCCAGGATTTGAGAACCAGCTTTGGCTCACATGGTATGGTACATATTATGATGTCATTTTATACAATGATACACCTTCAAATTATAGAGAAACAATTCAGAGTATTACAGGCGGAATACTGACAAATCAGACTTTGCCCGGTGCATAAATCTCATCAATCAATACAATATAAAATAGGCTGCTCGTGATTTTTCAACATTCGTGCAGTGGCCTAAGTTGAACTGCAGATACTGTAATAAAGGTATATGCTTCTCTGTAAGTAATTGATCCTCCGCTGTGTGGATCTCAGCCCTCGCCATTATAATCGCGGTATTGCTCAGCCTAACACTCCATAGAGTTCCATATGTCTCGCTGTTGGTAGTGAGATTGTGTGTCAGAGCTGAATGTACCCTCTCTGCTGCCTTATCATGGTGGTTATAAACCCCAGCTTATTCCATTCCTGACAGCTGCCTTTAGAATAACCAGCAGCCCTGCCCAGCCACCTTTAATTGAAATCTATGGCTGCATTTGTTTAAACACAACTGACAGCATAGATCTCTACGTTTATGTATTCTCAGGCTGCAAACAATCAATTGCTAGTAGACAGGACCACAAGTATATTTCATGAACAATACCAACTATTACCCCAAACAGGCTGAGGGATGGAGTTGTGAAAGAGTGGGGAACAGATGGTAGAGTGCATCAGATGAAAGGTCTATTTTAGTTGGGCCGTGCCGAAGGCAATACCTTATTGTGTGCTGCTAGCACATAAGAGAGCAAAGAGATTTCTTACCCCATCTTGTTGTCTTCAGAATGGATCTAACAATTGATCTCACCCAGAGTACTGGGTGTGATGCACCCTCACCTTGTACAATAATGAAGAATTCATTTGTGTGTATATGTGTCTGTACATTCCTTTGAAGTAAAAATAGGAATGGGAACTGGTTTAGTTGATGAAGGAGTTGCATGAGTTTATCTGACACATGCGATGAAGTGGCTGGACCACTGTTTTAGATTATAAAGATAAGGCTGGCTGATATCTGTAAAATCTTCATTTAAAAGGCCAGGAAGGAGGTATGCATGCTTGGGTGTTTGTTCATCTTCACCGTGATAACAATAGCAGTCAGAAAGAGGGAAAAAAGGGTGGGTGGGGTTCAGAGAAGTCTGTACTTCGCGCCCCACCCTTCCATTAAAAGGTAAAACACAAACCACTCACCACATGCCGAGGGTAATAAAGGTCCAAAAGTGCCTCAGGCAGCCGGCTAAAGCAGCACGCACACTCAGACACGCACGTAAACATACACACACCTGCGAGAAGATTTGCACACGCAAACAGCGGACTCCTAACAAGGGACACAATCTGTTCAGGGATCCCTGGAGGGTCAGACAGACAGAGTGAAGAATGGAGAAGAAAGTGGAGGCAGAGAATTCTAGCACAATGCAACAAAAGTATCTATCTATCTATCTATCTATCTATCTGTCTATCTATCTATCTATCTATCTATCTATCTATCTATCTATCTATCTATCTATCTATCTATCTATCTATCTATCTATCTATCTATCTATCTATCTATCTGTCTGTCAGTCTGTCTGTCTGTCTGTCTGTCTGAATTATATACAGTACTTTTCTGAGGCAGATGGAGGCAAATGTGGAGCTCAATCAAACCAAGTGACATAAGTGAGTCAGTGAAATGTCTCATTCAAAAAGACGATGAAATTTAAATCACCACCCCGGAGCCATTTTTCCAGTTTTTTGCAGCAATCATCTTTTAAAACTGCCTGCTGCAGTTTTGAAGCAATTGCAGACTTCTGAGTTTATCATGTATCAGCCATGTGGTCATACCCCAGCCTAGAAGTCGAGAATCAACAGATTTCCAAAGGCTGATACTGATTCATTAAGTTTGGCAATTCAGAGTCTGCAGTGTTCCCCTTAAATTTGTAATTTAATTTTCTTTTTAATCCTCCATGCTTTGTGAGGCACTTTGTTACTCTGTGCTGCACTAAATGCACACTTAACAACTGCAGTGGAGTTGTAACCTTGTGCATGAGCCTCTTTAAAAAACTTGTAGGCAGAATGACACAGTTAGGCACTAGAAACAAAATAAAGTCTTTGCGTTGTGTTTAGTATAGTTAAAACATGTCTTTTTGTGTTGCATTGTGTCTCAAAATGTCCTCATATATGCTCCAGTCTGTGCTCCAGCTCATTTTGTTCTCACCAGTCCCCAGCTGGCTGCAACACCAACCTCCTCATGTCCATGCTTTAACATCCACCTCATGACCAAAAAATCCAAACCTCCAACATCTCTTTAAGGCATTGTTAGCTAACCCAATTATTTAACTGGGGTTGAAATTCCTGGATAAATCAGACCTTGAAACTAAGAATTAAAAGAGATATATAATTAAATAAAAATTATGTGCATACAATAACATTTTATTGCTGGTTTTATGTAGACTGGCAGATTGCTTTTTTGTGTCTGTTGTCAATAAAACATCTCCCTCATCGCTTAGAAGGGGACATAATTAGGCCGGATCTGACATTTGATCAATCGTTGGACCAATACATTGGTAAATCAATACACTGACCCAAATTCAGATGTACCGTGGGGTCATGTAGACACTAAACACTAAGGTGTGTAGCTCATTATCTCCAAATACAGTGGCACATTTAGTTACGAATATACTGATGAATTGAAGGTTGCTCTGTTGACGAATCTGCAGTGGAATCCCAGACACATAGCCAATAAATCAATTGAAAGTAAGGAACTGCAGCAGCTGCGTGTAATTTATGACTTACTGTTGACTATGTGTCCTCTGTGGGGTTATATTTTATGTGTATCCGACTTTGTATTTGTACGAGGCAACCTTGATCAAATATTAAAGTCAGTCAACCAATACAAGGACTTGTAATTGCCCACTGTCTCATTTGACGACTGAGTGTGTGTGTGTGTGAGTGTGTGTGTGTGTGCGTGGTTTTGGCACTGCCATCAAAGCCTCAAGCCTCTATTCATTTGTGGCGCAAGGATTTGTGCAGTCAGGCAGATCATCACCCAAAGGACTCGCATGGAAAAACAGCAGTTATTGAATTTATTCATTCAACAACACAAGGATATCAACACCATCTTCAGACAGTAGATAACAGCAACACAACTGACTGCGCACCAATGACAAAGCATAATTCAGGTTTTATAACGTAGTCTGGTCATCATTCATGCACTGCTTCTCCATATCTGTCTCAACCAAGATGGTTAATGTACATTTTCATTTATTAAATTGATTTAAAAGTAAGCATTTTGACTTGCTTTTGAATTTTCTGTCTTTAGACTGCTGGGTGGAAAAGTGAAAAATAGTTTCCATTTCTGCTTCCTCTCGAACCGTCGTCATGCTTGCTTACTACCATCTATACAGTGCCACTGGACAAAACTGGACAACATTTAACAACAAGGCACTGCATAAAGGAAATGGAGGAGCTTCTCACAGGAACAAATTGAAATAAATTGTAGGTGTTTGTGAAACAGCCCCAGAATGACCTTGGAATACTAAACAAAACAAACTAAAAAAAACTTAAATCTTAAGAAAGAAAAATGAAGTTGCTGTCTCTTACTGAAGTTTCATTTCAAACCTTTTCAAAGTCGCAGTTTGATTGTTCTACATTATCCATATTGTATCATTTCCTGTTAGTATAAAATGCTAAAATATGTTTCTTAATTTAAATTAATGGCAAAACAACAAACTTGCATGATGATTAGTGGCAAAATGGGCCACTAAGCGCATAGGAGCCAGGCTGTAGGGAGACTGTAGGTGCTGTTCTATAAATACAGGCATGTACAGGGGATTTAAAATAATAGCAGTAGCATCAAAGTATAATTAAAGTATTAAGTTAGTTCATCCAGGAAACTTGAGGCTTTTGCATTCTGTGTGTGTATGTGTGTGTGTCTTGATTCCCCCTCAGGTCTAGTTGACACCACGACTGCGCACTTTTCTCTCAGAGTAACTTCTGGCATCAATTGAAATAACACACCTCTCCCAAACCCAAGTACTTCTCTCCCAGGGAAATGTGCACACTCCCCTCTCAACATTTCATCACTTAGTTATCTTGCTGAGCAAGTGCTGTAACATTGATGCACTGTTGGGCTTTAAAATGCTTATCATTTACTGTGTATTATACAGCTCAGTGTCTGCTCCTGCCTTATGCCAGAGAGGCTAACATTTTAATCCCCACAGCACTGCGACGCCATTTCACTTCCTGCTTTTCTCTCCTTTGTTGACGTTTTGGATCCGCCTGTGTGCATGACAAATAGGATCGGGTATGTTTGTCACCGCTGTCTCAGCCAACCCATTAAAAACTGCGAGCACGAGTAAGAGTAGCGGTTAATGTATGCGCTTAACATGTGTGCATACACACACACACACACACAAATCAGAAGTGTGAGTAATTTTCACAGCACACATACAATATACTATAATCAGTCATAATTTAAAATCCACACTTATTACGCATTACCATGAGAAGCACAATGCTTCTTCTCCACACGTATATACACATTACATTTCTCAAATAACATTAAGATCCACGCAGGATAAATCAAGCAAATTCTCTGCCTGTTATGCTACTGTAACAGTGCGTCAGAAATGTTTCATGTTGAGACAGGCCAGCTTCACGTGTAGTGGCCTATATGTCTTTTATTAGTGGGGGTGGACATGACTGGGGCAGGCTGAGTGACACTAACAAGACTGTAACAGGCCTGAGATACCCCTCATGTCAGTGTGAGGTGAGGGGTGAGAGGAGGTGAGTGGGACCTTTATGGGTCAATTACCCATGGACATCCAGAAACACACACATGCTCACTGGGTTGACATCAATCTGTGAGTGTCTGTGTATGCGTGTGCCTGTATGTATGTATGTGTATGTGTGTGAGTGTTGTTGACACTGGCGGAAGCTCCATCAAGAGGAAATCATTGTCTTCCTCTCCTTCCGCTACCGAGTTTCTCTCACAATCAATACACGGTGCCTCTGCTTCTGTTTGACTTCAGGAGGTGTGAGCATTTGTCTTTCTTCCATCCAAGACTGTAATTAATTTGGGAGACAGAAGTCAACAGTATGTTGCATTTCTTTTCTTTGCCCTCTCAATGAAAACAGAATCCAGGCACTGTTAGTGCCAATTCTGCCACCTACTTGGTACGAGACCAGAGACAAATCCCTGGTAGAATTGAACATGAGGATATTATTTCATGGGCTGCTTGGTGAATTAAGATTATTATGATGCCACAGGCATCTGCTCAGGAGGAAAATCCAGCTCTGTTCTCAATGTGAGACGTTTCAGTAAAGAAAAGGGCATTGTCTGGCTTCTTCCTTCACTTGTCTCCCTCCCTTCCTCTTCAGTAATCTTTCCAGCGCTCTTTGTGGCAACTGGTCGGCCGCACCGTATTAAGCTGACTTGACAGACAGAGTATTCTCATTTGCGGTGGCGATACAGCTCCCCTTTGACATTTCCCCAAAGAATTGAGTGCTTTGATGGTTTTGCGCCTTTCCAAGGGGCCTTTTCCTATTCCGTCCAGTTCACAGTGAGGAAAAAGACCCCGCAGCAAGTGAGTCATTGTCTTTTCGAACGTCTTCAATCCAATTTACTGTGGCCATGTGTCACACTCTGTTGCATGTCTCTCTTCAGTCACATGCATGCACACACACGCGTACTGTACGTGCGCACATTCAGATGCTTAGATTTACACACTGGAGCGTGCACCCACACACAAGCACGCACCAAATCAGAGAAATAGGTGGCATTTTATGAGTGCTTCGGCACCCATGAGTCTGTGAAGATGAAAGCCTGAGGGGAAATGCATATGAGTGGAATGTGAGACTTCAAGGACCCAGACAAAGACACAGAAGAATAAAACTGTCATTGTCTGCACACTACTGACACTGTTGCTCCTATTATCAGAGGAAGACACAGGTGGATGTAAGGCAGTTGCATCTTAATAGTCTCATCTTTACTGACAGATACTCAAATCTGGTTAATCTGAATTATTATTCTTGTTAGAAATCTTGTTCTTGTTGATAATTGTGACTCTTTTTTTCCTTAAACAATCTGATTCACATGTAGCTGAGAGTAGAACCCACCGAGTGTCGTTGTTATCTTGCTATCGTTTTATCCATGTTTTTCATCTCATTTCATTTTCAAATCAGTTCAAATCTGATTGGGTGTGGGCTGGAACAAAAATTCAAAGCAACCAACTGTGTTTAAGGCTTCATACCCCAGTGGATGTTTTCAAGCTCGGAAGGAAGAGTAATTTATTTGTAGAGCACTTTTCAAATCAAAGTTTCAAGTAGCTGTACAGAAACTAACGAGTGGTACAACAGAGTTGATGCATCTCATGTAGTGAAACTTGAAAGGGGCATTTTAGATCGAACGGAGTCTGTTTTTCTCTCTGTCACCTTCAACACTGTGCAGCTAAGCAACCTGCTGATAGCTTCAATTTTCTCCGTATCAACATGTGACAACAGAAGGAAAGTTCAAGTCTAGGGATGTGGTGACTTCCTATGATTGCATGGAGTGGTCGATACAGGTCCAGTCTTAAATATCTCAGTAGTTATTTAATGTATTGCTGTGGAATGTTGTGCAGGCATTCGTTATTCCTTCACAACAGGGATGGTTCTGATCTGAGTTCTTTAATATTGGGAATCTCACAAACCAACAGATCATGCTCTGCTTGATAGAATTACTGTTTTTGTCAATGGAGTCTGGTAGTGATATATAGTGATGCCTCTGGGCAAACAAAAAGAATCTTACTCTTTAATAAAATGTCTATCTCTGTACTAATCCGATCCATAATGTTGTCAGACACTTGGAGCAAAAATCTGAATCTCTCAGTGGCAAAAACGAGCACTTTAGTGGACATACGTTGACGTCAACAGTTGCCCACTGTTCTTGCCGAATACTGCACTGATTCCAAAGATATTTGTCCCTATCAATCATTTACATGGGAAAATAATGTTCAGAAATTCTAAAAGGTTATCCTGTAATAGGCTAAAAGAGTGTTTATTTTCACAAGAGATGCAGTGTTTTTTCAGGGTTTAGCACAATGTAGGAAACAAAAGACAATAAATAAATACATACATAAATACATAAATCAAAGATGGTAAAATAATGACAGAGAGAGGTAATCAAGCTCCCATTCATTGCTTTGCTGTGCTGGCACTTCTTGCACAGCCTAGATACGGAGCTGAAGTTTACACAATCCATCTTCTCCTTAATGCTATCATTATGGAATCATTCCAACTTGAACACAAGTATGCATATAAGAAGTGGAAATTAGTTTGCATGAGATGTCTATACTTGTATTTATGCAGAGTTTATCTGCAAACTCTGAAAACTGAATACAAAAGAATGCCTCAACAGATGTTTTGTTATGCCAAGTGTTTTCCTTTTATTAACATCTTAACTTGGTGTACCTTGTGGCAGAACGACAAGGTAAGGCTTAGATCAATGGGGCGGTTTATTTGTCATAATAGATCAGGAGAGGTGCAGTTGTCTCAGTGAAAGCCGAGTCGTTGTGGCAATTAAGGCCTTGATGTGGGTGGTTTACTTTATTTGTTGTACAAAGTGTTAATGAGTGCACAGGCAGCCAGACATGATTATTCAACAGCGGGAGAATCGCACTAATTTGGGCTGCAGATGCAGATTGCAGAAATCAATGAGGGAGAGAGGGAACAGAAGAAAGGAAGTGGCTAAACCAGCAGCCGTTGGATGTGCTGGTTTGGAGGCGTGGAGATGAACAGAAATAATAAATAAGTGGGGAGAAGTTGTGAGGCTGTGGAAGCAAGAGATCTGCAACAATACACAAAGTTGACTGTAGAGAACTTAGGGGTAAAACTGAATCATTAAAACAGAGAGGTCAAAAAGGCACAGTTCCCCATGCTTAAGGTAGAAATCATGTACATTTATTCAAGTGCTACAGTTTAAATGCATGTGTGAGGTACTTTTACAGACTGCTCCATTTTTTGCTATTTTGCCCTGCTGCACTAGATTTTGAGGGAAACAATGTATATAAATATACCGTAGCCTTACCTAGCCAGGAGATTAAAAAGCATTTAAAATTATACCTTCTTCAGCTACAACATTAAAAGCCCTGCTTAGTTGTTAATGTTTTAGCAATAATAATCCAATAATTATATGTAATATATCTAATAATATGGTATGCTGAAAGGGGTCATATCCATCATGAATTATTCATTCAGAAAGCTCAATTTTAATTTAATACTTAAAGCCTCACTAATCAATATTTTTACATTCATAGTGGGTGAAACGACCACATGTAATGTGAAAGAGGTAGGGTTGTAGTGAATAACTCTGCAGTGTCCCCCAGCTTTACTGAAAATTTTAGCCTCTTTTAGCTCATTGTTTTGGTTTAAGGGCCTACAGTTTTAACGTATGGTTTACTCTTATCACTCTCATCAACCTTGTTTACAATTGCAGCTGGCAGCTGTTTTCAGCTAATAAGCTTTGATAAACCCACTTCATGCATCTGCCCAACAAAGTTTGCAATTAACTGGCAAACATATTGGAGCATTTAGCAGCTAAAAGAGCCAGATATTTCCCACAGGAGTTAAGTAAAACAAAGATACAATCAGAGTTAAAAAGAGAGTGAATGTTGGACTCGTGTTCATCACATAGACACATCAAATCTGACCTCTGTGTAAGAACATCTGCTGCTAAATCTGACAACAGCCACCAAGTTAACCGCTGCTGACCAATACACAACATACAACTTGTTCGCACTTGAACGTGACGAGGAGATTCAGGAAGGTGCATGGCCTGTTATTTAGCGGCTTTTTGTGCTGTTTATCTCCGTGTCGAGCTAAAGGTCAGGGTGTAATCACAGGCCTAAACATCACTCCAGCACACAGACAAAGCAGCTGATCAGCTGCAGGAAAATGTCAGCCAGATATAGAGTGCTGATTGTCCATTAGAACAAGGCAGGGTCCAAGCCTGAATGAGATTAGTCAGGACCTCAGGTCCTTCAACTCCTCTTGACAAGGTCACACAACAAACACAACAATACTGGCTGTGAGGAAAAAATGACATTTATTTGATGAGTACATTTGGATGTATGAGACACTGCAAATTCACATTATTCTTTTGTCATTATGGATTTAAGAGTGTGTCTTAGGAGTGGGGTTAGAAATCTTGTTATAGTCTTCTTATAGTCATCACTTTAGTACCCCTGATTTTTTATTTGATGTTAAGAACAGTCAAAACATTGGCATAGACATGTTTATAGTATCTATATATGTTCTGTCTGTGTGTATATGTATGCATCTGCACGCAGTATGAGAGTGTGTCTGAATGTTTTGTGGATGTCTTAAGTTTTACTTCTTTATTTTCCTCTACAAAATATATGGCTCCATTTTCCAGGTGCAAGCATGAAATTATGCTTTATGCAGATAGAGTCACTGTGGGGGAAAAAAATAAATAAAAGTATCCCTGCTAAGCTAAGTAGACAGTTCATAAGGTAATGAATAAATATAAGCTGCTAAATATTTCAACTGCGCAGCGTACCTTTACAGGTGGAAGAAAGGCTGCAAGCCACAGAGTGGTGAAAAAGGAGACAGGAGGAAATACAGACATAAGGAGCTACAAATGTGGTGTGTGTGTGTGTGTGTGTGTGGCTGTGAGTGCTTCAGAGGCAGTTAAAGCTAATTCCTGATAAACTGTGGGGGAGGGAAACTTTGTTTTAATTTATAGAACTAAAAGGTTTTCCAAGATACTTTTGCTCTGTGGCAGACTATGCAGGTGTGACGCTTCATGTTGCCCCAGGAAACAGGCCACCTGGAGATTGGTAGAGGTTTTCTCTCATTTATACAGTGTTGTGACCCTGGATGTCCATGTTAAACACCCATGCACTGTTTCCAGTGCTGCAGAAAAGGACAGCATGAAAAATGATGTGTTTAAGCATGGAAACATTTTCTACTGTTTTCCTGAAATAAAAATATGAACCTGAAAATTAGTTCTTTAACTTTTCACTCACTTTAGCTGAGCTATAAATGAACTCTTATTTGACAACATACTTGGTGGATGGCCATTTCTTCAACCCTGTACGTGCTGTTTCTCAGATTTAAAGCTACTGTTCACGCTTCACAGCAGACCAAACAATGTGTTATCTGTGAGATGATGTGAAAATTATACAGCAACAGCTTGTGTATTGGTGGAGCAACACTTCAAAACCACAATGAATTTTGATGTTTAACCCCTTTAATTACAAATCTATCTATCTATCTATCTAACCTTCCAGAAAGTCACATTTTTCTTATTGATTTCACATAACATTATATTTAACATATACATAATTTATACTTTCTTGCAATAGGTAATCCATCACTGTGAATGTTTTCCTTTTCAGACATTCTTTTCCTCAAAAGTAAGTTATCACCATGTATAAATAATGCATTTGCTAGCACGGACTGTTTTGAAATCTCCTTTGGTGCATTCAAGGTGTTCCAGCATCTGAGCATCATCCAAGCTTGCTGCCAAATTGAACCCATTTCAATGTCAAAAACAAACCAAATTCACATCCCCTTGTTTCACACCGTCAAATGTTTGTCACATTGTTTGGCTTTAGGGAAAGATTTTTTAACACCATATCATAGAATTCAGTGCTTCATAGCGTCCTACTCTCAAATCTTTGATGTCAATGTGTCCTTGAATGCACCACCAGTTTGCTCCTTACGCAAAACTACTACACAACAATAACAACATTTGACAAAAAAAGGTGACAAAATGTTTGCTATAGTTAAGTCTCAAGTATCTGAAAGTTGATTTTAATTCACAGTCTGATTTAAAGGTAGAAAAAAAGGTGTTTTGGGAAATATTAAAATGCTCATTGTCTCACCTGGCTGAAGAGGTGCGTTGGTGAAATATCAAATACAAACTTCTCCAATTTGGTGTCTGATGTTTTTCTCAGAGTAAACCCTGGCACAAGTGATGTAGTTTTTTCTGTTGGCTAAAAAAGATTGATGTGATTATTTTCTCTTTTGTTTTGCACTATTTCTGTACCAGAACCGTGTAGCAAGCAGGTATCCTTGGGAGCTATATTACAACCTGTACTTACTTACCTATATCTCTGTCCAGTTCCTCCAAAACCTTATTACGGAGGTTTGCATCTGGCCCCAGATTTCCTCGATTTCATATCGTCCAATATGGCTTTATTTCCTCTCGCCAGTTTTGTTCTTCCAGATGATGCCAGAGAGTACTAAAACAGCTCACCGATATAATCTACAGGATGGGAGCATTTAACTTCAGGTCGCGAAAAGTGTCTGAGTGTGTTTGTATTGTATGCGTGTGCCCTTGGGTGGTGTATAGCGTGTATATTGAAGGGCAAGTGTTCCGGCAGTATAGGATAATGGTGAGGAGGGATTCTTAGTCTGTCTCAATACCTGGACACATACACTAATCTCCATTTCGCCACATCGCTGCTGGCATCCTAAACCGCTGCATGGAGCTTTCTACGATGGTATCCACTGTAAAAAAGAATGCACTTAGCTCCCCAATGGAGTGTGTTCCGAGCCAGGCAGGAGGCTGCTGGTCATTTACCAACCAGCACAACCTAGCAGCACACACCACCATGGCTAATCCCAGGCGCTAAGAGAGGAGAGATGGGCAAAGGAGAGGAGGGAGACTAGCTGTTCTTACACTGCACTTTATTTTATCTAAGAGTGGTTTGGCTATCCTGGAGATCTTGTCTCTTTTATGCCCTCTCAGCCTTCCTCTCCGCCACAAACCTGCCTCTTCACCTACAGACAACATTAACAGGCTTTGACTGCAGCTTTCAGTACAGCAATTATTTTTTCCCCTGCACCACTCAGAAACCAAAAACTCAAAAAAACTTTGTGGCATCACTGTCACAAAAATAAAAGCTCGTTATTGTAGAATACTAAACAAAGACATATGAATAGCTTAGAAGTAAACGAGATATTTTCTGTTACATCAAAGCACGTCCATTGTTGTTGTAGAGTTGTTACCAAAATACCAAACAGTAAGCTGAGTGACACAGACATTTGGAAACGGTGGAATGGAAACAGCAGACTTATGAACATCTTTTGCACATTTAACCTGCAATTTGCAATTTTGAAGAAGTGAAATAGGAGATCAAATCAATATGAGCATGTTAGTATATACTGAGTTGATCCATTTGTTAGTTGTGACATTTACCCACTTAAAATATAAACTCATCACCAAGGTCCTCCCCTCACACCATGTCTCAAAATCAAGGCTTAAAATCAAGAGTTCACTGCAGGAGTCATCAATATAAATTTGCTAAGTTACTAACTGAATCGTTGTTGTCGTTTAAAACACACACCCAAGCTGAAGGCCTGTATGGTGGTCTTTATTAGAGGAAAAAAAAACACCACCGCGCTTTTGTAAACTAATTTTAGGGAAGGTAACAAAAACATGGTATTTACCCATTAAATACAACTTGCAAATTTTAGCAAATTAGAAACTGTCTTTCATACGTGAGATATTTATGCAGGCTAAGGGATCCTTTCTTTCTGCTGTACATGTCCATCAGACATATGCTGGGGACAGTGAGAAAGTTGTCACAAACCACTTAAACCTCGTATAAACAAACCTTAGAAATTTTAGATAAAAGCTAATTTAATGTAATCACTGTATTATTGGAAACATCACTTTCTGAGCTAAATAGTTTGGCCCCTTCCATTATGTGTGAATGGTTTACTTAGTCCACAGTACTTGATAAAACTCAAGGATATCTGTGTATGATTGTACTACACACCATATTTTGTCACACTGCATTTCAGTTGGTATCCTGTGAAAGTCACACCATGAAATGCCCTGTTAGACAACATAAAGAGTTCTGGTAATTTTAAAATCAAACTGAGTAAAATCTGGAAAGCTACTTAACCCTGTAAGCCACTGGCCCAGACGGCGGCTTTGCCTCAGCATCTTTGCTTTGAATTGCTTCAATGTACTCTCGGTTATTGACCTGTGTGTGGACAAAATTTCTGTACTTTGTACAGAAGGGTTTGCCTTGTTTGTCTAGTTTGTTTACGCTGTTTTTCAATGTGCGCTTTGAATCGTGAACTGCCATGGACTGCCGCGAAATTAGCTTTAAGCCAACTCTGAATAACACATCAAATGGTAATACGTGAGTGTTTAATATCATATATGGTCCTTCAATGATACTGGATCAACACTGTCCATTTACAATTGACCTGCTGTCAATAAGCCCATGTTTACCTTACATGCTTTGCCATGTTGAAGACAATGTCTTGTGTCTGACTAGTAGCACCCAGGGACAAGGTCACACGGGCTTAGAGTCTGATCTGTCTTGGCACTTGGTAACTGCAGTGAACTCACAGTGTTTTGTAGCCTGGTACTGTATTGAATACCTAAAGAACATGCATGAGAGTTATTGATCTCAGCACTCTGCATCTTAAAAAGCACCTCACTGCTAAAGAAGGATTACTCATGATGCAGGGTGCACACGCCAATGCCTGAAGAAAAAGTGTGCTGTAAACAACCACTGTGTTTCTTGCTACAAGGTGTGTTCACCCCTCTGTTGGCTACAATGTCAACCGACAGGAAAGGGGTCACAAAACAAACAATATCATTTGTGCCATTTCTGCTTCAGATACCCATGGTGTTCTATTGAATTTGTTGTGTTTAGTTGATGCGTGGGAGGCCTTCCCAAATGATTAATACTAGCACCAGTTCCGATGAGATGGCATCTTGTCTCTTCCTGTATTCAAGCGAATACGCTTTGGTATTGATTACATTAACCAGGGTCAAACCCCCAGCGCAGTACTGCTATTCCTTCACACACAAACACATCATCCTCCACCACACCTCCACCATTCTCACACCGCCATCCGAACCCAGACAATCCATTTTTCATGGCGTTCCCCGGAATGGATTGGCGCCACGGCTGACATCGCCTTTCATCCACCGCACTGAGTGGTACATCCAGGCACCGGCAGTGACTGGAAGCGACGATAAAGTCACAGAGGGTTCGGAATCAATATGTTCGTCAATAACGGCGAGATAGATGCACCCGTCAGCCTGCCGTGCGTGTGTTTTCTGTCTTCAGCTTCTTTCACATGGAACAAGGAACATCTCCAGGCTTTTACATGCTCCTTTAGTGGTTTTCATCATTCACAGATGGTTCTCCTATGTTTTCCATGTCAAGTGTATTCCCACATGACATGAGTTTTCCAGGTAGATTAGTCAATGTTTGCGTAAGATTCTGTTTTATTTAAGATACACTCCCATTGTGTAGTAATGCAGTCAAAGGCCACATTGATGTTGCAGTCATATGTTGGTGTTTTATTATTCATTGTGGAGGCATACTCCAGTACATGCAGCTAGAAAAATAAATACAGTGATAAGTCCAGGAGGAAAAGTAACTGAACAAAACAAGGAAAACATATCATTCATATATCTTGAGTCATAATACAGTATCACATGGTCAAATAAGAGACTGACATCTATTAAGACCTATCTTCCATTTCAATATAAGCCCAGAACTGGTCCCAGTGAGATACCCCCTCTTCCTGAAAGCCACTTATTCTACTCAGCATGCATTTGTAAGATGCTATTTCCACAGCAACACATTATGTCAGTTCCAGAGCCTTTGTTTTCTTCCAGTGTGAACTACTGCTTTAACATAACTTGTGATGCTGTGCCATTAAGCTGCAATGGGGTGTCAGACTTCCCTCCAGCAAATCACCAGAATCTTTTGTGTTGGCTCACTCAATGTAAAACAGTCATAAAATATAATGTATGGCGATACACAGTACATTACTGAGGAAGGTTGCTGCTCCTTTGCCCACAATAGCCATGAAGAAAGATTTTTGGAAATTATGCCAGGCCTGGGGAAAAAAGGCACAGTATAAAATCAGCTCCCATGTGATGCCCACACATAGAAGATTACTAGAACCCTTACAAGTTAAGATTCTGTTCACATGGGAAAACGAATATTGGAGAATATATTGTCCCTGTGACAGCAGGTCCTGGTGGCAATTTCTTTTCCCTTTTTGTCAGTCCCTACTTCATTCTATCCAACCAACGTCAGAGTGCAGTGTCCATGGGAGGTACAGTTGACTGCACTCTCCTCCTAGTGTTTATTTTATCCCCTTGTGGACCACAACAAGGCCTGTTACCCCACTAAACAAATCAATGTAAGGTGTAAAAAAGTAATGATGTGATGCTGAACTCTTAACACCCAAAAGCTATGGGCTACTAAATCAGCCCCAGTGCTGGGCAATTCCCATTGACTGCATGATTAGGCAGCTCTGACTGAGATGTTTCGCTCATAACTCAGTACTGTCAAAGCGTCATGAAGCGTTTAAAAAAAAGGACACGATGAAGCATCAACCACCAGCCACGAAGCAAATGAGATTACTCAGTATCTTTTTTAAAAATAGTATCTGTAAAGGTGCTGTATATTATATATATATTCAAATTTTAACTTAGGACAAGAGTATGGAAGAAGACATATTGGCATAGTATACTGGATGGCACCTCTTTAAAGGTGCTGTATGTAAGTTTTTGCTATCACTATAAAGCCAGCGTTAGCATTAGCAGCTGTTTACTTAAGCCATTCTTGTGTTTACAAGACAAGAGGTTAAAATCCACCCTCTGGGCAGCTCTGCTTCTTAATCCTCTCATATTGGAATGAGGACAGACTAGAATCCAGCTAGGTTGGCTGATAAGCATGCTAACTTCAGTAGAAGAAAAGACAGTTAACATTGTTGTTGCTTTCTGCTGCTGGAGACAGCTTTTAGTGAGTAAAGGAATCAAGTTTGATGCTGAACTTGAAATTTTTCTTCTAGACTGGTGAGTAAACACATTATGTAGTGATAGCAAAAACTTACATACAGCACCTTTAAAGAGGTGCCATCCAGTATACTATGCCAATATCTTCTTCCATACTCTTGTCCTAAGTTAAATTTTGAATTACTTGTTATTTACTTAAATATCTCCATGTTATACAACATTATACCCCTTTACTCTATTTAATTTATTTGACAGCTGCAGTTACTAGTTCCCTTGCAAATGATTGTTTTAAGGCATTTGTTCAGCAGTGAATGCCATGAGTAATATTTTTGTCATCTGGAAAATATGTTTTACAGTGTCAAACAAAACTTTAGATCCACTGCTGTTTTTGTTGATAAAGACATTGTAAACACAAATACACTGACATGACAAAGTTAATACAGTCCTTCTGGAGGAGGCTATGGGTGTTGTGATTGACAGGGAGAAAAGATTAATGTATTGTGCACACTGATATGTATTTATTCAATACAGTCACAATAGAGCTATGATAAAACAGACAGGAACTTTTGCAAAACCAAATTAGCTCTTCATGTTTACAGTGATGGATTATCTTGTCGTGGCAATTTTCAAGTCGGTGTGTTTTTGTAGCACAAATGAATGAGAGCAAATAGCTTCTCCTCAAAGATGGAGAGTGAGTCTGGAAAACTTGATCTGAGTTGACTGTGTGCAGGCACGATAGGAAGAAACAACAAGGAGTAGGGAAAGGTGATAGTGATACTATCCTTTAAAGCAGCATTAAGCATCTCCTATTCATTTGTGCCCCTTGAACCTTTGCAAACAAAAACTGTTAAAAATTCAAATCTCTGTATCTGCAAATCATTTAAGATCATATCGAATATTATTTTTGTCATTTTTAAAGCCATGCTGGCAGAGATATGTTCTTTGTCTACTAGTTTTACAGCTAATTTTAATATAGAAATTTTGCAATCACAAATGTCTCTTTCAGATATTTGCCCAAGATCTTTTATAAATTATTTCCTTAATAACACTTTGCTTTGTCTTGACCAGTACATTCTTGGATTAATTGACACGTTTAAATGCACATCAGTAAAACAATTAAATACCACCTACCCATTCCCATCATCCCTTCCCAATCTCCCCATCAAACGACGCCTGTTCACTGAGGCGTGACAGCTGCGTGCATCATCTCTTTTGTTCCAGTGGGTCTGGAAAAAGTAGTATTGTAGTTAGATTTTTTTTAAATGCATCAACAGAATTAGACCTGTGGCTAGAACACTGACGGTCTGTACATGCATTTTTTTGTCTCTTTTGTTGTTTCTGTGGCACAGTTGAATGAAATGCTCCATTAACGTGTGGTGGAGATGTTTTTAACTACTTGAAAACTCACGACCAAAGGCCTGTCTTAAGACTTTATTCCATTCAAGCTGTAGATTTGTGTGATTCATGTGGTATCTTAAAAGGACTGTCTGTACCCATTCCTCTTAGCGTGGTTCGATTTCTTTCATTGCTGCTTTCTTGCATGAGGTGGTTGAGATGACTGGAGTGTGTTATCCTGCTCAGCGTGTTGCACTTGTCTGCAGTTCGCTGCTGTTACAAACCACAGTATCCTAGTTCCTCTACCGCAGCCTCTTCCTCTCTGCTGAGCAACATGTGTTCTGATCCCCTGTGTGACGTAATCTTCAGTGCTACCCACTGCTAATTACATCCGAGCGGTTGAAGTTGTACAGCGGAATGCTTAGAGGTATAGAGATTGTAAGATAAGTAGATAAGCATGGTGACAGAACCGTGGCCCTAGACTTAGTTACACACACAGGTGTACAGATGAAAAAGAGTACTTGTACTTGGAGAGTGTTGACTGCTGCGACAAAATGTGTGCCCGCAGTGTGCGATTCTGCTGACAGCTCAGGATCCTCTAATAAGTGGCGTCCCTGTTTGGCAGAGGGAGAGGGGACAGAGGGGGTGTGAGAGGAGGAAAAGGGCTTTTTCACCTCTCTAACCTGCTGAAGTCCCTTTTGCGTTACCGCTCGGCTGCACACTGCACACTCATGCCCTGTTGCATATGGTTTAATTAGAGTATTGAGCATATGTCTGCCTGTCAGATTAAAACCAGATGACCGTTTTATGCAACATTATTTCTTATTTCCCCAAATACTGACAAATTAAAGGGGCAATAAGTAAGTTTTTAGTGTCCCATATAACAAAATTGCCTTAATATATCTGTAAAAGGTTGATTAGGTTGTTGATTAATGTCAGTAATTTTGAAGTTACTTCACCAAATGTTGAGATTTCTAGCTTTCACAACCCATATTCTCGTCCCCCTTCAGGAGGAGAATATTCCCATTTTCAGCAGGAATACTCTATCATAAAAGCAAATGAGTCAAGTACTTTCAAGTTAAACGCATGAGAATGGGTTTTTGACCACTTTTGGCCTGGTGGAGCAATGTTTGAATGAGCTGGTTCTTGTTTAGTCTGTATTTTAGTATTGCTCTACCAGCCTGTGAACAGTGATGCACATGTACTACACAAATGAGCATGTAGGTGATGTAATACACATTTCTGTGGATGGCTTTACACCATTCCTCTTATTGAAAGCTGGTGGTTGAAATGCACCGAGAAACGTAGCAGTCCACCAGCAAGAGAAGAGAGAAAGAGAACGTGTAGCATGAGCAGTATGTTAGCATAGCAGTGCTTTGTGTGTGTTCACACACGATGCATTGAGGCACGGTACTGACTTTGTAGTCATTTGAATTTTGCAGTACTCAGAGCCCAATACACTATCACTGTAGTTACACGTGTAAAGTGGAAGAAAACAGAAGTGTAGTGTTAAAATATACTTTGGGCTGCATTTACAAGTGTGTTACACAAACCCTCATATGGCCTGTGTATACAGCTGAATAGGCATGTGAGTTGGGCAACTGAAAAATATGGCTGAAACACACCTTTTTTTTCACTTTTCAACTTGTGTCTGACAGTGATTACTGTCTGTGCTAGTATTACTTAAAGTATGAAGTTATGTTTTACTCCTTAATAAATGACTTAAAATGCAGCTGCAGTATTCATAATGTTGTAGCATCGATCATTGCCTACAGGAAAGTGTGCATTCACACTTATGTAATAAAACCAGCCTGCTGCAGAAACTTCCACTCACTCCTTGAGCATGTAAGCCTTACTGTACAAACTTCAAGATGAAAAGAACAACAACAATTAATGCGTATGCAAATCTGCGACAGTGGGACCAATGCCTTTGTTCCTCGAATCTGGCTGTCACTGGTTTTTAATTAGCTGACTCCCTTCAGCAAGTGTGAATACAAAGGCCTTATCAATGACACAACAGAAACATATGAGAGGCCGTACATGCTAACAAGGGCCTTTAATCAATGGCTGCCACACAGGCACCAGGCAGGGTTTTTAGCTCAGGCTTATTCACATTAGTGGGCTGTACTGTTGTTGTAATAGTTCAATACATAAATTTGTGCGTGTGTATTTCAGTTTTTATTTGTTCTGCTGCTGTTTGTCTGTGGTTTACTGTGTTTGAATTCTGTTGCAGTATTCAACAGTTCACTAAGAAAACAGTGGGGGTGTTAATGTGGGGATGAAAATAACAATAAACATTTATTCAGCACATTTCAATAACATGGAGAGACGACAGTAGAGGAACAATATTAAGTGCAGTGACAAACAAATATAAATAAAAGTAGCTCATTTACATCTTTATAGCAGCTCTCATGTGTTCGGTGCAGCCTCAATGAGAGCCGCATAGCGACAACAAGGGAGAGCGTGTCTGTGTGTTTTGGGAGGAGGCTGATCTCTCTATTTCCTCCCTGGAACACGCAGGTGAGCGCACGCAGACAAAAACTACAGTGTGCCTCTATCGCATATCCAGTGCTGTGATCCCCGAGGCTGGAGCAATGCTGCAGCCACATTCCACTTTCAGTGCGGAGCCCCATTAAGCTCCGGCTCCAATCAAAGATCCGCTCTCTGTATCAGACTTACTTCATCTCCGAGGGCCCACTCCACCTCAGAGAGACACACGGCGCTCTGACAGCTGATTGATCTGTGCTCCGGTTTCTTATGCTTTCGCTTCTTCGGCTCGCCCTCAGGAAAGAGAGGCTGGAAATGGAAAGATTTTGATACGCAGCAGCTATGTGTGTGTGTGTGTGTTTGTATTTCGCTCTCTGTATAGGTGTGTGTTTTTTTGGGTTTTTTTTTACGTGCACTGATTATAGGTTGTCCTCAACTTGTTTGCATGTGTTTGTGAAAAGTGGTTGGTATTTCTTCTATACTTGCTATTCCATTTCCTTCACCCATGTCAATCCATGACTATGTATGAGTTAGAATCTTCAATAACTATGTCACCATAGTCTCTATTAGGCTATCTATCCGTATAGTGCATATATATTGTGTGTGTTTGATGTGATTGTGTGTGTGTGTGTGTGGTTTGGAGGCAGATTGATGTGTTTGTCTCCCCTCTGTTGTTTTCCATCCTTTGTTTCATGCTGTTGTTTGGACAGGCATAGGCTAGCTGGAGATGGGAATAAATGGCACTGTTAGGAGACATCCGTTATATGCTGACACAAAGCCATTATAAAAGAACAACTCCATATGTGTGTGTGTGTGTGTGTTAAGACACGTACAGTACAGTATGTGTGTGTGATCTATTGTGGGAAACAAATGGGTGGTGTGTTTGTTTCTGTGTCGGACAATATGTATTTCATACCTGGAAACGTGGATATTCAGGCTGCAGATTGTCCTCATTATTGATTAGACTGTGGATTGAACATTACAGTTAATTCATGTCTGGTGAATCAGTTAATCCCTGAGTCTGTAAAATGTGAGAAAACAGGCAATTTTCTGTCAATAGAATTATCAATTCAGAATTGAGTTCCAAACAATAAAATACATAGCATTACATAGTCAACTTTTGGTAGTGTTAAGGTTTAAGGTTCTACAACTTGAATGGACTGTTTTATGAAAAGATCCCAGAGTATGACTGTGTAAGGTATTTATCAATAAATAAATACTAAAGAATATTATACAACAAGTAGTTCCGACCAAGCAATCTGATTGGTCAACAAGACTTTTAGAATGTGCTCAAATCAGCATGACCGCACGCCTTACTCATCACTAAAAATATTACTCCACCATATATGTTTTGCTTTGTTGGTAATAGTTGTATAATCGCAAGATTACACTCGGGGGGGTTCCACATCATTTGAGCACCTCAGTGATGCTTGCAGACCTCGGTGCAAACGCCTCGAAAACTTTTGTAAAAATTCATGTAAAAGTTGGCAGTTGCAGAAGCTACATCTGTGTGAGTAAAAAATGCTGCATCTTTGTTATAACGTGGTTGATAAAAGTAAGCATTTATTTGTGCTGTAGGCTGTTGATTTAGTTCAGTAAAGTCCGAGACCTCGATAAAGCATTAACGTCAGCTCAGCATTCACTCATCTGGGACTAGAAAATCATTTCTGTTGCTAGGTCGTTACTAAGGGTCTCATTATTTGCTGTAGTGGTAAACTCAGTTCCATTACACATAGGAGTCCACTGACGTGACTGATTGTGTTCCAGTTATTAGTCAGACCCCATGTATTTCCATGGAAACGGGAAAAACACAAAAACCTTTTAATTTTGAGAGCAAATTGCTCCTCAACATGAACAGATTTTGATTATACATTTTACTTTGTTGGTAATATTGTATAATCGCAATATTATACTCGCGCATCACTGTCGTGCTCAAATGACATTAAAGCACACCCTCTCGGTTAATATTGCTTAAAGAAAGACTCTCCAGCTGTAACAATAATCCAGTTTTAAATGTGATCTTGTAAAAAATGGGAGACAGAATGGCTAAGTATGGTATCAGGTGTGGGTCAATAAGTATACAACTTTGCACAGCTGTTACGTAACCTCAGTGAATGCACAGTATGGGTTTGTTTAAGAACAATTAATGCTGGAAAGGCTGTATTTGGCAATGTGAGAATTGTCCCTTTGTCGCTCAGTTTTGGATTTGAAAAATGCAGTAAGGTTTCTTCTGTTTCCTTCTGCGCTTCCTCTCCTCCATGACCACACTTTGTCCATCACAGGTCATTATCTGCACTTTACTAACAGATAATATACCGGCAACAAAACCCTCTAACTGACATGTAGTCCATCAGGTTACACCAATTACAGATGACGATATTGATATAACCATCAACCAGTGTATCAATATTGCCATTTAGCCACCTGGATTTGACATTCAATCTGTGCCTGCATGACCTTGCCTCGTTCTCTAAGCACTCTGGGACATATTCATATCCTGCAAATGGAAGGTCACTGTGGGGATTTCTCAATAACCTCTCATACTCTGCAAATAGATTATAACCCCCCATTAAAGGTAGATATTGAAGGGTCTGCAAATTACAATGAAATATATGCAATGAAATGGCAGGGGGGTTGAGAGAAATTAAGGATGACACTAACTCTTGGGTATGGTGACCATCAGTGCTGATAGGTGGATAAGCTTGACCTAT
The DNA here is from genome assembly GCA_033238685.1 of Lates japonicus. NCBI lineage: Eukaryota > Metazoa > Chordata > Actinopteri > Centropomidae > Lates > Lates japonicus. Next base: position 1,541,846 of record BRZM01000031.1, read on the forward strand.
GCTTTGCTGCCTTTAACTGTCCTTCTCTTAGTTGCATTTATTCTCCTCTCAAGCTCTTTGTGTTGTAGCTTATTTTCATCTCACTCCAGTGTTATGTTTTGAACTTAACAACTCAGAAAATGAATGTCCTCAGCCTTGTTAGGATTCAAAGGGTAGGACTGAAAGTGTAATAAAAAAAAAAGAGCGTGTGGATGTGCGCATCCGTTCCAGTGCTGTTTGCCTTTACGTGTTTGTTTGGCAAGGAATGCGGATGGTGCTGCAGTGCTTTATGGTGCTTCATAAAAATAAATGGTCTCTGTCTGACTTCAATTATAATGGTGAATATGCAAAGGCGCCTCGTTCATTAGTTTGCTTTTGCTCTGTGAGCGGGGGAAGTGGATTTGGTGTGTTTAGTATCTGACTGTTGTCCTAAGTAGCAGGGATTATTCTAATGCTCTGTCAGTAGCGAGGCCTAGGCCTAATTCCTTTTTCTATTCCTGATATCCATTACAAAGGGAACACTAATAGACCCCTGTATTTCCAGTTCCATATGTTTTTCAGCCTATCTTGCAATTAAACTGTCATCTGTGGGTATGTGCAAAAACTTCCTCTTCAGTAGAGAGGCAAAGTGTATTTGTATATGTGTGTGTAAGCACTTGACCATGTCTATTGAGTGTCTTCTTTATGTCTAGAAGGCTGGTTGCACTGTGTTTGAGCCATAGTCTGGGAGACGTTCAAATCGGCTCAATAGTACTTTTTTTGTGTAGTAATCAACAGTACTGTGAAAACTGAACACAGCTGAGTGCCATAAAAAAAACGTTCAAATTATTTGAGAAATAATATCAGACAAATTATATAAAGACATATGGCTAATTTTGTTTTCCATTGTACTAAGGAAATGACAATTGTTGGGAAATTGTGGAACTGTGTCACTGACACGTATTTTAATTAGTATTGAAAATTCAGTTTTATCTAGAAAACCAGACCTACATTAGTCTTTACATTTAAAAAAAAAATGGCATCATATTTAGTTTTGACTACTATGTAGTAGTCTACTCATAGTGGTAATGACAGATATCAGATATCATCTATATGATCCTGTTGACAGCTCTCATCGGCTGCTAAGCTAACATTAGCTGACATTATAATTTCTACCGGCAGGATGCTGCTAAGCTCTGAATGTACTATTTGCTAGCTTTAGCTGTTGGTCAATGCTAGGTCATTTGTTAACTGGAAGGATCATCATTCCTTTGGCATATGTGAACCACAAAAAGATGCAATCTATAACTTTTAAAATATCAAAACACTACAGAATGATGCCATCTTTGACTGAACATACTGACAGCCAACAGTTTCATTTTGTACTTTGGCTTATTCATGAAATCAATGTTGACACAAAATCTAAAAATGAATAACCTGTTCACACCATAGATACTGCTCTTGAGTTTATGTAGGACAAATGAGGTGGAGGGAGATTTTATATTTGTCACAATGGTACACTCTGGCTCAAACCATGTATGGGTATAAAGAAAAGCATAACAGCAGGGGAAAGCCACAGTGTGGTACAATCCAAATTGGTGCATCATGATATTAGAAATATTTCTATTGGCTGTACAGGGAGCAAAATGTAATTATTCCATCTTATTTAATTTAATAGTTGCATCTGTATATTAAAATGCAAGAGCTTTGACAGGTTAAATGCGTAATCTGCACCATCATTTACATGGCACTTGCTCCGTTCACCCTGACCTAACATTAACATTATGGGAAACCTCCAGAACAATGATATGCAGATACTGTACCACCAGCTGATTAACTGTCTTTCAGCTAATGGAGACAAGATTCATGTTGGCTGCCAACGAGTCACAGCAGGTGATGCACATTGAGTATGCATTTTGTAGTGCGGTAATGCAAAGTTTATAAAGGGTGAAAAAAAGGATTAATTATACATTGAGCCCGCTGATGGCTGTGAGAAAATGCTGAAAACTTTATTCAAATCCCCAGGGAACTTTGTGTCACCCCTGAAAATGTTCTGTAAATGCTGTGATTGCTTGGTTCGCTGAGCCTGAAATGGTTTATGATTTCACTGTGAGCTTAGGGTATTCAGGTTTTGGGGTTTTGGGTGAGCTCTCAGAACTGTAGTCACTGTGCTCTCTCTGATATTGAGGGAGCCTCTGCCTGAGGGTAGAGAAAGGAGAGTGAAAATAAGGCTGTAACTGAGTAAGACATGTAATGGGAATTTGGCAACCGGTTCACCGGTCATGTTAAAGTAATGGACACTTAAAACATTCATAGAATCATGAAGCTTTTGATACACTTTTTTCCTTTTATTTTTTTTTTAAGGACCAATGACTCTAGCAAAAGGAGGGAGGATGAGAACTGACAAATGGAGAAAGGAGAGGGTGTGGAGAAGGATGGGTATGTCTGCTATAAAGTTGTGAAAAAGGTCTTATCCTTAAAAGAAGATGCAGAAGAAAAGCTGCAGGAGGGCACAATAATAATGGCAGATGAAAGGAAAAAAACTCAGTAGAAATGTTATGATAAGCAGCAGGATGAAAAACAATGTAGTTTCAGTAGTCAAAACAAACCACAAAACTGCATGCTCGTACAGTATACTGTATGGGGCCATACAAAGGATGACCGTGATGGTAAGACAAGGTGCACATTTTTCCAACATCTGTTTTTGAGAACACTTGAGAGTCCTCATCACTGAAACCTCATATAAGTAAAGCATGCAACACAGAAAAACTCACAGCTGACAAACTATCCTGTCAGGCTATGGGAAGTGGACAGTTATCACAGGAATAAAGGAGCAGCATTGTTTGTGTATTGTAGTGTAGAGCTAAAGAATATTGCTCTTAACAGAGCCCTATCCATACTGTTTTGGCAAGTGGAGGAAGCCAAAGCTGACTTACAGTTGCTAAGCTATGATAGACCAGTGGGCTGGGTTTAGCACACTGTCAGTTGAGAAATGAAGTATGACAGAAGGTTTGTACTTTTAAAGAAGAGAGCACAATAATCTGAGCCGTGATGCATGATGCATTTACCAGAGAGAGAGAGGGAGAGACAGAGACGGGGGGCAAACTTGCAGCAGTTTCTGAGTGACTGACTTTGCTGATGGTGGACAGTTATTTTTGATGAACTAAAAATGAAATGTTATCTGAGCTTTAGTGCACAGCCCCTCCTCTAGCCACTTCTTTTTTAACAGCCCTGTACCTCCACTTTCTCTCTCTCTTTCTCTCCGGCCTTAATTCTTATTGACCTGCCGGCTTATTGCTCACTGCCACTCATCTCTGTCACAGCAGCACTATTAGAGAGTAACAGAAACCGTGACTGCAGGGCTTTTTTGCCTTTGCTACAGTCTAACTTGAGTCAAGTTTACCACCACTGACAGACACATAACCAAGCATGCAGTCACCTACACAGGTGCATGGGAACTTTTCTTTTTTTTCTTTTTTTTAAATCCTAACACGTAGTAAAGAGCCCCCACAGCGACAAATGTTATCTCAGTTAAAGCAATTGGTCATTATGAACATGAACAGGATGTTGTAAAAAGAATCCTGTTGCTCAAGGGAAAAGAGAGAATTCATTAGCTAATACAAAAATGTTCATGACATCTGGACACTCAGGCTAAATGATACGCCTGTGCTAATAACTGCAGCAGGGCTCATCTATTTCTTTGTCCCCATTTAACAGAAAACTGCATTTATTTTCCTAACACCTCATGACTGGGCAAGACTCTCATTTATGTATCCCCCCGTGTTGTCAGTGACGAGATGTAACAGGCACGCAAACACACCTGTCGTGTCGCATCTCCCAGATGTGTTTGTTAGCTGCACTGTGACCTTGAGGCAGCAGCTACCGGATACATCAGTGTGGTAATGTGCAGGGACAATAAAACTAGAAGTGCAAACACACTGTGGATAGAGGAAATTCCAAATTTGTCATCTTTATTGTGCTATTTTGAATAGAAGAAACATTGGCTGGGCTTCTTTGTCACATCACAGAATATAGAACCTCAACAAAGGCTCACTTTTGTTATTGCTGCCAAAGTCCTCCATGGTATTTAGTGCCCTGATTGCAGTATAGAATACTTTTAGAATAGTCTTTTACCAATAATCAACCTGATATTAACTCTGACCCTCACCTCCTGCACTGCACCCAAAATGAAGATGTGCAAATGCAGCTAGACTGGGAAAAAAAACAAAAACATTTGGTTGCTACTTTTTAACTAAAAGAATGAAGATAGTGCACTATTTTTATATTTCAGGATGATTTTAAAGGCATGACACCGGCCCAAATTTAGCCTAAATGCTCCTAACTGGAACTGATTCTCATTCCAAATCTGCCCATGTCCATATCCCCGAATACTAATCACATCTGGCAGCCATACTGTAGATGAGCCAAAGTCGGCTTCTATTTGGCCTTAAAGGGTCAGCGCACAGCCAAGTGCGCTGCCATTCAGCTGGAATAGTCTACACTGCCAACTTTTTGAAAGTAGAATGGCATGGTTGCTTAATGACCATACATGGCTGATAGACAAAGTTTTAAGTCTGTTTTGAAGTTTCACATCTTTCCAGTAATGTTCTAATAAAACGATCAAGTGATTCCAAGCCTTTTAATGTGGTAAGTGTGAATGTTCCCATTAATGTTAGCTGCGTACCATTAGTCTTGGATGGCTTAGATGAGCTTAGCTTAGATATCTTTTAAACATTTTTTCAGCTGATGATTAGATCAGTGTTTGATTGATCACAAATCTAATCTCTGTCCTTGAAATGCAAAAACGAGAGCTTCCTCAAGTTTGACATTTCTGTTTGAGCGTACACTCAAATTCACACATGCATGTGCACTTACTTGTTCAAACATACTTGCACATGAACATGCACACATAACATACTCTGTAACCAGTGTGGGGGGAGCGTTGTATCTGTTTACACTAGTTAAATATTGATGTTCAAAATCTGTCAACGACGTTGGGCTCAGCCCACCCCTACCTCATCAGCTCCCCTTCTTATTAATGTATGAACAAATATGATTTATTAACTTCAGCTCATCCCAAACTCCCAATTGTTTCAAAAGTTTCTGACTACGTAATTCGCCACCCTTGTTTATCAGCCTGGTTTTGCAACGTGGTACACAATGAGGCACAGCAAAGAATGTCGAGCGTTGTCATGGGAGAATTCGATAAAATATGCACAAATTACAAAGCGGAGACAATCTCCCCCTCCCAAACCTCGGCTACTCATTTCCCTTTTCATCTCTTCATAGCTTGCCTTCTCGCTGATAAGTAAGTGTCTGTGCGGCTGACAGTCGGCGAGCATATGGAGGGTGTGGTCCTCCTGTCAAGCAATGGAGAAATCACAGACAGGACGGCAGCACTGTAGCGCATTAGAGTAATCAGAGGGAAATTATCGCCCTTAAGTAGCTTTTGGACATCTGCAAGGGGGTGCACGCATATTGTAGATACAACACGCGCAGACACACACACACACACACACACATAAACACACATAGAGGGAGCAGAATAGATACCTGACAGCTTAACAGATGCACTATACAACCCAGCTCTAGAGCATCCTTCTCTACTTAAAGAGTAATCATAGAAAACTAAAAGCTGCTTCTCCTCAGGGCTAGTCTTCTAATAAGCAGATGAGTAAAGCCTTTTTGAATGATGAGAAAACAGGTGTCAGATGCGCCTATGAGCCGCTTAGAGGTGCACATTCAGAGTCTCCTGCCTACCATCCGCTAGCATGCAAGAAGGAGATGAGCAATAAATTTGATAGGTGTGTGTTTGTGAGAAATATGGCACTTAATTCAGGCCTGTTGTTGCTTTGTGCTAAACCATACAACATGTGTGGTCTTTTTTTATACATTTTGAGGGATGTTGTTGTATATATTTGTAGATCATAAGCTCCAGACTGATCTAAATTCATGAAACTTTGCTGGTTGTTTTCTGTTTCACCAACTCAGAAGTCATGTGTAAACACAGCAGCTACTGTTCCATCCACGGGTTGTTTTGATTCAGTGAGTATAAGAAGCTGAAATTGCCAGCATACACTGCGCGGCTACATCTGCCACCAAAGCGCCGTCTCTGCCAAAGTCGCAATGTAAGATTATTTTATTAGCCATGTTAGTAGGCTGTATGGATGGCAATGTCAGTCTGTCAGTTGGTCCACTACTTTGTTCATGTAGGCTGGAATACACGCGTTCGCAATTTTCTACATAAGCATATAACAAGCTTTTGGCCATTGACGATATTTTCCACTGATTGACTGACCTCAGATTTATAGCCACAATAACACCACTCTTTAGAAAAACTAATCACTGTTGAAATACTGTCTTAACTTTGCTTACATGTACTATAGTCATTGTGCACAGTTGCAACACAACAAATACAAAGGTACAACATTAATACAAAAGGTCTTACTCAAGACACACAACACAAAGAAAAGATGAGAATACATCAATCATGTCACTGTAAATGATACTGTTGTTATACTGCAGTGCCTCTTTGTTGTACTTTGAAAATCTCTCTCCAGAGGTACTGGCTGTGCTAGATGTTTATTTTTCGTATATGTCCACCTCATCCACAGCCTCCTTTTCTTTTTCTTTTCTGCCCTTTTTTTTTTTCTTTGATGACATGGTCAGATGTGTCTCACACTATAAGCGGCTCTCTGAATTGTGTCACTGTCAGGTCTGTTTTGTGCATTGGTCTCTAAGAGAAAACGAAAAAAAAGAACAGCAAAATGCGGTGGGGTGGGGGTGGAATAGGGGATAGAGAGAGCGTATATACCATCAAACTGTCATAAAGTGTCAGGTTGTGTCTGTGGGAAGCCTGATGTGAGTGTGATGGAGCCCTCCTCTGTTTGCCCCCCACCCCCCCAGCTTCTCATTTCACAGGTGGACAAGCACATTAGTTCCAGCCCTAATCCATCACCATGGATCCCAGCTCATATGTACAGAACCGTATGCACAGCAGAACAGACAGACACACAAGTTCGCTTCTAAGACGCAAACATAGCTGTATGAGGCATACATACATGAGAGCAGTGTCAATCAGCATCTGTGGAAGCAACAGAAAAGAAAAAATGCTCTAGTGCGAAGAGCTTTTGGCCTCTTTCCTCTCTCACTGAGATCAAGTGAAAGGAGAGCAGCACACACACACACACAATACTGATGAATTTGGGGATGACATTCTGATTTATTAGTGGTTTCAAATTGTCTCACCATTTATTCCTGTTCTTGGTTCACAAACATTCTGTTGGTAAGCCACTTTCCACCCACTTTACAGATCATTCCATGTCACTACGCTGCGGTGGGTCCTCTTAAGTACAGGGCATCAGCCCAGTGAAATGTCTCCACTTTGACATCTGGTGGCTCACTGCCTCCAAAGCAGCTCAGTGGCGCTGGATCAAGGATGCCTGCTGTGATAAAATGTCAACAGAGAGAGGAATAGAGAAGAAAGTGAATGAGTGGGGGAGGAGAACTGGAATTGTGCTCATGGGTGTTTTGATTGGGCTTATTTTGGTGGCAGATTTGTCACTTGAGCATGACATGTAGCCTGTACATACATAAATGCTATTTCAGCATGTTTCTCTTGCTCCATTTGTATTCATGCTGTATCCAGAATCTTAAGCACCTAGCTCACCTAGGGCTGTGTCCCATTTTTAGTTGATGCGCTTTAACCTCGGCAATGATGTTCTAAAACAGTCCCTTAAAGTACAAAAAAAAAAAAAAAAACTTACAACTTCTTGCTTAACTCTACCAAGGGAGCAATTTATAATCTTTCTATCTCATATACATTTGTTCCGCATCCACACCACTGGGGTTTTAAATGTGTGTGTGTGTGTGTGTGTGTGTGTGTGTGTGTGTGCTGTATGCAAGACTTCATCCTAAATTGCATTTCAAGGAGAAAAGAGCAGAAGTCACTGCTGCCCATGACTCTGGCCCACACACCATGCTCCATGCCACACAACCTCTACTGTGCTTAATTAATAAAAAGAATAAGTACTGAGGCAGCTCCAATTAAAAGCTTTTTATGGCTAGTTCATTTTATTCACCACAGGTTGTTTTGCTCTGCAGGTAGTCAGCAAGGAAAAAAAAGTCATAGCCAAGCGTATCCTCACTAAATCTGCTTGTTTGTGTTATCTCTAGTTCGGCAAAATATCTGCAATATTCTTTGTGCAAATACTTTGGTGAGCAACAAAAAGAAGGTTCAATGCAATTCAAAAAGGTTTGTTTGTATAAAAGATGTATCTGCTAGTCACAGCCGAGCAATTCACTGTTCTATCACTTTCTGGTGCCGCTGCAGCCTGATTTGAGATTTTGCAGCAGCAATATAATTGAACAGTCGATTGCAAAGAAATCTGCATGGCTTATAGCCTCACACTTGCTTAAAATTCAACATGTGCCTGCCAGCTCAAGTGTGTGTCTGGTTTAGCTTGAGGAACAGCCTGAATGTGATAATGTCACTCGCTTAGACGCTACAAAAGTAATCTACCGGCTTTCATTATGGCCATTTATTGTCTGGCATTACTTTGAGCAGCTGATGAGTTACTAAACCCTGCCGCAGATTTTCTGATGTCGCAGCACTTGCCAAGGGAGCCCAGCTTTTCAGTGTGGTCAGAGCTATTTCAGCTGTTTCAAGTCATTGAGACTAGCCCATCTTCTTGTAGCTCAAAATGTAATGTCTTTCTTCTTCAAGATATACATATGATGAAGAACACCCCAGCTCCCACTTTTATAAAGAAAATCATGGGTCTGTATCATAAACTATATTTATCCATGCCCACGCCTGTTTAGCATTTGCCCATATCTCCAAGCCAACATGCCCACTCTTTCATCAGGAATAAGCCAGTGATAGACCGTGTTCTAGCTACCCCAGTTTGATTTCACTTAATTACATGCTGTTTTGTGGGCCATCAGATGTGAAAAATCAGGTAGATCCCATTATACACCCAGGTGACAATAACCAGCAATAGTGGTCGGTCCCTCAAGCAAGCATTAGCCACTATATGTGTACATATACAGTAATATGTATATTTTATGAAGTACATTGTGAAAGGTTGATTTAAACCCAAATCGTATCTTTCCTGTCCAAGAAGTGGTTGCAACCATATATATGTGTGTGTGTAAACAAAAGAAGATGACAAATCAATAAGCAACCAAGTTCAAAAAGAACACAACCTAAATATTTTTTTCGTCAAACAGGACTCTGTCCCAAATCAACTGTCCTCAAATTCAAAGCAAACCCATCTATGAACCACATAACTTCCTCCAGCTACAATTGGTACATTATTTTGACTCCAAACACTGTAACAAATCCGCCTGTGCATCTAAGTATGGTTGACCTGTTCTAGAAGGTCATTCAGCCCTGCACCCATTGCATACCAGCCACTTTCAATTATAAGAGAAATAGCAATAAAAAACATCATATGAAGTAATTTATCATTTTGCACATGGTAAATGAAAAGACTACACTAAAACAATTCCTGTTGGTGCATATTTGTGCAGATAGATCAGAACCATTTTTTCCACTTATATTCTACTTTCCAGCAGAGACTCAGGTTAATTTGACTATCTGTTTGGTGGTTTCAGACCAGCTAGTCTATGTGTCTCCACCTTGCCGGAGCTGCAGTGGGATGCACCTGGGGAACCAAAGGAAATGTGCAATTATGTAGAGTTAATCATACTTCGATCTGATAAATGTCAGTCGCATCTTTGAGAATATCAATACACATGGGTCCAATTGTGACAATTCCCTGTGAAAGAAGTGTGAGAGAGTTGATGATTGGGATGGTACTAAAGCTTTATAGTTAGAAGGAATACATGTTGGAGGTGGACTAGAATCTACGGATATTAATACAACGGTTCATCTTTTGACTGTGATTTGTCTATTTTTCACTGGTATCTGCACTTTAAGGAAGCTCTGTCTGTGTTTCATGCTACTTAAGCAATGCAAGCCATCCCTCTCAGCACTTAGATTACAGCTTAATAGTGTTGATAGTTAGAAGTCCATCTGGCAATCATGGTTTGAGATCATCAGGTAGCAGGGAAATTTAGATTAATGAAATAAATGGCAAGCAAATGAATGGAAAACAATAATCAGATTTGTGGCTGTACAGAGAAGGACAAAGTTGATGGAAAATGGGACTTTCTAGTAATAAACAGGTTTGTTTGTTCTAATTCTATCCTGTAATGGATTGTTTAATCCATCAGTGTTGTTTTTTCATGGCACCCAGTGGGTATCATTATTCTTTTTTGTAAGGACTACTTGCTGCTCTGTTGGCCAAATGTTGATGTTGTAGCCATACTTTGTTATCACTTCATTATACTTTATGCAGTCCAACACACTGCAGGCAGCTAGAAGCTTCCCATTCTTTTTGACCTCGCAGTTTATATCTGGGTATATTATTGTGACATCTGATCACCTGCCTCTGAATTAACATCTGGTATTACTGTGTGTTTTCGTTAACTTAATTCTTCTGTCGTAGTCCTCTTTCACAAAAGACATTTTGACACGTGGTAAACGCACAGGTGCAAAAAGAAATTATACAATCAAGCTCCTTTAGTTTCAAGGTCCTAGTATGGTGCATATGTTTCCTACTATGATTAGTCAAAATGTCTGCTGTGACCTTTAAGGTCTATAGGTGATCAGATCTCAGTATGCAAATAAGGTGGGTAGAACTGCAGTGCTGTAACTCCTGCTGTGACTTATCTGTAGTTTTTGCCTCTGGATGAATTAAGAAAACTAGACACAGTATTCCAAGATGGGGCTCTCCATTAGTTAAAATAAAGGCAGCTCGCTATGCATCTCCCCTGGTGAACTCAACAGGTATTTGTACCCAAAACGTTTTTCAGGCTTCTTCAGCCTAAGGTGTTTGCAGCCATATTGCAGAACTGTTTCCTGCTTTATTTCTGATGATACAAAGAGTCCCTCTGAAGCATTAGTGAGAGGAAATCAGAGGTAATCAGAAATCTAATCCATCGTTTTACAGCAGCTTTTTTTGTAATTATTATGTATGGAAAAAAAAAATCATCTTGAGCAAGTGATCTGCAATTTGAATTGTGGCCACTGAGCCAAAATCCCCCTAAAGCCCAGCAGAGTTGCTGGGGGCTTGTTTTTGCCTGGCTTACTTGAAATAGAAGGAAGAGGGGAAGTTATGTGACATTTATCTTATTCAACAGTTTTTTTGTCTTAAGTCTGTGGCCAAGCATAACTGATTGTGCATACACTTGGATGAGATTTCAGCACAGTGTCAGACAGGCTGAGTCCAGATCGAGTTTATCAGGCCCAAAAGCTCCCTCTGATTTCAATGGGTTTTGCCTTTTTCTACATCTCACATTAACATGCCGCTCTCCTCATCCAGATGCAAAATCCCGATACAAAACAAATGTTAATAAATTGGGTTGGTGTCAAAGAGGTATTGATTGTTTACTGTAGAGTATATACTGCACCATTGGTATTCCTCCACAGTGAGTAGCAGGAGAGGAGTTATTTTTTCCTCACTAAGTTTTATTCATATCGATCTGCTTCTCGAGAACACATTAGTCACCATTTCCTACAGTCCTGACTGTGTGAAAACAACCTGCCCTCTTTGCACCCACATATCTGTGTGTTTGGGCTTGTGTGTGTTCATGTTTGTAAGAGAGCGAGCTGCCGTTGAAGGAGTAAGCACTCGCTTTAGCGCCACAACGGTTTGTTCAATACTGAAAAATCCTTGAAATTACTTCTGGTTGTGTCTATCAGGCCTTATATCTGCAGAGAGTGGCTCGCTCTGTAAATCACATATAGACAGTCCAACCCACGGCTATAGGACGATCGATGTCCAGCCCAGGTCTGGTAATCAACAGTGTCTCTCTTTCTGTCTCTGTCTGAAGGCTTACAGTGAGGATGGCCTGTCTGCCATTCTGTGGGCACTCTCGTCTCGCTGTTCAGACATTTCAGACATAATGTCACTATTGCTGGACTTTATCCAGCCTGATAAGCAGAACTGCAGCTGAGGAGAGCAGACATCTGGTTGCCAGCCTCCCATTTCACTGTGAACAGGATTAGGTCCACTGCCTGGAAACGAAATTGTTTTATTCCATCCAACAAACTCCAAACGAGGAATAGGCTGCGAAAAATGCTTGTCATTATCCATCTTAAAAGCTTGCGAAGACTTTGTGAAAATTTTTGCCATTCTTTACTGCTCAGCATTCGCTTCAGCATCTCAAACCAACAGCTTTGGCTCCATCATTTGTCTCAGAGCTCCCAGTCATCTAAAACACTGCATACAGTCTCTCCCGGGACTTAATTTTTATCATCCAGTCTTCTACTTTGGACCTCTTTTAAGAACATCTTTAAAGAAATTGGAAAAAAAAGAAGAAAAAAATCCCAAAATGCTGATATGAGATGGGTTTTTGTGTTTTATGTGTTGTCATCTAAGCTCAGCACAAGTTGTCCTCAGCTGGAAGAAACTCTGAATTCTGCCAGAGAGTGTATTGGACTTTTTCAGCTATGCAGAGTTTGATGGAATGAAAATGTAATGGCACTTATTATACAGTTGACACTAAGAGTGTAAAGATGAACTGATATGCATAGGTAAACTGTCAGAGATTCAGCTACATATCTGACCCTGAAGTCTGCATGAAATTTCAGAATATTTGATGTTGTTGTCAGTAACCAATTTTCCAGGCATAACTTTATCTCTTAACTGTCCTGTGCCTGTAGCCTCTGCATGTGTTTCAATGTGTACAGTGTGCTCTCCCATGCTAACTTGCTATGTTATCCAATCGCATACCTCCTCAGGTTATCAACAGCGTACCTACTCAGTTAGCTGCGTTTTAATGAAAACACTTCGAACAAACTAGCTAAAAGGTTATCCAGTGCATCACTGCCCACTACTGTTTGTGTGTCAGAGGACTCAATCTTCAGAGGTATTTCTTTCTTTTGAATAAAAACTGTGGGAATAATTACTCAAAATATTAAATCCTAATTGTCTAAATCAAGTCATATCAAATCGCCAGCTGTAACAAATGTATCTGTATCATTGTGGACATTTGTTCGAACATGGGGGGGAAAGTTGATATTCAAACTGTCATGACCTGTTCAATTAAAAATTTACAGCTCATAAGCGCAACAGACAATTTGAAGTGGTTGATCCAGCAGAGGGCACTCTACAATTTCATTATCAGCTTGATCTATGGCATTCCCTACTGACCTATCACAACAAAGCTAGTTATGTTAAGTTGTTTGCAACAAAAATGGATAACAGCCTACAAAGATAAGGCTGTTTGTTGACTTTGTACAAAGTAATCCTTACAAAGTTGGTGGGAATTGCATATAACTTCAAATGTGTTTGAGCTTGATTTTTGGAGAAGCAACAGCTCTATCTAGAAGGAGAGATCCCACATGAAGCCCACATGTAGAATAGTACTTAATTTAGTTTGCTGAGTATTTAAACACAGAGACATGACACTAAAAAACTTCATTGCAGTGCAAATTTGGAAATTTTGTGTCACAGCTGTGGCGAAAACAAAATGGTGGCCGAGGAGTGAATGGAAGCAGCTGGCTGAGAGAAAGCCGAGCAGACATGCAAGCATTAACTGGGCTGTTATTTCTAGGTTACATTTTTACTTCACTCTATCCTCATTCCACTGGAAGGTTGGTCCGGCATAGTGGCTGCTGTCTGCCTGCTGGTCATTTTCCCTCTCTCAGTTTTGTTGTTGGGGGCTCTTGGCTGGCTAAGTGCTCCAAATGGATTTCGCCTCCTGCCAGGGTCCCTCTTTCTTTATTTCTTTGTCGCTCTGTGCCCCTCCACCCCTCCCACCCCCACTGCATTTTATGTGTTTTAAAGTTAACTCGGGCCAGTAGACAATAGAAGTTGAGATATGAGTGCCAAGTAGAGCATAGTCACTGAGAGATCACTCTTATGACCTTTAAGTTCACCAACTGATTTTGTCAAAGAGAGGAAGGATCTAGCACGATGGTGATATACATTTGTTAGAACTAAATAAAGAGATTAACTGCCAATCATATATACATTTTCTGCCTCACAAACAACTCAAACCGAAGGTCCCTCTATAGTCACAACACATCTGTGCATGTCTGTGATGCTGGAATCACTTTACTCGCTTGTTTGGAGACAGGAAATGAGGGGAGATGATGCTGGAGGGGAGGCAAGCAGGAGAAAAGAAAGAGGGAGAGGATCTAGGAGTTAAACTGCACGCTGATATTTTTACTTCCTGTCTGTGTTCCTCTGTGATGGGCTGGCAGCTGCTGCCAACGCAGGCTTCCAGTTCAGCAAACATCTGGGCATCCCAGACCTCCCCTGCCTGCTAAATGTGGGCAAAAAGAGAGAAGCAGAGAGGGACATGCTGCATAATAATGCTGGTTTAAAGGTGAAGGATGAAAATATGGTAGAGAAGAAAGTGAAAATGGAGAGAAAATGAGCAGCTTTGGGTATATATTATAATATGATCGAGAAAGAAATTAAGCAAAATATGCAGAAAGAAAATGCAGTGCATACTGATTTCCCCAAACATTCTCTAAGCAAGCACTTAATTTGCTTCTGATTTTTTAAAGCCATAATCTCTTCATTTAAACATACACGTACACACATAAGTCAAATAGACACTTGTATTGATCAGGCTTTTATTTTCTGTTTGTTTCTTATCTACTTGCCAGTGCTTGGACAAATGCCTAAATCATCCAGTGCATATTCCAGGTGGTCCACATATCTGCATGGCTGCTAACCTCCATAGTTGATTGGATTTTGTTATCTCTGTAATTGTTTTAATCAGCCAATCACAATTAGCCTCCAGGAAAAATAGACAGAAAGAGGAAGAGGGGGAGAGGGAGGCATCAGTCCGTTGCTGTCAGATCATATTTTTGCAGCACTTTATTTCCATTCTGATGAATTACAGAAAATGTGCCAAACGCAAAGTTGGTTCATCTGTGGTCAGTCTGTAATGAGGCACTGAAAGGTTTTTTTTTGTCACAGCAACAATGCATTATTGCTCAAGCCGTCAGTCAGACATCTGGCATCTAATTGCACCTCCTTTCTCAACAAAAGGGCCCATTGAATGTGAGTGCTCTCTGAGGAAAATAAAGTAGCTTACCTTGAAAGTATCGGACAATGTAAGACTCAAGAGACAATTGACTAACTGACCTTGCATTTCTATTTTTGACATGAAGAGGAGGATTCTTCTTCCTTTTTCTTCTTCTTCTTTGTGTCACTTGGGTCAGTTTAGTGCCTTTCTGCAACGTAAACCTTATTTTTAATGTACAGAGAGGGAGAATAATTACTTCAAACTTTTTAATTTGTGAAAACTGCAAGCATATACCTATACAAACTTGACAATTTTAATCACAGGATGATGGTATGCAAATCATTTCAACACTGATGGGTGCAGTGGGACTAGGTTGCCTGTTCTGAATGCGTAATTAACTTGATTTCCCCTTTTTCAGGACCTAGACCTGTAGACCATACCATTTGCAGTTTTGGCCCCTGGGAAAAGATTATCGGTACCTTTTTAATTCTGAGTTAGCTTATCAAGCTATCTCATGGAAAAGCAAAATAAATCTTATGGGTCTAATACACAAGAGCATAATATGTTACTTTTAGTTGCTTTTCTGTCAGCTGCTCCTAAGATTTAGTTTGAATGCTTTGCTTTTGTTTGAAGCTTAAATATCCTGTTGGCAGAAATACTACTTTTTCTGAGGCTGTAATCCATCAGTGTAGACTCAGCAGTGCCTGTGTTTTTTTGTAACATTTGTTTTTTTGTGATACTCCATTGAACCCCAAAGGGAAAACTTTTGTTTTCCAAGAAGGATTAAATGGACTGAAAGATGCAGTATAGTACTTAACAAGTCTTACTCATTAATTCTCATTATTTTAAATAATTACACTGCAAGATAGGAGGGAAAATATGGCATGAGAGCATTAAAGTGTATTCCAACAATTTCTTGCAGCAAATTCACTTTGACTGATTAATACTGTCATAGTTCTTTAACCGTACATTTCTTCTTTTGGCATTTTGCTCACTTACACACTTTTACATAAGTGCTTGTCCATGTTAAATAATCATGTAATGGCTATATCTCCATTTACTTGTGCATATGCCGTTACATTTCATAAATAAGCACACTGACACTGATTTGGTAGCGTTTTTGCTATTCCAGTGATAAAGTTTTACAGCATGATATTTTATTTCAATTGTACATTAGGTTATTGCTTGCTTGCTGTGGATGCCAACATTAGTTGCAACACCATGCTGGCATCTCTGCTTAGCTGAGTATCAGACCAGGACTGGAACTGAACTTGGGATAAATGAGAATGATCCATCTCTTTCTGCTCAGTTCTTGAAAAAGTTACGCCATTTGTATTTTTGGTTTCAGAGGCATATCCATCAATATTTTTTCACTACACTGGTGGTACAATCAAGTAATGTATTTCCTATTTAAGATCCCATGCAACTCAACTAATTGCCAAGGTGTTTATCTATTTTAAAGTACTGTTGATTTTAGTGCATGGTATTTTCCTTAGCTTCACACCTTGCCATGTTTAGTTAAGTGCCCATTGACTTAGTGTTAACAGTTTATTGTCCTGTACACTGGGCTGTCATCACTGAATGTAACCCAATGAAAAATGTGTCAGAACACCTCCACCGTGGGCAGCCTTAAGTTATGTGAAATGAGCGCAGAGCCATACAGTGCCAAAGTGAGAAAAATATGCTTTGCTGGCACAATAACACTACTAATTTTTTAAAGCTTTGGAAACTCTCAATCTTGATTTTGCACTTATATAGGTAATATTTTTGTAACTTTGCACCTAGAGGTGTCATCAACAAGTCGTCAGCACTTTTACATCGGCCAACTTTTTCTTCCTTTTCATGTTTTTATTCTTGGCACTGCTGGGTGATTTTGGACAGTCTTTAATACATCAAAATTAGGAATGTTTCCAAATATGGACTGTTGTGTTAGTGTTCATCTGTAGTGTTTAGTCCCAACAAAAAACTGACAAAATGCATGTCCAAAGTGTTTACTGACCTTTTTCACAGCGGACATTTTGACTTGTCATGGCAGAAAAAGCACAGGTATTGCTAATAACATTAACAATGGCTCTGTCTATTCAAGTGTCCCAGTAAACAGTGGCTGTGTGCAAGTGGAAACTAAATGGAACTGGTACGCAGCCAGCTAAGCCCAAAAGAGTTAGCCAATCTCGCAAAGTTTTTAAAGATCCCCTCCAGACATGTTTTAGGACAAGTCTGAAAATACTCTGCCATGAATAATAATTTGTCTCTGAAATGATGTTTCCACAAAATCAGTTCAATAAACTAGTTAGAAATTCTCAAGTAACATTCTTCTTGTCCCTCATTGAAAGATCCAGAATCTATGAATATGCAAATATGGTTTGATTTTAAAAGTTTAACTGCCAGACACAAGATGTCTGCTACTTTACTGAAAAGTTCATTGTCAGTGTTATGTGCATTGGAGACTAAAAGTTTTGGCATTGCGCTTGTGTCCGTCGCACACTGGACCACAATTGGCGTCTAAACTCATACACCCACGTGTTTAACTGATATTAAAGTTGAGCACGAAAGAGGCTTGCTTTTTCTTTGGAAGATTATTTACAGTGTCAAGTAATACAGTGCCACGGTGTTTATCTGATAAACCACATTTACCATTATCAGGCATCAGGCATGAAATGGCCAAACAACAAGGTGTGGTAGGGGCCGTAATGTCTTTTGTCTCCTCTGACAGTGACAGAAGCAGAATATATATTCAAGGGCTAAATGCATTAACTCCTCCATTGGCCCCAGCCCAACCACATCACATAAAGGACTATTTTTCCACCTACTGCAGTGCAGACAATGCTTGGCATCTCTCTCTCTCTGTCTGCCAAAACTCTTTTTATTAAATATCGTAAGGTTTTTCTCTGCATAAACTTTTTGTTTTCTCCATCTTACACAATCCCCAACTTTGAGATGGGGCTGAGTTTCTTCATAGCGGGAAATCACAGACTATCTCTAGGAGAGAAAAAAAAAGCAGAGAAGATGTTCAGGGAGATATCAAAGGTAGAGATAGTGTTAGAAAGGATTTGGGGTAGGAGGGAGGAAAGTGCTTGCAAAGACAAATGTTCTTGTTTGTCCGTTGTTCTCAGATTCAGGTCTATATCATAGCTGCGGGTCGTATGGTCTGCTTTATCATTTTGGAGGGAAACAGACTTTTCCTCATCTTCCGCCAGCCGCCGCTACTCCCAGCACCAGCGCCCAGAAACCGAGGGGGGGGGGGGGTCGCGTCGCGCGATTATGCAGCCCGCACAGCCACCTTTTTGCAAACTGAGAGACGGATCAATAAGGACACGGAGATCACAAGAGCAGAGGGGTCGGGGGTGTTGGTCTGCTCAGATATGGATCAACTTTAACTTCGCATGTACCAAATAAATGCCAGAGGGGGTATTGGGATGGAGAAACCCTGCAATGAATCAATCTTAGCCCAGCATGCATACTCCAATCAGGAACGGGTGAGTGAGGTAGGGGGACAAGGTGGTGAAGTGAGAAATCGATCAACTTAGATGATATGAGAGGAAAAATATTTTTTTTCTCTTTTTTTTGCTCTCACTTGTTACACACAAGCATGAATGAGCAAACACTTTCATGCTCAAACACAAAGAACAGCAGGTAAATAGAGCTGTATCAAATACCCCGTGTTTCTCTATTGCCCGTGTGTGTCTGTGTACATGTGGTACAAAGTCAACTTGAGTCAAGATAGGAAAGGAGGAGAAAGCCATTAGAGATAGGAGCCTTGGTCTGAGGCTGTGTCTAATGCAAGGCTACTCAGCCAGTCAACCAAAGCCTGCTTATCATGCCACTGGTAACACAGGCAACAAACACACGCACGCACACACACACACACACACACACACACACACACACTGTCCACTCAGCCTCTTTGTCAACAAATGCATAACAAGGCAGGAAGGTATTCCTTAAATCTGTCGCATGTACAGACTGAAACACATAGGTTTGCAATTCAGGTGTGTGAAGTTAGTTAGAGTGGGGTTATTTTAGAAGATTCTTTTTAATAGATTTTTTGATAGTCATCAGACTTCCAAATTCAAAACATTAAGCTTATTAAGCTATAAGAGAAAGTACTATTTTATTGTGTCCCAAAATTATACTTCCTGTCGATTACAGCTTCATTAAGAATGGAGCTACTTACCTATTTAGCTTTCTCATTTACCCATATTGTGTATGATTAATAACATAAAACTATGCAGTATGTGTTTTTTGGCTTCTGGTGGAATCATATCATGATGATAGAACCATATTATCTTTGTTAAACAAATCTATTTTTCATCACATCAAACCCCATTTTTGATATTATTTGTTCCCTGCAATTGAATGCATTTGTATTGTGTTATTGCTTCTCTATAAAGCCATTTTCCTGGTCAGTCTGCCTTTCCTATGTAGGATTCAATTTGCATACCTAGCATGCGCAAAAAAAATAACGTGATCATGTCACTTAACCCGTGGTTTATTTGTGTGTGCTGTAAACAGAAAGCTCTTGGAAAATGCACCTGCCGTTACCATAGTTACCTAAAGGGTCAAAACCTTAAGAATTCCAACTTTTGCCATCTCCCCCACTTTTGTTTTTTTTTTTTTTTTACATATAGCCTGGGTTGTGCTAGGTTGTGCATTAGAGCCTCCCTCCTGCTGACAGGTTGATCTGTGCTGGCGTTTATTGATGTGGCTGGAAGCCCATCCTTAAGCCGCTCTCTGAGATAGTGTCGCCTGGGATGGAGGGGTTGAGGGTGGAGTGGTGGTTGGAGGGAGATAAGCCAATGTTGCACACGAGTGCTTCGTTTATGATGAAGTGGTCCAGGCAATTACATTAGAGGCACAACGAGAGCCCTCGTCTCTGTCTCTCTCTCTCACTCTCTGTGACTCTTTGTCAACCCGCTCACACTCACAATGCCTCATGCGTCACTCCCAGCGAAATACAAGGAGGCGCCTCTCAAGCCTTATCGGACCAGCAGTCAAGGACGGGAACTTTTGTCCCGTCCACCTTTTATAATGCCTTGCGTGGTCCGCCAAATGAGGGAGGAAGATTTATGACGTGACACCAGTCAGCCCCGGCACCTGCACACAACGTCCCTCTGTTGAGAGTATCTGTTCACTCTTTACTGGAGGCCTGTGATTTAGGAGTAATTGACTGGAAATGGACTAGCGCAGGTGAGATGCTTTATGGTCCAAGTGTCAGCTAACTGCGAAGGATTCTTACTTGATGGAGAAGAGGAGAGAATGGAGTGAGGAGCGTGTTCAAAGAGATGGCGCAGCACGAAAAAAAAGCCTTAACAAGTAATTAAATGGCGTATTGAGTATTAACTGCAGTGAAACAAGTGAAATTATATCAACCCAATGGCACATTTCATCATTTTTTACCAGAAGGAGAGAAAGAAAAAAAAACTGATTTCAAACTTGAATACTACGTTTAATTACTTGTTAAGATTGAGATATGCAATATGATCACTCAAGAATGTAAATCCCCTGCAGGAGTGTCTCTGACGTGATGGGGTTTTTTTCCCCCTTCATTTTTGCTGCAAGATTAAATGATGACTGCATCTCTTCAAATCCTTTATTATATCCTGAATGCTTGTAATTCTTTTTGTTTAAGCAGTTACATAAAAAAGTTATGGTAATGACAACAAAACAATCTCACTGCCTTATGAAAGCTAACGGATATGCAGCATTTCTTTGTTGCAGCATTACACTGCCAGCCAGATGTCAACAGTATCAACATTTTTTTTTCTTTGCTTTCACATCTGGGTTCAAAACTTCTCTCAGCAGCTCATTAAACAGAATAAATGCAGATATAATTAGTTTTGAAACCCACATCCTCATTACGCGTCACAGCAGAGCCGTCATAGCGCAGAAGACGGCAACAAACACAAACTTGCAGCAGGCCAGATGGACAATGTGGCTTAATGTTGTCATGTCATGGGGTCCGTATGTTCTGCTGTACATGATTTCTGTTGGTTTAGTTGTTTAATGTCGGACAGGCTCCTGAGATTATGTGGGCAGGCGGAGAGGAGAGAGAACGAGATGCAGTGTTGCTGCCCACAGGGAAACGGGCTTTGACATATGTGGAAGCACATAGCTCCTCTGGGGGGGCGAGGGGTGGGGGGAGAGGAGTGGAGCAGAGAGACTCCTTGGAGCTGTGGGGAGAAGGGTGTGATCATTCTGTCATAGAGTATTACTGTCATAATGCATACACACACACACACAGAGTGAAGTACACACAACGGCGAATGTGTACAAACACATAATGTAGAAGTTGAAATGCTGATGTATGATATGCTGTGGCAGCCCTCGTGCGTGCAAACACACACCTCCACGTACACCTGTACACTGGTGACGGCAGGCCCCCTTAGGTGTAACCCTGTGGGGGCTGCCATTTTCTGCACCAGCACCTGTCACCTGGATCACGCACAAGGAATGAAACGAGCACGTCAACCTCTGCTCTCCTCCGCGCACTGTTCTCTCCGCCTCTCTCTCTCTCTCACTTGCTCGCTCTGTTTTTCCCTCCCTCTCTTTTCATTCCCAGGTGTGTCAAGCCAGCCAGCTATGATAATTCAGCACCTAGAGACATGCTCACTTTGCTCGTGGAGTCACCGATTGCTACAGTTTCCCAGCTAAGCTCCCAGAAGCTTGGCCGCGGCTGTGAAAGTGACAAAAGGAAATACCTCAATTCAGGCTCTTTTTATGACTTGACATGAAAGGCAGAGACTGACAATACAGACTTGCACATTTGGAGAATAGAATGAAAAATAGCCTGAAAGGTGAACAAAATGAACAGTGTTGGGTGAGGTACTTGACAAATGTAATCCACAAGTCATTTTACTCATTGGAAAAGTAATGATATTACCTAACTACTTAAATAAACCTGCATTGTAAAGCATTTTGGTCTTTTTGGAGCAGCAGGATAAACTATAGATGCGACATCTGACATATTATCACCTTAAAAAACTTTTATAGCAAGCATGTTAGCAAACATGATGTAGCTGAGCCAGACACCACTGAAACCTACCAGTTAACAAACGCCTTGACTCTATGTTGTGTTGATTAGCTGGAGAAATGATGGACAGGAGGCTTTCATCTATTTCTGTGCTTCCATTAATTGTTGTGATCTAACAGATACAGTGACAAGAAAATATGTACCTGGATATGAACAGAATATACAGCTTATACATTAGTCAGTCAAACAGATAGCTTGCCACGGTCCGCTCACACCCAGCACACTGTAAAAAAATCTACAAGTTATTTTAACCCAAACACTTTTTCAGCATTACATGACCAGTTTAAGATAAGATAAGATAATCCTTTATTAGTCCCACGGTGGGGAAATTTACATTGTTGCAGCAGCATAAGTGATTGAAAAGATAGAAAAAGACATAAATACGAGTAAAAGACAAGATAAAAACAAGATAATGCTATAAAAAATATACACATAAGAACAGTATAAACATGACAATGTAATAACAAATATTAACAGAAGAGCAATATACACATGACTTTATACATAGAGACAGAAAATGAACTAAATACAGATATTGCACATTTTGAAATGGAATTGCACACAATGAATGACTGACAGCAGCTGTTTTGGATTAGGATGGATTAATTCAAGTGCAGAACCTAGTGAAAATGGTCCATGTGAGTATGTGGTGTACTAGGAGCAGTGTTGATTGTAGAGTCTGACAGCAGCAGGAAGGAAGGACCTGCGATACCTCTCCTTCACACACTTTGGGTGAAGCTGTCAGACTGTCCTGCATGGGGTGGAGCTCGTTGTCCATCAGGGTTGATAGCTTTGCTATCATCCTCCTCTCTCCCACCACCTCCACGGGGTCAAGGGGGCACCCCAGGACATAGCTGGCTCTCTTGATCAGCATGTCCATTCTCTTCCTGTCCACTGTTGAGATGCTGCTGCCCCAGCAGACCACTCCATAGAAGATGGCTGATGCCACAACTGTGTCGTAAAATGCCCCCAGGAGTGCCCCCTGCACTCCAAAGGACCTGAGTCTCCTCAGCAGATAGAGTCTGCTCTGAGCCTTCTTGTAAAGTGCGGTGGTATTGTCTGACCAGTCCAGTCTATTGTGGACTCTTGTGGAAATCCACCACCAGTTCTTTGGTCTTCCCTGCATTGATCTGGAGGCAGTTCCGCAGGCACCAGTCCACAAAGTCCTGCATCAGTTCTCTGTACTCCCTGTCATCCTCATTTGTGATGAGGCCGACAACTGCAGAGTCATCAGAGAACTTTTGCAGGTGGCAGTGAGGTGAGTTATGCTGAAAGTCTGCAGCGTAGAGGGTGAAAAGGAACGGAGCCAGCACCGTTCCCTGTGGAGCCCCCGTGCTGCAAAACACCATGTCAGATGCGCAGTCCTGTGTCCTCACATACTGAGGTCGGTTGGTGAGGTAATCCAGTATCTAGAATGTGAGGTGCTGGTCCACCCCCATGAGTTCCAGCTTGCCCCTCAGGAGCATGGCCTGTATGGTGTTGAAAGCACTGGAGAAATAAAAAAAACATGATTCTCACAGTGCTACCAGGTTTATCCAAGTGAGAAAGAGCTCTGTGGAGACGGTAGATGACTGCATCATCCACCCCGATGCCAGGCTGGTAGGGAAACTGCAGCGGGTCCATTGACTGTCTCACCGAGGGCCGGAGATGGGCAAGAATCAGCCGCTCCAGGGTCTTCATCAGGTGGGATGTTAAGCACTGTAAAATGATTTACATCCAGTCCTTGCACCTCTCAATAGGTATTTAACTGAGTAACTACACTAGCATGTCCATACTAGTGACACTGAAAGCTTACTACAGGCAAATCATGACCTGCATATCATTTGGAGTATGATGAATATTAGATAAATGTTCTCCTTTTAGCTCTGTTTTGATCTCCACCATTTCCTCAAGGAGTATTTGGCTCTTTAGCTGCTTAATGCTCCCCTATGTTCACCAGCTACTTTGTCTGTTTGCTGTTTGGTGGGCAGATTGTGTAAAGTGGGTTCATTAAGGCTTTTGATACAATGCTGACGAGGGCAATTAGACTAAACCAAAATAGTAAAATTGAGGGCTGTAAAACCAAAACAATGAGCTGCAAGAAGCTAAAAAAAAAAGCTCTGCAGAACTGAATGATATGTTTACCAGCAGCCAACTAGCCAGCGAAGAAGATACAACAACTTCTGGAGTTGCTGTAAGTTATATTCCCCCCTCTCTGGGTGGGCCATCCCCCACCTCACACTCCTGGTCTCAGAGCAGTTTTCTCAGGTGAAAACACAGAGACTGTTACCCAGTCCCTATTTAACCAAAAGCAAAGGACTGAAAAAAGTCCTAACATTACTGTAACACTACTAATGCATCACTGCCCAACAAAAAAAGTGAGCAAACAAGCGTGTAAATGTGTGTATGTGTACAGTCAGAAGTGGCTATTTGACATTGGTTAAAAAAGGAGAGAGGGAATTAACAAAACATATTAATTATGCGTGTGTGTTTGTGTGAGAAGAAGCCAGAAAGTGCTTTCAGAAGCACAGATGGGTGCATTAGAACACAGTGGGAGCTTATGTTTTATGTTTTTTTTAAAGCCATAAATCTTAGTGGGGGATAGCAGATATAATTATTGCAGATGCAGTTTTGTTTGGAGTTCTCAGAGGGAAAGACTGGGTTATAATTCTGAGAGTAAATGGCTGCTGACAGATTTGCAATTTTTTTTTTCTTTTAAAAGAATCTAAGGAAGCAAAGGGAAGGTTGACTGCAGTTAGAGGCCCTGCTGTCCATTTTTAAAGGTCACGAGAGAAAAATCTTTAACGCAGCTGTGACAGCACGAGGTGTCCACTCTTTCATTTGTGTCACTTTCTCTCTCTCTCTCTCTCTCTCTCCATGTGGTCTTCCATCTATCATTTTACTGTCCAGAGGAACATCCCAAGCTGTGATCTCTAAATTTCCATCCCAGGATCAAGTATCGATCAATCCCCTCCGCAGCCTGCTGTACGTCTCCGACTCCCCCTGCATTTTCTTTGCAGCCGCCTCCGCGCCTGTTTATCTCCTCTCATGCATCATCTCTCATCATTCCCTTCCTGCTACCAGTACCTCCCCTTCACCATCATCTTTTCCTCCACACAAGCACCTCCCCTGCTGCTTCTTCTTCCTCTCTCTGTTTCCCTTCTGGTCAGCTCCTCCTTCTCTCTTTTCTGCATCCTTTTTTCCCCCCTCCTTCTACATCTGTCTTCTCTTTCTCTGTTTCTCCATTTCCAGTTTAGCTCAACATCAATTCAGTGAGCTCTACTGGCATGAATGTCATAAAAATCTTTCCTAATTATTTGCCAAAATGCCAAAGCCTCTGAGAGGGATGCTCTAGAAGGATACATTCTTCTACAGAGAGAGAAAAAACTAACCACATTAGTAAATAAATCTCTTTGCCTTTATCCGTCTGCAGTTGGTTTTATGTGGCCAGCGATGGCAGGGGTTCAAACAGTGATGGAGTGCCAAGATGAAGGCTCCATCATCATTATTATTATTCATGATTTAGACGCATAAAACAAGTCCTTCGAGAAGTAAACAGGACATGCCCATGGTAAAGAGAAGCCTTGGCCCCTCCGCTATAAATTGCCTCTGCAAAAGGACACTTTGATATTCCGAGCTTTATTAGGATGCCCTTTCTTTTGGCATTGTAAGAGAAAGTAAACCGCCACTCAGAATTAGATTTAAACCCCCTGTGGGTGATGGAGAAAGTTGTGGAGAGATGGGAGACGATAGAAGACAGATAAGGCAGTGAAAAATAGCAATAAATCAGCATGCAAAACCCATGCTTGTCAACAACTTAGCAGAGGGGCTGGGTCACAATGACTTTGACCACATTTGATTAAAAATAGATTGACTTCTTCAATGAATAAACAAATAAAAGTGCACAAAAACATTCCAGTTGACAAGTACATGCTTTCTCTTTTCTTTTTGACTCGCTGTTTCATCACTCCACTCTCCCGCATAGTCAGAGGCAGAGAGCGACAGGAAGATGAGAACAAATGGAAAATGAGTAAGCAACAACTCATATTTCTTTTGGTAGGAAACAAAGCTGATGAGATAGTAGACAGAAGGTTGCTGAATAACAAAAGGGACAAAGGGATGTAGCAATGAAAATGCAGCTACTTCACATATTGAAAAAAGCCCAGACACCACCAGTCAGAATTATTGAGCCGCTCATTAGTTGAACTGTATCCAGCAGCTACCAGTGATTTTCTTGACACTTTCCCACTCAAATACATTCTGAGAAAGACACTGGCAGAAGTGGGTGAATGATTAAAGCAAATAATGGTTAACTTAAAATGGACAAAAGGATTCTGCTCTAGTGAATTGTCTTTGACCAAAAAATAAAGGGCTTACTTTGCAAGCAAGGTGCTAACAAGCTGCTGAATAATAGAAGGACTGTATTTTTCATTTCGCTCGAGTCACCGCTCAAGGTGTGTCTCCCGATGGGTTTGAGCGTTTAGAAAACAAAGATGCGAGAACCAAAGGGGGTATTGACAATGTGTCTGGGAAGAGATGCGGATACAGTGAGAGATCTCTGCTCAATCCACTCGTCTCCGGGTATCAATAGCAAAAAGTCCTCGGGGATCCCTACTTAGATCAAACTCTGCTTTGGAGCTTTATATACTAAAAGGCCTTTAACAATTTGTAGCACTTATATATGGCAGCTTGGATAAGGTAAGGCTTATATGGAATCAATGAGGGCAAAATAAAAGAGTAAATAAATATCAGTTTAGCATTATTTTCTCAGTTTAAATGTCTGCAGGCTTACACCTTAAGACTGTTTGATACTTATTCAGTCCTCAGAGCAATATGAAAGAAACACATGTGTAATTGTGATAATATTGCCTTCACTTGAATTGGGGTGCTCTGATTCCTTATGATGCTGTTCAACAAATGGCCAGATGAGTTCAAAATATAAAATATAGTAAATAATGCTGCTTTATTGATGGACACAAATTAGATAAGACTAAACATTCTGGGAAGATCTAGAACTTAAAACAACGTCTAACCCATTTTTTTTTAGCTATTCTAGCTCTATAGATGGTAATGTTGGTCCAGAATACCTCCACAACTATTGGGTGAATTGCCACAAAATTCTTTACTTTGACATTTTGACATTTGTCATCCACAAAGGATAAATCTGAATGACTTTGGTGATCCCCTGACATTTCCTCTAGTGCCACTAGCAGGTCAACATCAGCATGTTAGAATTGTCATTGTGTGCATAGTAGGCCAAGAATAGCCTCACAGAGCCTCTAGCAAGGCTATAGACTCTCAGTCCTGTTCTGGTATCATTAAAAAGGGCTGAAGCCCTCCACTCTCACTAATTAAACATGAAATAGGTTACAATGATCCCTCCACAAGAGATGTTTTTTTTTTTTTTTTTTTTTACTTGGCTACATGATCAGGTTTAGTGGAGTGCTGTTTGTTCACTGTAGCCGGTCCAGCTGCTGTAAACACCTGCTCAGGAGGAATAGACGTCCCAGGGATGCACATACTTTATTTTGCAATACTTTCATGTCAACTTCACCCCTCCTGGGAATCCTTCTACATTTCACTTCCAACACTAAAGTGGATTTACACTGAAAGAGGGGAGACACCGCACAGAAAGTTCATGACTCAAGGGTATTGCTCATCCCCAGCATAGTAACTGTAGCTGTTCTCTGCTGTTTACGCTGTCTGTTTAAGCTGTTGAAACTGGTAGTTTGGTATTAGTATGGACCTCTACATAGCCAGCGAAACCAGCTCTCTGAATTTGAGTGTTACTTTGTGTGCTTTGTTGATTGATGTATTTCTGATCAATTTATTTATTTATGGCAATTAACCAGTAATTACTTAGTCACTGCTATCCCTACTGTAAATCACATGTATAGAATGTAAAGCATATAGCATAGCCATAGCAAACACTGATAGAAGTGTACTGTGAATAGTAATAAACTGTGTGTGTGTGTGTGTGGGTGTGTGTACCTGCCTGTGATGCACCTGTATGAACTACATCTGACATTGAGCGGCGGAGCAGTGGTGATGGACGGGCTCGGAGAGTGATAGATCAGCGCGGAGAAAAAGGAGAGGTGAGAGGCAGATTTCAGCTAAAGGTGTGTGAGGAGGAGATCAGGACAGAGAGGATTAAAGCACGAGTGTCATGTGGGTGTGTGTGAGAGAGAAAGTAGGTCTCTTAGGAGCTTTCTGCTGTCTTACAATGCAGGAGCAGGGATGAAAGAATAAAAGTAGATTTACACCACATGAACATGAACTCTCTTTTTTCACTGCATGTAACAGTGAGTACGTGAGCGTGTGTGTGGTAACAGGTTAAAAGAGGAACGCCAAAGAGACAATGAGGGGAAAAGAAATACTCCAAAATAGATGTACAGTGTCTAAAAGCTGTGCATGCCTGTGTTAAGCGGCTGTGTAACTTAAGGACTTCATATGAATCTGAGGATATTCTGGTGACTGTTCTCAGCATTAATCAGAACTTCCTGTGGCCAGTGCCATGCATCACCTTCTGTAATCAGGGAAGGAGCGTAAGGGGGAGACGGACAGGCTAGATTGCAGCAGGCCTTTTAATATGAATAAAAATGATGTGGTTTAGGCGGTGTAATTTCACTGACTTCCATCTGCGGAGAGAGTTTCACTCAGACTGCAGAATTAAAAACAGGAAGAGAACAGCAGGGGTAATGCCAGTGACCTCGGCCATTTGTATGAATCTAATAACCTGTGCAGACACAGACCAGCATTCCAATGCATCCTATTTTTGCCTCTGTGGAAACATGTTTTACCCCCATTGTCTCACAACCTGTCAATATCTATGTTTAATAAGGGGCAGACCATCAGGATGTGAGTGTGTGTGTGTGCATGGACATGTATGTCTTGTTCTTTTATGATTCCCTTTGATTGCATGATTCTTGTCCACCACACAGGCCCATAAAGGTGCGCACTTGCCTCATAAAACTTGTCTGTCTACCTTAATCCGCTCAGGAGAGTCTCAAGGGAGCATTACAGCGTATAAGGTGAGAGTCATGTGACTGTCTGAGGTTGCCAAGTTAACACTCGCACCACCAAGCAAAGCTACACTGCACTTACTCCTGGCCTTAAAGGATAAGGCAGGTGATATTTTTTATTTTTGTTATTGTAAACAAATTCCTTTAAAACCAACATGTTGCACTCAGTTACAAACCAGTTCTTCCTACTGAGGATGTAATTCTTAAAACTACCAAAATATAGCGTTTTGATACCAGTGGTCATGTGACCCATGCCTTGCAAGCCCCCAGTACTCCTCCTGTT